>JACBWW010000051.1:2659039-2791826 GCA_020086605.1 Lanius collurio
CAATCCCTCCTGTAGCATCCCAGTGTAACTTCCCAAAATAGGAGGGTTTAGTTTGTGATGGCATTAAGAAGATAGTTCCACACAAGTGCAATTATCTGTCTTTGATTTTTATTTTGATGATTTATTTAGCAATAACCTAAGTGCCATTTTGGCATGGAAGAATAACTGCGTTGTATAAAAGCAGAGTATTTTCTTTCATTTTTAGGTTTGGGCTCTAGGAAAAAGGTGTTGCCAGGGATTAAGTGTAATCATATTCCAACTCTCATCTCTTAAAAAGTAATTCAACAAATGAATGAAGGTCAGAAAATATTTTCAGTCATTTCTACAATACGTGTCTTTGTGTTGCATTGAAAATACCAACAAGCTACAGTTTCAGAACAAAAGCATGGAAAAGAAATATAAGTTCATAATAATTCAAAGGCCATGGTCTTTATCATCCTTTTAATGAATAGATGAATTACACTGCAGTTTTATAAACCTTCTGTTAACATTTTTTTTCTTACACAATGACTGTTTATTCTCACTCCAATGAAATTATATGAAAGGTAAATGTAATTTTTAGTTACAATCTGAAATACTTTTTGAAAAGTGTTGTCACTTTACTTTTCCTGTTGTTCAAACTCATCTTGCTGGAGAATATAAGGCTATAGCACTTTTGTAGGTTTTTTTACTTCTTTGTTTCCTGCTACATTTTTCATCTTCCACTGAAGAGCCAGAACTTAGAGAGGGAGGATCTTCTCAGATTCTCTTCATCCCTGATTTCTTTGCCAATTGTCTTATTTACTTTCTGTCATATACAAATGCTATTGCTTGATTGCACATCACAGCTTTTGTCCATCAAAATGAAAGGATGTGTAATCCATCCTGTACTGGAATACTTACAGGAAAACAGCACTGCCAACATGGATGCTCAAAAGGCAGAGATCCAAACTACTTAAGTGCTGCTGTACTGAGTAACTAGGAAGAGTCTTTCTTAGGCTGTTACAGAAAGTCTGTAAAAATATTTTTGAAATAATAGTAATATCTGTTAGATAATGTACAAAAGATAAGGCTGGCATGTAATTTCATGTATATATTCCCAAGACTCATGTGGAACATGAGCATTGTAGGAAGGGAAAATAATTTATGTAGAAGTTTTAGGTCATAAATGTGAAATAAACCCTCTATCATTAATAGCAGGTGATGTCAATCACTTTTCTCTTGCAAATAATCTCTATAAATAGAGCAATTACTACATAAGCAGTCAATTATAAACTGTTGCATTGTGGAAAAAAGCCACAGTACATTGGCCTGCTGTCATTTCCAGAAAGGCTTTAACCTTTTACTAAAAATTAAATAAGTGATTATGATTCAGTGGGAAGATCTGGAAGAGCTGTTAAAAGGGGAGAAGAAGAAAGTGGTGTTGCTTGGGACCCCTTACACAGGATTTAGGAACTCCAGTGTTCCTTAGCTGAGTTCTGTTTCTGATGATTTGGATTGAGATGCTGGAGTGAAATGCAGAGCCTTGGTCTTGCACGGCCACAGGGGCCACAATTACTATTTGAGTAGTGAGAGGAAATGAGTTTTTTGAGGAAAATGTTCCCAGCTGCATTGAGTTCCTCAAGCCTTCGTTCAGCAGGGTGGCACAACACCAGGGGTTACAGGGCTGATGCAGCTCCACAGCAGATGTGGATTGTTTACAAACTTCTTTTTGTTGCTCCTGAGTAATTTTCCTCACATGGCTTGGAAGAATTCAGGCAGTCCCGTTACTGAGTGGTGGACACAGTATCAGAAATTAGCACTCTCTTGTGCAAATATTAATATGATACACTAAAATAGAACCACCCTATTATTTAACATTTCTGCAGATTAAATTGCTGTTATGGGTAGGTACTTGGGTAAGTAGCTCTTCCTGTGTTCTGGTGACACAACTGGTTTTTTCCCACTGTGTTGTAGAATTAGGAGCAACCAATGTGTGAGTTAGAAACACTCAGACTCTGTCATGGTTGATGATTCTGTAGACATAGTTGGACACCAGCATTTCTGCACTAGAAATGCCCAAAATAAATAGAGTGTTTGAATGTTAAAACGTGGAGTGATGTCTCTACTACCTGGAAAGAAGGAGCATGTGATATGCATCCTAGAACATGAAAGCAACCTCCTGGAAAGGGAGGGTAAGGTCAGTTAGATACAAAAACTGTTTTTGAGGGCCCCCACTGACATCAGATGTGTTTGCAACCAGACTCAAGACATTTTGGTCAAGTTGATTCAGTATAGTGAGGGAGCAGCCACATGTTCCTACTTTTCTGTCCAAGTCTCTGTGCTGTGATTTTGAGGCCTCTTAATCGACTGCTCTGCTTTTTTATTGAGTTGGGACTCTGTACATCTCAGCCAATCCTCTGTAATTAATACAGTAAATGTATATGCATCATTAGTAAAATCCAGGAAGAGAGATCTGCTACCTCTTCGTGCATAATCAGTGATTCTTGGGCCGTTAAATGTCTGTTTCACAGTAAAAACCACTGTGTTGTTCTTGTATTAATATTACAGTAAGATCTCTTCTGCCTCCGTGTTTGGGTGCATGTTTAAACGAGAAAGAAACCTCACTGTATTATTTACATACACTGTATAATATATAAGTAGTTCTCACTGTGGAAGAAGCTGCCTCTAACTGACATGGTTTGTTCTTACATTTATTGTAGGCATCGCTGTGCAGAAACTTCCCCTGCCAGCTCGGTGTCAGTGGAGCTTTTGCAGGAGGCTGAGTCGCCTTACTTGGCAAACCTTTTGGAATTGTAATTCAAGTGACACTGGGAACCAAACCAGTTTTCCTTCTAGAAATAAACACTGTACAAAGTAAGACACATTCCCAAAATTCTGTCTAGGAAAATAGGTGTAACCTTTGCTTATCCGTGGTAGCTGCAAATAATTGTAACTACTCCGATGTGAACATGGAACTTGTTAAAAGCGGTAGCGTTTAAAAAGATCAAATGATTAAAGTGAGCTCTTCAATCAAATAAAACTGGAGACTAAAACAGGCTTTGGAAGTACACACCTCAAACACGAGCTAATTCTGTTTCTGAGATGCAGAGAAAAGTGAGGTCAGAACCTACAGAGAAGTTAGAAATTGTGCAATAGCAGAGCATGGGGTGTAGTACTGCATCTGCCTCCTGTTTTGGGAGGGGTTTCACATTACACTGCTCTGCTAGAACACAGCTTTATGAACAGGAAACTTCATTTGGAGACCTTCTGTGTATAAGCAACGAAGTTCTGAAGAGGTGAAAGTAAAGGGAAAAAGAGATGTGCTTGTTGTTTAAATTATTATTCAAAATGTTCGAGTTGGTTGTTTTGAAAAATGCCCGGAGTGAATGAGATGCAGGGAAGTGGTTGGTGTTTAATTACACAGGACTGCCACCTAGCATCAGCTCCCAGCTCTGAGCAGTGGCACAGACAGCAGCAGCACTCTCGGGCTTGCACTGAAATTCATTTCTCCGTCCAACCTTGTTATCAGAGTATAAATGTCTATGCTGAGAAAAGACAGTTCTTACATGGTAAACCCCTGATGTTAACATTAAAAGCTTTTTAATTCTGACAAATGGAAACAAGACTAGTAAAAGCTTTTTTGTTAAATAGATATAATTATATTATAGCTAATATTAATGGTTTCCAAGTTTGTCTAGGTAGATGCCATGTTAATAAATGTTACTATTTCAGCAGCTCTCAAAAATCAGACTTTGCACTTATTATTTTTACTGTTCTTTCAAATTCAAGCATAAACTGGAAGATGAAGAAATCTCTTCATGGCATTAGTGCACATACCCCAGATTTACATACTTCTAAAAGGAAGAGCATCTGTGGGATCATAATAAAGAGAGCCACAGAGATCAAGACATGACTGACTCTGTACATGGCAACAACTAGATATTTGAGAATCTGTGACATTTGTCAGGACATTTGATGCTGACAAATAAGGGAAATGCCAGCTCTCAGTCAGATATCCTTTCAATTTGAGTAGAGCACAGAGCGAATTAATCCTCCATATTGCTCTCAAGTGCAGTGTGAAGCCAGCACACCAATCAAAAAGCTGCTTTACCTGAATAATCTCTTAGTACTTTTTTTCTATTTTCTTACACTTTATAGTAAGTAAAATATAAAAAAAAAAATAAATCTAAGAAATACCAAAATATTGCATTTAGATTGATCTTGTATTTAATGAGTCCTTTATAGGATGTAATACCAAGTGTTAATCAATAGACATGCCAGAATAACTTCCAATAGAACCTTGTAGAGTTTTTTAAATTAATTCTTATTAAAATTATTGACTTGTTGTGACTTACTGGGGTTGCAACTGGAGCAGTTTTTCATCCTAATTAGAAGGTTAGGTTCCACTACTCAAACTGCAGATAATAGTGTAATGATTGTCATCTGGAAACATAAAAATCAATGTGAGATACCATCAAAATCTGCCGACTGTCACAAATTATGGAAATTGCTCACGGTTTTACAAACACTGCTAAACGGTGTTTCCTTTTATTCTTTATAACATATTCAAGCATAGCTACTCCAGAGAGTGCCTATTAACATACAGCAAGTATCAAGTGGTGCTCAGATAGCTACGGCCACCTCTTAATCTGTGATGTCATTTACAAATATTTTAGGAAAGATATGGAATAGACTTCTTTTTGTAGTATTAAAAATCAAATATCCTCTTACAAATTATGTAGCAGGATTGTATTGTAGTTAACACTGCTCTGTTTTCTGTTTAATTATATTTGTTGATGAGGTTCAGAAACTGGCATGGGAAGATAATGGCCACACACATGCCTGTACATTTGACTCACTGGTAACATCATGAGAAATTGGAAATTTTTAGGTCATTCTGTAGATATATATTCCATCTTTTCTTTTACAGTCTTCACACCACAGTGTCAAGGGGCAAAAATGAGAGAAAAAGAAAAAAAGAATGTTAGTTGTCACTGAGGCTGTGCTTCAGTTAGAGGTTATTTATAGTGAGTTTGTTTTTAATATTTGATGTACACAGACCTTTCCATCTCAGTCAGGTGTAACTCTGAAAACTCCTCTGCTATAATTGCTTTTGGAGGTCTATGGGAGGTTACAAAAACATGATACATGCTGTTTGATTAGTCCATTATAAATTACTATATTTTTCCCATTCTATCTGCCCTGTCTGTAGAATTTATTCTCCCATTTTCTTATGTTCATAAAGGAAAAAATAGCGTTCTTCATTTGAATGTTAGTATATGTCATGTGTGAGGGGAAATGAGGAGCAAAACCTTTGGATTCAAATGGAAACTAAGCTGATGCTTGCATGCAAATATTCTCCAACTTGCCAGGGTCTTGGTCCTTGTCTCCTTGGAAGTACCTTTAAGCAACTAATTTAAAGTTTTGTGATGAAGCACTACAAGTTCTGGGTCAAAATCTTGTATCTTATTTTTCATTTCTATTTCATCATCTATGTGCAGGTGGGATTGCTGACAATCCTTCATAATGGACTTTTAAAAGAAACATTCAGCTTTAGAGATGAAAAGCACAGAGTCACAGATATTGAGGGATGGTGACATCAGGGACATGGAGATTATATTATTCACTTTTGCTCAGAAATTTAGAATTTAGATTTGTAATGTGTACTTTGATGAGTTGATTGAAATTTTAAGTTGTGTATTTAAATTTTAATGCAAACAAATTTTTGACAAACCCAAGACTTTTACTGGTATGCAGCTTTGTGTTTTCACTGAAAAAGAGCTTTGACAATCATGATTCTGCCCCTGCTTGGGGCAGAAACTGGCAGAATCCCCAGCTGATGCAAATCAACATATCTCCATCAACTCAGGTGAAGTGATTTATGGGAGCTGCAGAGATAATCATCATTATCTTTGTGTGAAGAAGATAAAACTTGTTCTGAAGATCTACACCATAGATTATGACATTATTTGAAAAGTGTTTATTAACCTTACACTGTTAAACAGAAAATAGCTTCTGCTATCTGATATAAGAGAGGGTAAGATTTAAAACACTTGAGAGGGAAACAATAAACAGCTGTGCCTGTGGTGGGCTTTGGAGAACATGCAGTTGTGGCCACATCTGGATTCAAACCTGCTTGCTGCTGGGGTTAACCCTCATTGGTCAGAAATTCCTTGAGTTGCTCGGATGGTGAACCAGAATTTGTTGGAAGAAATCCTCTTCTACAGCAGTAGCACTGTATTTCAAAATTTAGGTCTCATTAAATTCTTTCTGATATAAAACAAAGAAAATTGTGAGTGCAATAATTAGAAGCACAGTAAGCAGCACAAGCTGCTTTTCTCAGTTGAAGTGTCAAATTCGATCCTCAATGTGAAAACAAAGCAAAATACAATTTTAGTGAAATGTTTGGGGAATAAAAGAAGAAATATTTTTGTTTGCAGACTCCTTAGAAACAATTAAGCATTAGCTCTGTCAAATACTGAATTATAGGTGAATTCTGTTTAAATTATGTGAACTATGCATTATTTGAGATTTGCCTAAAAAGACTTACTATAAAACTAATGCTGTGAAAAAGCACTTCTTTTCAAACTGGGTAGAGCTCCTGAACACTTTCTGTAAGTGGCTGCACGTGTTTTAAAATGTTCTAGTATTGCCTAAGACCTTCCTAAGCACCCTTCCAGCAGCAAATCCCATATTCAGCACATCTGTGTTCCTAACAGACTTGCAGTAATAATCAGATTGGTTAACTGTACTTTTTTTAAGATTGATTTTAATATTTTAATCAATTTGAGGCAGATAAACTCAGTTGTGTGTAAAATCTTATTTATTTTGGAACAAAAGGGAATTGAGTCTTGATAGGAAAAAAAATTTACCTTCCAGAGAAGAGAAGTCCTTAGACTCTACTTTTTAAGGCATGTTCAGCATACTCAGAAATTCATAATTTGTTCACCATTACTCATTGGATATGGAATTGAGTCTATTTTAGTGCATTTTGGATCCAGGATTGCAGTTACAAATGTTGAAAAGTACTGTGGGTACAGGGATAAAATGTTAGTTATTTTTCTTTCATCAATCCATTTCTTCAATCGACTTTTCTTGGCCAGTAATGATTACTTCAAAGAGCTGTATATAAATGCACACAATAGAAACTCATTAATTTTCAGTAATTTTGGAAATGCACGTGAGGAATAGATGAATTCTGAAAATCTGTGCTATTGCCCCATGCTGCACTCATTTATAAGGAGAATTGTTGCAAATGCACTCCTCCTAGAATTTGTGAAATCAAGAGAAAAAGGAGAACAGTTTCTAGAAGTGCAGATGGGTTTGGGGAACAGTCAAAATTAAAAAGCTTGTAAAAGCTCAGGCACAAAAACGGGTCAAAATCAAGTAGCTGAAACCCCCAAAATGTTAATGATGTTCTGATTACAAACAGGGATAAAGAAAGTCTTGTAATCTCATCAGTTCACTGCTGTGAAAAGTGTGCATCATACTCTGACCTTTATTTAGTGAGGGGTTTTTTTTAGTTAATTAATTATTTATTTAAAATATTTTCCTTTTTTCCTGCTGCACTACAAATTTTGGACTTAGTTGCCCCTTGAATCTCTCTTGTGCACCTCCTGTGTTACTGGTTTTGTGCCATGCACCCTAATCTGGAGTAAAACTCTGCTGCCCTGAACACTTTTCCACTGTTGTTACTTTGTCTGCTGTTACTGTACCAGGTTCTCATGTAAACCACAGAGGTTTGGTTTGGCTGTGGAGCTTGAGCACAGCGTTTGTAATCCTGTAGGTGAGTTTTGGTAGAAATTTTGGGTGTTCTTCATGATATGACACTTTATAGTTGAATTCTTAGTGGGAATGATAAGGAAATCTGCTTTTGGTCCCTCTGATAAATGATCTTATTTAGCAAAGTGAGGATTAGCCTGGTTCTACATAGATAAGTGGACTTATCCTTAGACTTATCTAATTTCTGGAATTCTCAGCAAGTATGGACAAATCTCTCTATATGAAGTAATAACTTTTAAAAGCATTCTGATTCTTCAGTTAAAAAAATCTAATTAACTGATACGTCACAATTTCATGTTGAATTACAATTTTTAAGTCACAAATATCTGAAGCCCTGATCTGACCATCTGTCTGGTGATGCACTTGCATCATTAGTGCAGTCTAAATGGAGGCATGGCTCTACAGATCAGTTTTTATTTCAGTCTTGTCACTCAAACTCAGTTTCTAAATTTCCTAATTCTGTAGTCTTATTGGAAAATACTCCAGTAGCCTCATATAAGATCTTTACACTGACTATAAAAAACTTTCCAGGTGGATAAATGACTTAAAGAAAGCCACATATCAATGATTTTTCATCTGAGCTAAACAGAGGAGAGACGTTGCTCACTCAGTCTAGAATTTCTAAGATGCTTTCAAAATTTAAGCCAGCCCACCTGGAAAAGTGAGGATTCCATCAAGATATTATGTCAGTTTATAGACTTCCTTGAACATATTTATAGGAAATGAGATATAACTATTTCATTTTATTTAAGAATCACTCTTTTCAGTTAAAGGTTATTCCACTTCCATAAATTCAGTTGCAGCTTAGGTTACTACAAGTCTTTCCCTTGAGGAGTTGCCCCAGGCACTGAGATTTGTGTGTTGTAGAATCTCTCCTTTGCAGATCCTCTAATATATAAATGTTACCATCAATTCAGAATTGCAGAGATAACCCCAATCTGTAAGCTGCTCTTAAGAAATTTATTTCTTTTCCTTTAACTCTTTTTTTTCATTTTATTATTTTAGTTCAGGACTATGCTGTCAGGCTACTTAAAAAACGTACTGAAAATTGAAGTTGAAAGTTGACCAAAAGTTGAAAACTAAAACTAAATAATTTAAAAATATATATTACATGAACAAGGATTCATGCAAACTGCTTTGTCCTTGACAATATTTTTATGAGAATGATAAAAGGGACTAAATGCCAAACTAAATAAATAGCATGTTTATTTATTTAAGACAATATCCACTGCAGAAGTTCAAGCAAAGGAATTTGTAAGTTGTGTATGTGTATCAGACCTTGACTAAAACTTACTTTTCAATCAAAATTGTGATGCTGGACAGTCATGTTAAATTGCTGAAGCTTGATTTCTGTTCCCAGTAGTTCACTCTTAGGGTGCTTGCTTGCTCTGGGGATTGTAATTTTTTTTATCTTGCCTCTCAGGAAGTGGGAATGAAACTTGAAGCTGTGTGATGTAAATGGAAATCCTTTGCTCCTATGGTAGCTGAAATAAAAAATAATGAATCGTGTCTTTAATGCAGTTAGAATTGAAACCAGTATTAGTGGTTTAAACACAGACTTAGTTTGGTGTTGGTTGTCTCGTTTTGCTCTTTTCCCCAGTCTAATTGAACAAACATTTGGGTTTTTTTCTGGTTGGAATCCAGCTGCTTCTCCAAGCACAGAGCTCTGGTCTGCAGGAAGCTGTCTGGTTCAGGGAGTGCTTTTTCCTGGAGCAGCAGGAATTTCTGGTCAGGGGGTGTTCCTTCCTGCTGCCAAGCACTGCCTGTCCCTCTGTGTTAGTGCAAGGACAGAAGGAGCCTTGTCCAGTCAGGGATTGCTGTCCTGCAGGGAATCTCTGTGGGAGTGCTGGGAGAGATGTCCCTTCAAGTGGCTTTGGCTATGCCACTGACCAGACACCCAGCTACACACTTGTGAGCCCTGCTCTGTTTTGGACAGGGGACCCTTTCTGGGGAGTGTGAGGGAGCACCACCTCCCCCTGACACAGGCTGAGCTCACAGATCCGCCCTTCTGGGAGCTGCTTGTCACAGTCTCCACCTCTGTTTGTGCAAAATCTACTTTTGAAGAGCAACATGTGCATATCGCTGACAATGGCATCAAGGAAGAGATTTCTTTTCTCTCCTTTACCTTTTATTTTTTGCTTTAATAATTCATGAAAGTTTTCATGCGAGTTAGAATTTACTGAGGTAATTTGGGCAACTGAGTAAATCGGTAATGGTATATGGATCATTTTACTCAGGTCATTGTGTGTCTCCATATTGACCAAAAATTACAATCTGATGGCTCTTAATGTATATGAAAAGCTTTGTCAGATATCTTTTCAGTTCTGTTTGCTAGTAAATTAGGTTACAACTGTTCATAGTTTATTGATTTCAGTTCAGGATAATAGAGCATTTGTAGTATTTGTTTCCAGTTTCCTTCCTGCCCCGAGACACCGATAGAGGAGGCTCTTCCCCCCACTGCCTGTATGGGAGAATGACCTCCTGCACCAAGGGAGGCTTTAAAAAGCAGGGCTGCTGCACTTGGCTCTTCTCTGCCTCAGTAACTTTGTATTCAAAGAGGGGATTGCAGTGCTGGGGGAAGAGAAGCACCTCCTGAAGGGTGGAGCAGTAGTAAAATCCCTGGGGGAAGGTGCAGTGGGATGTTACCTACAGCACACTGTCCTGGGGGCTGAGGTGCTGCTGTGACTGCTGCGGGAGCCAGACGTGGGGTGAGTTCCTGAGCTTAGAAATACAGGGTGAAATTCTGGATATCCCAGCATGGATGGGAGCTCACCTGGGCCACAACTGCCAAAAGGGGAAGTTCCAAAGGAGGTGGGTAATTAGGACACTTTATTGACTCTGCACATCTCACCAACAACCAACACTAATTCACATAAGGGATATCAATAAAGTATTCCCTCCTTCACTTTCTGCTGGCCAATTGCTCTCTGTTCCTAGGCCTGGCAGCTCATGTTCTCCATACCCCTGCTTTGACTTAAATACAGCAGAAAGGTAACATTAGCTGCACCCACCAGCCCAGATGAGCCAAAATGCCAGTTGATTTTAGCCTATATTGGCTAAAATCAATGAGCCCTTTGAAGTTTGGCAGGCAAGATTGTACAGGAAGAGGAAACACCACTGACTTCTGTGGGGTTGTGGGTTCACATCTACTGTCTGTGCCATACTCAGCAGTGGAAATAGAAATGGAAGGATTTTGTTGGTAAATCACTGTAACAATTTAAGTTTTGATTTTTTTTTTTTTTTTAAATTTGATTTTACAACAATCTTTAGATTTCCAGACAGAATAATGTACCATATGTCTGAGTACCACACACAGATCTCAAGTTGGTCATTGGCCACATATCTATAGGATAGGCCCAGATGAATGCCATGCTTCCTGGACTTCCAAACAAAAGAAAAAATCTTCAGTGAGAAAAGAATAGGCCTTGTTTTGATTTACATGACACAAGAATATGGCTCTGACTGGTGAAGAGGTGAGTGTTAGAGGTTACAATTCCTTCTCATGTGTTGTTTTCTTTAGATTTGTGGTAGTGTCATCATAACATATGGCAGAGTTGTTTTCTTCTGGGTTTGTTTTCACATTTTTAAGGGACTGTTTCAAAGTCAGCACTGTCAAATGACATGTTTGGAAACGTATGAGCTTGCAGGAGTATCTTGGGAATTGTGATAGAGCCTGTGCTTCTTACTTTTGTTAAATTGTGCTTTTAGTTCCTGTGTGTTTTCTTCGCTCTAGAACTGTATTTCAGGCATTTTTTGTTCCCTCAATGGTCTGGACTGTGAAACTGAAGAAGGAGCAAAGCCCATTCATTTTTCCCTGACATCCCACTTCTGTGTGTCATCAGTGTGGCTGTAGCAGGACCCCACTGTGGTGGTTTCTGGTCCTCTGCAGGCTGCACGTGTGTGCAGAAGGAACACAGCCTCTGCCTTTTTGTGCTGCTCAAGCTTGGAATTCAGCTTTAAACCTGCAAGCCTAGATGATTTTTTTACTTTAAAAACCTCTGACCTTTTAAACCTGTATATTCAGCTTACAAAGCTTGTATCATGTGTTTGCTTTTCAGGCTTGTTTCCAAAATAAATATTTTTTTTTTCTTTTGTCTACTTTTTAATGGTTTTGGAACTTTTCCTAAATTAAGAATATCATAGTTACAGACCACTGAGGCTGCAAAGGACCTCTGGAGCTCACCTAATCCAAGTGTCAGTGTTGAACTGGACTGGGTTGCTAAGGGCTTTGTGTAGTTGAGTCTTCAAAATGAGCAAAATTCCCCAGCCCCTGCAGCAACCTCTCCAGTGCATATTTGTTCCCAGAGTGATTTTTACTCACTTAATTTCTGTTCAGAACTTCTGTGCCTCAGTTTGCACTGGTGGTTTCTCACTTCCCTTTGGTTGCCCCCAGTAAAGCCCTGTCTCACAGAAACACCAGGGCCCCTGCTGGCCATTTCTGCAGTTGAACAAGTCCAGTTTCTTCATCTCTGCACGCAGAGCCCACGTTCCAGTCCCTGGAGACACTGGCATCCTTCCCTGGACTTGCTCCAATTCGTGAACATCTTTCTTGTTTGTGGGAGGAGAACTTGGTGCAGTATTATTGCCATCTGTAAAGTACTGCTAAAAATAATGGTACTAAGAAATCATTTAGCTTGGTAGGTAATACAGCATTGGAACAAAGAGAGCATTTTAAGGCTTGTGTTTAACTTACAACAAGTTGGTTGTGACTGTAGAGAATTCTGGTTTCACAAGGTAAATTTTGTTAAACTGCATTATTAATTTTGTTCTCTGTACTTAACATCTAATCCTTAGAAGAAGAACTGACTAAGCTTTGGACCTCTTGTTAATTTTCTGTTTTGAAAAACAAAGCTGTAAACTTTGTTCAAACTGTCCAATATCTTTGGAAAATAGGCAATTTTAAAAGATTATTGATTTCATATACTGTGGGTGTAGATCAGGATGTCTGTATAGCTGTACAGACAGAATAAATACTTACTTGAAATCAAGTGTCTTCATTGAAATGATAGATTTTATTTTGCAAGACTCAGTGATAGAACTGAATGTGGTAGATTAAACAGAATTTGCTTTAAATTTACTTTAAATCCTTCTTGCCAAGTTCTCTTAGGTTTGATCTCTGTCCTTGTCACAGAGTGCTGATGCTTTTGTCTGGGAAGTTGGACCATGGCAGTTGAAGAATGTTGGGATCTCTGTGCTGGATGCACGGCAATCTAGGCAGCAGATGGCAAAATTGTGGGGGCTGGCTTTAGTGCAGTGAGCTTAGACTTGTGAAGAAATTAGACACTGCAGCTTGGTTATTGTTCAGTCTGTGAAAGGGCAACAGAAAGAAAGGACCAAATGGATTTTGCAAGGATTCTGTGTACTTTCAAGAGCATTTTTGAACTTGTTTCTCCTTTCTGACTGTTCTTGCTTGGTAAAACTCGGCCACAGGTGGTGAACAGTCGATAGTTGTTTGCATTTCTCATGCTGTAGCTTATCTGAGATATCCCCACATGAGCTTCCCATCCTGGGCTGGTGCAGCTTCAGCCTTTGCTGTCCCCAGCTGCCTTCAGGGACACCCTGCAGGGTGTTGAATGAGGATCTCAGAGAGGGCTGAGGAGCCAGGATGGGATCCTGTGACAGCTCAGCCCCGTGAGCAGTGACTGCTGACAGTGACACGGAGGAAACCCCTTATCCACCAGCAAATGCCAGCCTTGCTTTGGAGACACAGCTAAGATAAAGCAAAATGATGCTCCTGTCTGAGAAACCTGCAGAAGGAAGATGCAGTGTGAGAGTAAATATTGGAGTACAGGTTCTGTCCTGAATTACTGGGTAGATAACAAAAGGTAACATCTGCTGAAGCATGTGGCCTTTTCTCCAGAGAGATTTTCCTCCAGCGGGATTTGGGACTTTTTCTTCATGATTTGAGATGGAACAGGGGATGTAGTGATGTCTGCACAGTGACTGTACAATATTATGAGGTATTTGCTGCTTTTTGTGATCTTGGATTTCCTAGAAGTGTATTTTTCTTTACTGAGGTTATTAAAAAAATTCCATTAATCAAGATAACCCTCTGTGTCCTCTTCTGCTATGATAATAGATGAGTAAACCTTGCACTGCAGATTTGGGTGGACCAGCTTGCAGGGTGACAAGGTCTCAGTTCCATCCCTGATGACCCCTTGATGTGTGGACACTGGAAATTCACTTCAGAGATTTTTGAGTTACAGCTGGTCATTTTTTATAACAGTTGTGTTCATTGTATCCATCATGGCAAAGTTTTAATTAATTTCTGTAAAGCAATTCATTTTCCTTTATTCAAAGATAGAACAACACTTGTCAGCTGAGAATCTTCCAGTGGAGCCTTCTTCCTTCATTGTGCAAAGTTTCATTGCTGGCTGAGGCAACCTACAATTTAAAATGCTTCAGCAAATACTTCTGTGGAAGCTGTTGAGATATAATGTCCTCCATTTCATGTTCCTTATCATGATGTTCTGTTGTTTTCCATTCCTATTTATTTTTTCTTTTGACTTTTTCTTCGCCTACCTTGAACCTTTTAAAACAAAGAATTGCTTTGGGAAGCTGTTATTTCTGATAAAATCTGTGTGTTTACAAAGGTGGAGAACTCACAAGGAATAAGGCTACCAGTTTACACAAACAGACTCATTTCCTCCTTTTTTTTTCCTCTTATTTTTTCCCTTTTTATTCCCTCTAATCAGAGCTTAGCTGAGTGGACTTGTGTAATTTGGAATAGCTTTACTGAGATTCTGCAGAATACTAGTTGGCATTTTAAAATATTGGTGATTTTTCTTACCATATAAGTTTATACAGCCGTAACAGTGGTCTCTAGAAAAGCCTTCTGCAAAGAATATTTTTTATAGATTGACACTACCAGCAAGGAGAAAGTGTATTAAAGCCTCTTGTTAATAAGCAAATAAAAATTGTTAGTATTAAATTGAGGCAAGAGAGGTTCAGTGGAAGCTTTAAAGAAAGAAGGGGACTGTTTCCTAGAGTGAGAGAAAATGATGTAAGTGTGGAGGGAAAAGCAGGTGGTGTTCTTGACTGAAATGATAAGTAAAGTACCTAAACCCATAATTGCTTGCATGATTTCTACATTTGATGAGTTTTGAGAATAGTCTTGTAGAGGATTGAAAATAGCTAAGAAACTTCTTCAGCAGCATGATCATCTCACAGTAGGGTGAGATGCACACAGGAGCTTTGCTGAGCTCAGATTCTGGCAGAGTTCCCCGGCACAGTGTATTCATCTGTAAACAAGAAATGAAAGGCACATTCCTGATGTTTTTCTCTTGGCTGATCTTGTACCCAGTGGTGCAGGTTTTGCTGTTGCCAGCAGGAGTGGAGGTGCCCAACGGGTGTAGAATTCCTGAGTGTTTTAACATAAGGAAGTGAAAAAGAATGAGGAAGGAACTGTCTTAAAATTCTTGGCATTGGACTTGCTTGTGTCCTTTGATATTACATTTCTCCAACTCGATGGCAGAGTTATTTATTTAAAATCAAAATCCTTGAGTCTAATATGGAAGTATCCTGCCCAGGAGCTCCCAGAGACAGCTGACGGATTAGCGTGGGTGTGAAGGAAAAGGCTTGTGGATATGGACAGTATTCAAATCCATAACTGAAACTCCAGGCATAAATAAGGTTTTTGCAAAAATGAAAAGATAAAGGAGCCTGAGAAGAGACCAGAACACTGGAAAATGCTGGTGAATAATTAGATGAATTAATGACCCAGTGTTGGTGAAAGCAAAATAGTGGGGAAATGGCTGGAGCACAACTTGTGCTCCTACCAGCTTGATGTCTTGGCTCTGTGCTGGTAAGGTTAAAAATCCCATTACATTAATTAAAGACAGCATTTTACCCTGGATTAGAATAAAAAAAGTGCATCACTAGTGGACAATTAAATAAATTAAGTTGTCACTCCTTGTATGGGCATTTAGATCTGTCTCACTTCTATAAATGTGGATCAGTTTGATCAAGGACTTAATCAAAAATTATTTAGACAATTACTCCCTGTTTCAAAAGTATTCTCTAGTGATAGAAAACTATTATACAGAATTGGTAAAGCATGCTTAATGGCATTGTCTTAATTATACAATGATAAATTATTCTACCTTTCTTCATTAATAGCATTTAGCAGTAGATAATATTATTGTTTATTCTTTCTAGGCAGTAAAAAAGTAACAGTGTTCTTTAGGCAATTAATTCTAGCAAACGTAGTCTTTTGAAGTGGCCAGTTTGTATCTGATCTTTAAATCGTTATTGTGAATTTGTTCATGTGTACTAATTTTAAGTAATTATATTAATTGAGACCTTGTGTTGTTTTATGGTGGCTTGATTTTTTTTTTTTCCTGACTGCATAGACTGATGGAAGTATGTAGATAACAATTATCTTGAGAACAGGAAGCCAAGCACTGGAACTCAGGGTTTCAAGTGTGCAGCAAACTCACTGGGTGACCTCAGTGGGACTCTTATCCTTATGGTGTTTAACTTTCGCTGCAGAATAAGAATAATACAGATTTAGCTCTTGTGGCAATTCAGAAGCCTAATAAATATCTGTAAACAGCTGTGAGTTAGTGGTGGAAATGTGTTAAGCCTGGGCAAAATATTTTTTTTTTTCTTTTTCTGGAATGAGGGGATTGTTAAGGTCTCATCCAGAAAAGAAGGAAGAACACTCTCCTATAGGAAAAACTTTAAAACTTTGCATGGTTTTGGCTCTGTGTGTCTGGGAAGAAAGGATGTCATTTCAGCCTCCTTAGGGTAACTAGCAGTGTTCTGCTTAGTACCACTTGGGGGGATTTTTAATCCTTTCACTGAAAAATGAGCTTTTCTGAAGCATGGCCACCTCTGAGCCCCTGTGACACGTCCTCCTAATGGCTGCTGTAGCTTCGAGGGTGGGAATCAGCATTGCTGAGTTGTGTACTAGCCAAACAACACTTCAGTGAGGGTAAAATAATTTTCAAGAAAAATCAACTGAATATACTCTGTGGGCTATTGAGGCACTGAGTGAACTGTGTTTGTGAAGTTTGCCATTTCTCACACTCTCAGAGTGAAAAGCCCTTGGTTTGTAGCAGCTGAACACAAAGACTTGGGTGGTTCATGTGTGCCACACTCTACCTCAGACCTGGGACACTGCAGGGGCTTTGCTGATAAGTGAAATTTTACTGGTGTGGTTTCCAAATCTGCAGTGGTCCCCAGCTTGTGAGCTGCATTAACCAGAAGCCACATTTAAGAACATTTATGACTTTGTACTTGAATTTGTCTAGCTGCTTTTTCAGCTGACCTCTGAGAAAGAAACTCTCCATTTGGCCTCGGTGTCAGCTGTGATTCTGAGGCCCCTCGGAGCAGGCAGGAGGTTGGGCTCACATCTCCCAGCCTTCCCTGCCCAGTGGGAAGGGCAATAAATTCAGTGACCAACAAGGGGTTAATCCTCAGCAGTCAGTGAAGGATGGGAGACTGTTAGAAAACTGTCTCATAGCGCCTGGGCTTTGCATCCCTTCCTGATGGCATGTTATTTTCTTAATGGAATGCTATTTTCATAATAGATTTAAACAGTTCTGGGATTTATAAGAAGTTCCTGGAGTACAGAAGTCTCCAAAGATAGTCTAGAAATAAAAACATGTATATTTAAACAGCTAAAAATACATATATGAGATAAATATTTGGCTCAGTTCTTGATTTTGTTGTCATGTGCACCATTTTCACTGCCCTTAGCCTGAAATACTTCCTAGAGCTTTTATTTATTACAAGGAAAAAATAAAACAGGTTTTGTCTGCAGCAAAGCAGAACACAGAACGCCTTTTAGCATTGTATGTCTTGTACTACTTAACTTGAATCATTCATCACAACTGTTCTGAAATAGCTATTTACCATGGCATACTAAATACATCTAATTTTCAACTTAATATAGAGTGGCTCACTCAAATGAAATTTCAGTATTTGGACAGAAAAAAAAAATAAGAAAATTCAGAAGAACAATTTATCAGTGAAAAATGAGGCTATACCAAACAGACTGTCCAAATATACTTTCATTTTTGGTGCAAATCAAAACCGGCATGCTTGTCATCAACATTATTTCATCTAACAAAGTGCACATACTATGATGTACTTAGTGGTAGTATTTAGTTTAAAATTGCACTTTATTTATTGCCTCTTTTTTTTTTTTAACAGGCAGAGGTGATCCAGAAGTAGAGATGAACTTTTTCACTAATATTAAAATCAGAAATAAATACAGCAGTTAAATAACCATGTTAACTTTTTGCCTGAAACTTTGTACTGCACCAAAGCTGAACTATTGCATTTTCTAATTTCAAAAATAGTCTTTACATAAAATAATGAACAGCATTTGAATCTCTTAATCACAAGCTTATTTTCAATTGCTGCTCCTGAAAAGCAGTCCAAGCTTTTAAGAGACTTTTTTTTAATGAACAGAATGGTACATGGTGTGCTACTTCTTTAAATTAAAAAAAATAAAGAAAGAAAGAAAAGAAAGGGAAAAAAGAAAAACTTCTGTTTCCAACACTGTCTGCACTATTGTAATGTTTTGATTTAGTTGTGCCAGGTAATTTAGGGGCACAATGCAACTGTGAGGTTCTTTGTTTCCCTTGGACTTCCAAGGGATTCCCGGGCTCTTTGTGGTATGAGAAGCAGTTCTAATGGCCTTGTGCCCTGTAGTCATGTCAGGATGGTTGCAAAATGCAGGAAACAAGCCCATAACTTAAATTAGATAAATGTATGAATCAACTTTAAATTTACAGCGAGTTTTAGCAAAAGCTTTGCTAATCCATTAAAATTCATGTTGAGCTGTCCCTCTATGCCTCCTATAGCCTTGGCTGTGCTAATTTAAAAAGGAATGGTCAATTTTTTTAAACCTCCTATACAAAAACCTATTTTTCATTTCTCATCTTCTCAGCTTTTTCTTCTCTTATCCTCTCTCTGCTTTTTTCCTCCTTGCCTCTCTTCGCTCTGGGACGTGCAGTGTTTGGCTGTCCTTGCCCCACAGTGACGGTGTTTGGCTGTCCTTGCCCTGCCCACAGTGACGGTGTTTGGCTGTCCATGCCCTGCCCACAGTGACGGTGTTTGGATGTCCTTGCCCTGCCCACAGTGACAGTGTTTGGGTGTCCTTGCCCTGCCCACAGTGACAGTGTTTGGATGTCCTTGCCCTGCCCACAGTGACAGTGTTTGGATGTCCTTGCCCTGCCCACAGTGACGGGGTTTGGATGTCCTTGCCCTGCCCACAGTGGCAGTGTTTGGATGTCCTTGCCCCACAGTGACGGTGTTTGGCTGTCCTTGCCCTGCCCACAGTTAAGGTGTTTGGCTGTCCTTGCCCTGCCCACAGTGACAGTGTTTGGCTGTCCTTGCCCTGCCCACAGTGACGGTGTTTGGATGTCCTTGCCCTGCCCACAGTGACAGTGTTTGGCTGTCCTTGCCCTGCCCACAGTGACAGTGTTTGGCTGTCCTTGCCCTGCCCACAGTGACAGTGTTTGGCTGTCCTTGCCCTGCCCACAGTGACGGGGTTTGGATGTCCTTGCCCTGCCCACAGTGACAGTGTTTGGCTGTCCTTGCCCCACAGTGACAGTGTTTGGGTGTCCTTGCCCTGCCCACAGTGACAGTGTTTGGCTGTCCTTGCCCCACAGTGACGGTGTTTGGCTGTCCTTGCCCTGCCCACAGTGACAGTGTTTGGATGTCCTTGCCCTGCCCACAGTGACAGCGTTTGGCTGTCCTTGCCCTGCCCACAGTGATGGTGTTTGGCTGTCCTTGCCCCACAGTGACAGTGTTTGGCTGTCCTTGCCCCACAGTGACCCTTGGGCTCTCACTGCCCCTGCTGCAGTCACCTTCAGGTAAACAGCTGCTTCACAGAACACAGAAATGTTCTCCTGGGTGCAGGGTGTGCCACAAGTGGATCACACACGTGTGCCTTGGGGCACGAGGGGTCTGTGTACATCAGCAGCAAATACAGGAGCTGTTCATTGCTTTAGATTGAATACTGTGGTGGGCCCAGATCACCTGAGACTGAATTGCTGTGAAACTTGACCAGCCCTTTAGCAGGCCATTATAAATAAAAAATATTTTCTGAATAAACACCTTTCTCAGCAAGTCAGACAGAGCTCCTGTGTTTCTGAAGTAATTAAACCAAAATTAGATGAGAAAAACAGTTGAAGTCACTTGTTAGTGGTTGTACTGCTCTGTAGTGTAAGTGGGTCAGAATGAGCAGTATTAGTTAAATCCTTTGAAAGAAAAGAAATTGTTAAATCAGTTATGATTTAGGTCAATTACTCAAAATAAACCGTTCACAGAGTGCCTTTGGGACAGCTAAGTCAAAGAGTATCAGGAGTTCTGAACTCAAATTGCATCTCACCATTATTCTCTAAGCCAAGCTATCACACCTTACCTTTCCAGGAATACATTACATAAAGGTTTCACTATCTGACAGGGAAGGTGTTTAGCACTGAATTGAATCAGTGTTTCATCTATTTAAGATAAGCATGAAAAAAATGTGAAACAGATTTTCTAGGAGTGTTTCACAGCTTAATTAACTGTCTTTTAAGCCATGTATAGTGATACCATTGTCTAAATTTCAAGAATGGTTTGAGCATGATGCTCTGGAACTGGTTTTTGCCTGGCTGCTTTGAATTCATAGAAATCCCCAAAGCACAGGTGAGGAGGAGAGAAGAATCTCTGAGAATATTTCATTGTGTTTAGGTAGATGTATTTAGTTTCTGAAACTTTGGATTTGTCCTCAAGTAATGGAAAAATAAGGAAAACAAAAATTGAAACTACTCTAATAAATATGAACATAACATTGAACAGCAGTTCCAGTAAAAACGTTATAATTTTATCTGTAGCATTTTTAAGGACCTACTAAAATTAGTAGCGTTCAAGAAATTTTTAATAGTCTGGTATTATAAAAATCAAGTTATTCATCAAATTGTCTAGATGTCTGATTCTTATAACAAGGTTTTCCTTATGAAAGATCAAAATAAAGGTCTTGGGACATTCCTACCTTTATTTTCTTGTGTCAGCCAGATGGAATTACTGGAGTGCAGACACGGTGCCTCATGTCCTGCACATGCAGATGACTGGGGAATACTTCCAGGCATGATCAGCAGTGGGACACTGTCTTACCATTTCCTTTTATTTTGGTGTTTGTAGGGGAATGGCACAAAACTCTACAAAAGAATGGTTATTGAGGGAACAATTTCAAAAACTCTTGTCTGAGAAGATGCTTTAATAAGCTACTGTCCTGGAAATACTTGGGAGTTTTATCTCAGTCACAGCAAATCCTTGTTTTAACTACAGTAACAAGGAATTAAATATTCTTTCAGGAACAATAGAAATCAGGCCAGACATCTTTAAGTTTAGCAGTCATAAAAACAAAAAGCTGTTTGTTTGTCTGAACTGACAGACAATATGGAATTCATATGGAATAACAGGCTTTTGTGCTGAATAGCAGCATGAGGACTCCAAGAGATTAATTTGCAGGTTTTGCTCAATGCTGTAATGCATTTATCTGTTTCTGTGTTTATAATTGTGATATATTGATATCTGAATGTGATGAGAGAGTATTAGAATGGGATCAAAGAGCCAGGCATTATTAATCTAAATGATCTTATGTCTCCTGATACTTCAAGAAACTGTTTGTGCCACCAGTGTTAATATTCTTTACAGTTAACATGCTTCCCAGTTTAATAAATATTACAGGACCACAGAATTGAAGTAAAAAATTCAGATATAAAGGAGTCAGTTTAGCTTCTATATGTTCAGAGAGATGAGAAACTGGAATGTGTGTTGAGTATTTCTTTCTCTTTAATCTGAAGTTATAAAACGAACCTTGACAGTTTGAAGTGCCAAATGTCTCTGCTTTTGTTTTGGCTTTTCTGTATGTGTTGTTTTGTGACTTTTTTCCCCCTCTGAAATGTTAAAAATAAATGAAAAAGAAGAAAAAAGTAAGCATGTTTACAGTTCTTATTCCTCACAGAATGCAGAGTACCTGTGGGTGGTTTAAAGCAGCTGTTTCTCCTGCTTACTTAACTTTCTTCTTTAACATACAGAAAGAAAAAAACCCAAAAAACTAAAAACCACAACAAGGCTAAATGTCACATCTAAATGAAGCCAAGAAACCTTTTCTCTAAGTCACCAGCTCCTCTGGCCAAGTATATTTATTCTCTCTTAGGGCCATAATCTGTTTCAAAAATCATTGATTGACCAATACTTACGCCAGTGCTGTGACCTCTCCTCCTGCAGGTGCAAACAAGTACCACAATGAAAGGCTTGGCTGCCTTGTGCATGATTTATCATCTTTTGCTGCAGTTGGTTCCTTTGGTGGCAGAGATGGCAAAGGAATCACTTCTGAAATGCTTTGGTGGTTTAAGCAGAGCTTCTGGCCTGGGCACGTTGTGTTGGGTGGGACTGGGAGAGGGAACCTGGACTGAGAGGGGACAGGGCAAGGAAAAAGTCTTCAACCATCCCAGCTAAATTCACCCAAACCATTCCCTCACCCCCTTAGCCATGTATAGAAAAGCAAGATGTTTTGTTCTAATTTTTGCTTTTTAGCAAATCTGAGTATTTTTCTATGTGAGAAGATTTAATTTTCAGCAAAAAATTTTGTCATGAGGATTTCTCAGGACTAGCACAGACCTGGGCATAGTATTCCATGAGAGAAAGACAAACATACTAATACTAACTGAAAATAATTAGTACCCCAGTGGTTACTGTTTGTAACTGAGTGTTTGTGCTTACTGTATTTCTATTTCTTTCTGCAGTATCTTTCCTTTTGCAGTTTATGCATGCTAACGATGCATACATTAACTTGTGTGTGCTGCAGGAAGGGTGTCCTAATTAAGCACACTGTAAGAAACTCTCTCTGGTCCAGTGAACAAGAAGAGATTCAGGCAGTTTTCAAGAGCTCCAAGTGCTGAGTTGCACAAACTGGCCATCTTGAGGGGGTGTGAAGAAGCTCCTTCAGTCACGTTCTGGGGTGCACAAGAGCAGCCAAGCCCCAGAGTGTGCTCAGACACTCATAGCCACACAGGAATGCCAGGATTGGGTTGGACCTCAGGAGACACCTGGTCCACCTTCAGAGCAGGGCCTTGGATTATGTTAACCTTGCTGCTGCTTATGAGCATGTTGTTAAAGGATAATGTCCAGCTTTGTAGTGCATTAACGCTGAATAGGAATAATCTCCTGTATGGAACTCTCTTGCATGCTTCAGTCTTAATTGCAAGCCCTCCTGCAGGAGGAATGGAAATAATTAAAGCTGGTTTGAGTCTACTTTCCTTCTGTTGCATAACAGAAACAAATACCATTCTGTCAGTTCTGTGTTGTTACCAGAGTTCATTCAGAAATCAAAAGATGACAGTGTTTTTGTTTTATCACTATTTTTTAAACCCTTTGATGATACGATAATTTAGATAGAATGCAATTATCTTACTGCATTCAATTTTTTTCTCCCCACTGATTCAGGTCAATTATTTCAATTTCTAGAGGCTGCATCATGTGGGTCTTCCCTTTCCTCTCAATCTGCTGCATTGTTCTTCAAGGACAAGTCAGGGGAAGTAGAATAAAACAAAACATAGTGGCAGCATTACTTACATTTTGGTATCCTTTCATGGCTTTAGGTGACAGTGACTCAGCCCAAGGGGAAGAGTGGCTTTTCTGGACCCCCTGTTGCTGGCTCAGAAGAATGGACATAAAGGACCGACGGCACCGCTCTCTGACCAGGGGCCGCTGTGGGAAGGAGTGTCGCTACACGAGTTCCTCGCTGGACAGCGAGGACTGCAGAGTGCCCACTCAGAAATCCTACAGCTCCAGTGAGACACTGAAGGCGTATGACCATGACACCAGGATGCACTACGGAAATCGGGTGTCTGACCTGGTGCACAGGGAGTCGGATGAGTTTCCAAGACAAGGTACGTTTAAAGTCAGAACTGGTTTCTTTCATGGTAATCCTCAATAGACAGTCTCTGTTCCTTGTTAGAGCATCTCAGTGTTACAAGGAGGTTTAATGAAAGAACTGGAGGAGAATGGGTAGTATCTTACCATTATTTCCACTGTTTTGTGCTAAATTAGAAAGTTCTTTTCTCAGAGTTCTGGTACTTTTGAAATTCGAAATTTGTAAACAAGGGAAACCAAGATGCACTGATTGAAACATCTGATAGACACAAATGCCATGACCCTTAACCAGAGAGTGTCTTTTGCACAGATCTTGGGGTTAGCCAATGTGCTAACTTGGTATCCTGTTTTCTAGGTAATCTTGGGAATGATAATGGCATTTTCTCCTGAACATTACTCTCTTTAACACAGTATCTGTACTGAAAAGACAACTAAAAACTGTTATGATAAAAACCCCCTATAGCCAACATATATTCATTATTCATCATGTACCTTGGAATTCCTTTCCTGTTCTTAAATGCTGTGGAATTGAGCTGTGGGAATGGGAGTGCTGGTTCCTTTTACTTCTTTTTGTCACTGCTTACCCATATTGCTTACCCTTGACCTCATAAAAACTGAAAGGAGGAAACCCATCTGATTTCTTTTGTAATTGGCTGTAATATGTTATTGCAGCATTGAGGCCTAGAGCTAATATTTGAAATAACCTGCCTGTGTGAACTTGTAAGCAAGGGGAGTTAATCTCTTTTTTTGTAAAATGGTTCTTGCTAGGTCCAATGGGTTAATAAATTAAAAATGTAAGTGGTTTTAGTTGAAAAACCTGTAAATGTGCACTACACACACATAGGTTTATTCTCATTCAGGTATGTGCTTGTCTCAATAAATTGTAAGCCTCTGTGCTGAAACCATTAGTGAATGTTGCTTCATAGGAGATGTGTTTAATCATCTGGTTTACTTGTCCAAATAGCCAGATTAAATTGGCATTCAATCAACAATTAGATACAACATTTGAATTAAAAGCCTTGGTTTAGTGTCAGTTGAAGAATCAGATATGGTTCATACTAGGTAAGATACAGGCAGGCTTGAGGCATAAATGTGTAGGTTTTGTGCCCCTTTCAATGGACAGAAAATCGTCTGGTACATGATTTAAATGCAGAAACTCAACTGGTTTGTGTATGTGCTTGTTGACAGCACGTGGTAGTTCTCTGCTGCACATTTCTGATGTTGTGACTCAGGTAATGGGAAGTTTTCCCACTTGTGGAAATCACTCAGTGGGAGGTCATTCCTTGTACCTGATATCCTGTCATACATCTTGTTTAAAACATTCTGACAGCAGTCAGTGTCTGTCTTCACCTTTAAATCAAACCATCTAATAATTAGTGTTGATAATTAACCCCTTGTCTAATGCCTCGTTTCTGTGACATGCATGTGCAGACATGTGGGAGTGTTTGCATTGTGCTTGTCTGTCAAACACCCACTTCTGTTTTCTGGGGTAATCTCTGTTCTTGGAGGATCTTTCTTTGCTTAGAGGTGTTTACCTAAGATAAAGGATCAGAGTGCACATGAACATCTGAGCTACTGCAGCCATTTTCCCTGCAGTTTGTTCTGCTTTACTGTACAGGAGTCATCTAAATATTACTTTTCCCTATCAGGATGATTGATGCTTCAGATCAAGTGCCTCATTTTAGTTTGCAGGTCATTATTCAGCATTTCATAATGGTCTTTTTCTCTTGATTACTGATTTGACAACTATTCATCCTCCCCCTGCTCTTAATGTGTTCTTATCTGCCCTCTTTATGAAGGGGAATGCAAATTGTTGGTAACTGAATTGAAACACTCCAATTTTTTTTTTATTGTTATTTTTTCCCCTACTAATCTCTCCTTTCTAAATAAATAGTGTTTGTTTTAGAGAGCCAAAGTAATTTTTTTGTTAGATAATGAGCAGCAACTCCTTATTTTCCTGGTTTTAAGTTCAGTTTAGAAAGCAAATTTTTTAGAAAATACGTTGGTATGATGATTCTTTGCATTTGAAAGCTGGATATCTTTCTGATTAAACAGTTTTACTGACATGAAATTTGAGATAATGTGGCAAGTAGATGTAGATTAAGATTTGGTAGCTTTTCTCACTTTTTATATTAACATTAGATGGATAAAAGTGTGATTCATATAGTAAGAAGTTCTATTTGTTACATCTCATGCGTGCACTTTCCAGCTGCAGACATCTAGAAATTTATACATTTAAATTTATTCTGACTTTGAGTGGGTGTTAAGATGGGATTAAATTCTGTAGGAAATAAACATGCTTAAAATAAATAGTCTTTAGAGGCTTTTTGTTCTTTTATTATAAAAAAGCTTGACTTTTTTTAAGGAATTGCAGATATTTTCCTCAGTATTTTGTTTCTCCTATTAGAAAAGCTAAATACTTTTGACTTGCTGCAAAGCATTTGGTTTTACCATGGCACTGCAACTGCTCCCACAGCTGTTTTGAGCTGCTCCTGGTGGAACATTTCTGGGTTTGGAAATCTGTTAAGACAAAGTTGCACTCATTCTGTTTTTGCTCATCATGCTTTGTCAGTGAAATACTTAATAAAAAAACCTATATTCAGAGCTCAGAAGTCTGATACAGTTCTTGCTGGGTTGCTTTGGTATTTTCCTTAGAGAGATGAAGGTTGTTCAGATTTAAAACCAGGTTTTGACTGTTCACAGTGACTGAGAGGCTGCTACTTGGAGGCTGCAGCCACTCTGACAGCTGCTTGGGCTGACCACCCCTTCTCTCACTGCTCCTATTCCCAATAACACCAAGGTGAGATCTTTGATCATCTTGGCATCAAACCAGAGTCCTCCTCAACTCTTCGGTTAAAATTAATGTATCCCTTCCAAATTCAACTGAGTTTTGGAAATTACAGTTTTAATCCTTCTTTACAGAACATGTGACCTTTTGAGAACGAAATGTTTTGATACATAAATTTGTATTAAAGACAGTAAATAAAACTTTCTCTTTAATTCTGTCTGGAGTGAGAGCACATTCTTAGTTTTCCTTTGTCATGCAAGATTTTTGAGTGGCATTCTGCAATCTGTTGATTTTTGTTATATCTGTGTGGTTACATAATCAAAGGAAGTTGGAGGTAGATGCAGGTGGCAGAAGCTTAAGGAGGAAGCCCTTTAGATGGAATCAGATGTGGGGTAGCTTGTATGGGAAAAGGCCCCAAGGCCTTTCCTCCTCCAGCCAGGACACACACGTAACCCACACTTCTCTTAATCAAGGCTTACTTTGGTTGTAATGGGGACCTAAGAGAAACTCCATCCCAGTGTAAAATATTTATTAGAGTGAGACAACTGCCTTCTATTTCTCCTGTCTAGAAAGCACAGTCTTATTGAGAAATAAAAATTTATAATTTGTGTACCTTATTTAATGAAGATGCTGAATAAAACTTCCCTCCCTTACCCTCTCCCTCCCCAAGTCATAAAAGATGACAAGGTTCTTATTGTTAAGTGATTTAAAAACATGAGAGCACTTTTCACCTGTGCTCTCATCTGTGTTGAAGTTGTTAATAATGGAGCAATGTAGCAGCATTACTCGGCTAGCAAATAAATAAAAGTACAAACCTTTACAGCAGTCTTCTGTAAGTATGCTTTTAGGAAAGGAAAATGTAAGAAAGACAAACCCAAACCTAATATTCCTCCTCTGATTTGTACTCTAATATCAGTCAAGTGCCCTTTTGAGCAGTAATAGCAAGATGACCTGATAAACAGGAATTAAACCAAAACTTTGTGTATATTAGATCTAAAGGATCTAATATACACAAAGAAGGAAGGAAGGAAGAGACAGAAGGAAGTCTCTTTAGAAGTGGATTTTCAGGGAAACAGTGGGATTGACTTTCAATCTTTGGGGTACTTCTATTTAAATATGCATAAATTGTTTTCTCTTGGTATTTTGTGATTTTTGTTATTGTTTTGAGTTTGGTTTGTAATGTTTCGGGGGGGGTGTTTTGATTTTTTTTTTTTTTTCCTTTTGAGCAACAAGCTCTCTGGTTTGCAAATGCTAGTTTAAATCAGTTGTGATAATCTCTTCCTTCTCACTTCCCTTTCATTCCCCTTCCATCCTATTTTTTTGGCATTTTAGCCCTTTATATCTTCATCCACTGTGACTTTGCTGGGCGTGGTTGGGTGCTCCGACCTTCTGACTGACCATTGAGAGTCAGTGTCTGACACAGACTTACTGAGCAAAGGTTCATCTTCATCTCTCCTCACCTGCTGGACCAGTTAGGAAGCTGTGATGGTGTCAGAGGACTCCAGTAATAATTAATAACAACAGTGCTGGCAAACACAGCACTGTTCTAATATTCATATGTATTTGTAGAATAAACAACAGCTAAACATAATATGTGAATTCTCTGTACACACAGTTTCTCTCAGGGAATAACTTTTTATTCTTGGCAGTTTCTCTCAAATGATCATTATTAAAAATCAGCATTTGTTTACAGTTTAAATTAGAGACTCAGAATGCAGGGATTTCTGATGAAAATATATAAGTATATATAGACTTATGCTCTTTTTTTCCCCTTTTTTGCTCCCTTATTTAGCTTTCAAAAAGAATTTCTATTTTTACAACTTGTCTACTGGACTCCTCATTAGCTGATGATTAAGTTAAACTAGGTTCTTTTTTTTAACCATTTGCAAAGCTACATGCTCATTATAAAAGGATACTTCTAAAAAGTAGATTATATCAATATGTAGTAAGCACACACTGAATAAAAGAAAATTTTAAAAAACCCTCAGGTCTACTCTAAAATAGGCTTAGTGACCATTTTCATGCAAATACCTTTTCAGAAGAACTTCAAAATTAATACAAATTATGCTTTCTATACTTCATAGTTTCAATTTGCTATCAAGCAAAAAGACCTTGTGCTTCAACTAAAGTCCTGTTTGCTCATCTTCTGGTGCTGGGGCCTGACTGAGTGTTGAACAAAGCTCTTTTTTTGTGTATTTTTTTTTCCCCTCATCCCTTTACTCTGCTATGCAATAGAATTCTAAGACTTTGGATACCAAAAATGATAATTTTTGATCCTATAAACCCTTCTCCATTTTCTCATACACACATGTGCACGCACTCTTCTTAGAAGTTTGTAATATTTACACACATCTGTGGATGCTCTTTCTCATATTAAAATCTACTGTAAAGGGAAATAATGTACTCCATGGAGATGACATAATAATTTTAGTTTTAAAAAAAGATATTTAAAATGAAAATAATTATTGATTAATTCTAATAATGAAAATGGATAACACTGAGCAAATTGTGTAAATTTTTTCCACCGTCTATGTGTTCTTTTCTTCAAAAGGATCTACAGTTCAACTGATGTTTTTTAGGATCTGGTTTTCAGCAAGAAGTGTTTGGAAGGGAGGCTGCTGAGTTGTGAGTGTTCTCAACCTGGAAGATATTTAGATGCTTTTCTAATACATCTATTAACATTGAAATGTTGGATTTACAAAGCTTTTTCATTTGATCTGTGTTTGAATTAGGTATCTGTCCCTGCATCCAAGGCATGTTCTAGAAAATGATTCTTTAGCTGTAGTCCTGAATTTGCATTAGTGAATATCATTTTGTTTCTGTGAACTTGGGAGCCCCTCTAAAGCTTGTTTTTTGGGAAAGAGACATTAGGCCATTTTCCTCCCTTCCTCTTTTCTCATAATACAGGAAGAAAGAACTATTTAAATAAAACGGAGTTCAGCAAATATTTAACAGACAACAGCATTTATTTTGGATTATACGTTGTTGAACTCTCCAATGCCACATGTTTTTAAGGTGTGCGTCCTCAGAAAAAATAAGGCAAGGATCAGATATTTGTATTTTAGTGGAGTGTGGGGAAGATGGGTTAAGCACCAGGGGGTATTCACTGCTCCAGTGCACAAGTCAGTTTTCAGCTCAAATGCATTGGGGAGAGGTGTTAGGTGTGTTTTTGTTTACTCTGTAATTGTCATTTGTGCTGTATTTTTTTTCCCCCATGTTCTTTTGAAATGTCTTACTACAGGGGACTAAATTCTAGGCTCGAGTGGACAGCTGGTTGATCTGTGGTGATGATTGCTGTGTTTACACTTGCTCTGTCCTCCCTGTTTTTTCTCCTAATACCTTCAATGGATTATGTGAATTTTAGAAGCTTTTAGAATATTAAGGCTGGACCCAAATGCACACACTTCACAAAGTAAGAAAAACATATGGAAACTTTAAAACAAACAAAACCACCACCCAAAGGTCATTGTTTTCCTTTGAGAACCTCAGGGGTTTTGGAGTTGAGTCAGAGTGATGATGACCATTTCATTTAAAGCCTATAAATCAGTAGAAGAATGAAATGATAAGGGAGTATAATTGGGTAAGCAGGGCCCAACATTTGTTCTTTTTGTTTCATATTATTTGTCTCTGGATTCAGAGTTCCAGGTCAGAGGATCTACCCATTGTGGCCTGCTGTGGAGTTACTCATTAACTTTCATCGTAGTATTTCTGCATTGATCCCAGTAATCTGTCCTCCAATTAAGCATATTCTGAAGTTCTGGAAACATCAATAGACAGAAAATCTATGATTTCCACTGATTTGCAGTGACTGTGGGAATTCAGCATCCATGTTAAAAGCAGATGCCAGCTTCTCTCTGGGTTTGGGAAACTGGCTTTGGTTTCTAGCCATTAGGTCTGGTGATGTCCTTTTCTGTGTTGCTGAAACACCCATGATACCCAGTGTTTTTCTGTACAGATTTAATTAGTTAAGTCTGTTCTGTGAACTGTCAATCTCAGTAAAGCTCTTCAAGCATCTGCCTGTATAATTTCATCTTCTGTCATGAATTTTGACTTGGTGGTGGTTCCTAAACCCTTTCCTACCTTTTAGTTTGTCTCTAGTGGAAGCAAAATATGCCCCAGCAATACCCTTTATGCCCCAGTGATGTGGATAAAGAAAGGTTGAAGAGACAGTGACTTGTATAAACACTATTTCATGTTTGTACACCCAACTTGAAATTAGCTTTTGCTAGTAGCAGTCAGTTCCCGTTGAGGTGCTGATCTTTTAAGATTCTGAAATGGTTTCAGAGTCTAGATAGCTGATTAGACAAAACAGCATGCAGATATCTTTATATATTGCCTTTTTTTTTTTTTTTTTCCATATGAGAGCTTAGCTGGAAGTGACTTACAGTGAGTGCAAAAGTACATGTCTGTGAATGTAGACCATATTGGAAACAGAGATTTACTGTCCCGAAGTGTAATGCTTACTCAGCCATCTGATGAGAATTGAGCATTAAACAGTTTGAGAGGGATGCATAAAGCTGTTTTATTACAAGATGCTGTTATGAATTGTAGCAGCTTTCCTTATGCTATGCTGCTGTTGCCAAACAAGTTGCATGAATGTAAGCAGTTTTATTTGTAATTACTTGCTTACATTTCCTTAGAATAGTTGGGTTATAGCTGTTTGTGATTTCTGCTCCTCCACTGGTGGCAATCTCTCCATCCCGTTTAATTCAGAATGAAAAGATACCTTTTTAAAACTGTTTGGAGAAAAGCCTCTCTGAGGAATCCTGCTGCTACTGTGTGAGGTGGAGTGGGCTCAGATGTTTGTGTGTGTGGTAGAACCTTGTTAAAAAGGGTGCAGAAAGCTCAAAAAGCCAGTTGGCTGTTTCTTAGTAATGCACTGAAAACTAAAGAGATTTCATTTTAGCTGAATTTAAGCCGATCCAGAAAATAGAGAAATAAATCACTCACCTAAAGAAATGTTTTGGAAAATACAGTAGTTAAGACCTATACTGTTTTCTAAACTTTAGTCAAAACCTGGATGTTACAAATCGAATTTAACACTTGAAACTGTTCTTGACAGAGCACTGAAGGCAGTTCCCATTGTCTTGCCTTTTTGTAGCTACAGTTGCTTTTGATGCTGCTGCTGAACTGTGTTTTCCTTATGACAGTCAAGTGTGTTCCTTATGATGATCACTACTTTAACAAAGATACTTGTTTGAAGTAGATTGCAGGAGAAGGACAGTTTGATCCTCAGTGCTGAAATGTCTCTCCAGTGTAGTTTGTCCAGTGTAATTTTGAATGTCAAATCTTGGTCTTCTGTTGATTGCTCTGGAAGATTCTTCCTCAGCTTAAAAAAAAAACAAATGACTTGGAAGATCTTACTGATATCTCTTTTATTCTTTGCATTGCTCCTTCTATCCAGGTTCTGAGCCTAGGTATGCCTGGCCAATCCTAGTGTTGTTAGACATCTTTTAGCTACATATCCATCACTCTCATCTTCTTTCTTTCCTTATCACCTCATTTTTCCACTCTTACATTTGGAATCTTGGTAGTTGCTGTTTGCCAAGTTTCTTCTCTTGGCATGTTATTCCCATGTATTCACATGTCACCTAAAGCTCATGGAAATATTCCTGTATGATGGGTTCACACTGAGCACTGCAGCTGAGGGGGTTTGGTTTGGCAGCTCCACCAGCACTTGCAGAATATAAAGAAATGTCTAACATTGAGGCAATTTGAACAGCTGGCTAGCATCAACTATTTTTTCCACTATTCCACGTGAAAAACATAAAGTAGCAGGTGGTCAGTTTTTACCTAGAAGTGAGCAAGTTGTCTGCTGTCTGTGGAAACAAGTTGAAATTTTGATTATGAAACTGATATTCATAATCATCTTTGATTATATGAAATGGTAGAGGCTCAGTTGCAGGATGACTCAGTTCAGTATAACTTTGTCTTCTCAAATGCATGAATCAACTCAATTTGTTTAAATATTGAAGTAAAAATTATCAGTATTTTAGGTTTTGCTATTTAGGCCGGAAGCAATGTTAGTCAGATAATTAAAAAAAAAAAAAGACCATGTAGAACAAATTGCATAAATGTTATTTCTTCAAGCAAATGGCCACTCTGTGGCAGCTGCTCTAGAACTGGATACTCACTTTTTAAAATTACCTCCAGTAGAGTACTGTGTTTTAAGGATGACAGTTTAAGATGGCATATTAAATATTATAAATATAATATAATATTCACATTATGTAGTTAAAATACAAAAAAAATTTTTATAGATGGTAGTCAATTTGATTTCATAGCAATATCTGATTTTCTTTTGAAGTTTTTCAGTCCCTAAGATAGGCATTTGAATGATACTGAAGAAAAGCTCAAATGGCACTTAGTCTCTGTGGGGAATGTATTACCTTTGACTAAAATTATTCACAATGTGCTAAAAGTTTACCACACAAAAAGTGGTTGTGTGGACTTCCTTCTTGCTTAGGTAATCTTACCAAAGAGAGAGGTGGAAAGAGTAGTATTAGTCACATAGTTTCTCTTTTTGGGGGGTGGGTTTTAGTTTCTAGTGTGTCTGCTAAACTTGCTGCAAATATATTTTGACACTAATATTAAAGTCATTCAGCAAATAAAATTTTGTATATGACTAGGCAACTATGTGTGTGTGCTCCTATTAAGTTCATTTCTGAATTCTTACAAAAAATAAAACGCATTATTACCAGTATTTGCTTCGAGCAATTTATAAAGTAGATGGTTAATAATATGAGGAATGATATATCACAGCTGTAATGCCATGTCTTCCAAAGTTAATGAATACTTAGAGTTTTCATAATGAAAAATTAAAATAAGGTTAAAGTGGTTTATAAGGCTGCCTACAGATCCAGCAGAAGTCTAATTAGAAGAAAGAACATTAAATTTGAGGGACTTGGAAATATATATTGCCTAATATTATATATGGACTAAAATCCTGCACTTGTGTTTAGGATTGTTCAAATGTGGACGATTCAACCAGAGCACATCACAGAAAAATGAAATGTTATTTGCTCTCTGAAATCACTGTGTACACAACAGATTGTGGGTTTAGATGTCTTCAGCACTTCAGTTATGTGAGCCTCTCTTGTTGACTCAGTGCAACAATCTCTCATCTGTGTTTGCCTGTTTCTTTACCATTTCTGAAGTGAAATGCCCCTTTGTGCTTGTGTTTCCTATTAACAAAGCTAATGAAGCTTTTGTGGCTGTGCCGTGGTGGTTTTGGGGCAGCTGAGGCGCTGCTTTAAGGGCTGCTGGAAGGGCCCCACCACAGCTGGGTGGGCTTTGGGAGGTGGTTCTGCACAGGTGAGGCTCAGCTGCATTCCTGGAATTCACCCTCAAAGAAAACCTTCAACTTCCATGGTGCTGTTTGGCTTCCGAGCCCCAGAAGCTGCTGTGGCGTGTTCAGTTCCTGTGGTGGGGCGGGGTGGGACAGGTGAGGCACTGCTGGAAGGGAGGGAGCTGCCTTCTCTTCCCACAAGTGCTGGCCCAGCTGGGAAGGCTGGCAGCAGGGAACTGAGATGAGCCTTGTGACACTGCACTTCCCTGAACTTGATTTTCCGTTTTGTGTAATGCAGAATGACTGTAATTGAAAATGTATTTGGAATAACTTGCCTTTGTGGTTATCAAATATGTCAGCTTTGCTTTTCATGTTTGTAAGTCGAGTTTGTAACTCTCATAAGCTGTTATTGCACGACAGACTCCTCCATCTTAATTTCAGTCTCTTAAATTCATCTTCTTCTTCAGTTTTTTGACAGCCTAACAATGTTACACCTTGATCCCAGTATATCTATCCCACAGGGGGTTTGCTGTGTGCTGTTTTTTGTGGCCATCACTACACTGGCAGAACAGTTCTTGTTAACAAAATTCCTCTGAAGTATTGTTTTAGAGTGGATTTTTTGTTGATCTCTCTCTTTTCTCATTATGTCTACAGCTTGCAAAGGTATAATGGAATAGAATGTATCTAGTTTTTCTCCAGTATCTCTTCTACTCCTGAGGATTTCAGTATTCAGTTTAAGGAAATGTATACCAAAAACTGTTTTAGAAGTGTGGCAACTTATCCTCTTAATCACACAGATGTGATATTTATAAAACAGAAACTTTGGCATTTCAAAACATGATGATGATGATCTGTAGAATAAGAGGGCAAAGGAAGAACTTGGAATAAACAGAATAACTTGAGAGAATAAAGAAACCTGAAGTTAAGAGATGATTTTTACAGTGGTAATATTGTGTTGTAAGAGATACAGATATTGATTAAGAGTACTGATTCAGTTATTGAATCTAAAGTATCAATTTGCTCAGCTGTGGAGTAGTGAAGAACAGGGACTTAATTTAGATTCATTTCTTTCCTGAAAATCATGATTTTTTTGTATCATATCATGGTTTTGAATTAGAATTTAATTTAAATTTGATTTAAATTATTTTAATTACCCCAGCATCATGATTTTTTGTATCCTTATTGTTTATAGTTGGAGCAGGTGAAGTTGATAATCCTTTTCATAGAATGGCTTGGATTGGAGGGGACATTAAAACCTTGTACCAAGCCCACTGCCTTGGGCAGGGACACCTTCCTCCAGACCAGGTTGCTCATACTCCATCCAACCTGGCCTCAGCAATTTCCATGGAAGGGAACCACAGCCTCCCTGGGCAGCCTTTCTGTTTAGAAGAAGTGGGAGTGACCATTGCAGATAGCAGAAAAATTACAGTTCTGAGTGTATTTGCCAGGCATGGGAAAGACTTGGGTACTTGTGTGCACCAGGGATGTACAAACCAATAAATGGCTCAAATTGATAGAGATTTACTTTAGATCCTCTTCAGGTGATGGAAATAACATGCTGCAAGAGAGGAGTTATGCTCACATATCAAAAAAATGCTGTTGCAGAAATGCACAGTAAATTTCCACAAACTATTGAATAAATTAAGCCCCTGGACACATTTATGGTACTGTTTTCAAAACAGAAATTAAAATCTGTGTCTCTGGAGGTCATATGACTGCTTAGCAGGGAAACAGACTCAATGTTATTGGTAGCATCAGTGAATACCAAATATGCTTTTTTAAAAATAAGATGTATTGTACCTCATATGTTTACTACATTTAGTCCAGCAGTATAATTTACTTAATGCTCTGCAATATTCCTGGAAAAAAAAGCCAAATTGTTTGGCTTGAATTCATCTCGTTCATATGTAATAAGATGACTAAAGTAAGTACTTCATTTATTGTTTGCTCTTGTAAGAGAATGTCTTACTGAGATGATGCATCTCAGAGGCCTTTACCACTTCATCTTTCAAGACAGAGGGTGAAGTTGAGCTAAATCTCTGCACAAACTTTACTTCCTACAGCCTTTTTGCTGAAAGGTATTTTTCTGCAGTCAGCAACTCCAAGAACAGAGTTGGTGCTGCACTTGGTCTTTGGCAGCCACAAACCTCCCCATGAAAGAACCAAAAGAAAACTTTTAGCAGGGTGAGCAGCTAAAGGAAGGAGTAGACCCTGTTGCATGAGAGGGCAAACTGGGATTTCTTATCATTTAATTTCCTCCTGTTCCACTTAAAAACATTTTTCTACGGACTATCTTAAATTCCTTATGACTCCAGGTTGTAAATTAACATACGGCATAATCTGAAATGCAGATGAGGGGAGAGAGGGCACTTGTGGAAAGTGGCTTCTTGTCTTACTGTCAAGGAGACTGTTATGCTTGAAGTTTTATATTTCTGCTGAAATCCATAGATATTTTTGGATCTGCAGGTGGTAGAGTGTGTCTGTCAAATTTTCTTTTTTTTTTTTTTTTTTCTTTGAATGAATTCTTTGCAAGAATCTTGGTGAAATATTTTGAATGCATTTGTGGGTTTTTTTCCTTTTTTTTCTCTATAGTCACCATTCAATTACATCATTTTTTTTTTATTTTCTTATCTCAGTGGTCCTTTCTTAAAGACTTCTAAGCTGCACAGAAGGATACTGGTAAATAAAGACTTGTAAAATCACAGAAAAAAAAGAAATCTAGTGAATTTAAAGAAGTGACAGTATCTTCTGTGTTGAAAAGGCAAAGTAAATTTTGAGATATGAGGATTGCCATGGAAGAGAGTTACCAAGATAAAGAGAAGATGAACAAGGCTGGTCAGGAATAGTGCTGAAAGAGGCTAAAGAAAAAAAGATGTCAGTGTATAAAGTAATAAGGCTGGGGGTTCTCCTGGCTGGTGCTGGCTGGGATCTGAGGCTCAGACCCAAGAAGCCGTGGCCGGCCCAGAGAGGTGATCCTGTGAGGAACCGTCTGCAGAGGTGATCCCGTGAGGAACCGTCTACAGAGGTGATCCCGTGAGGAACCCTCTGCAGAGGTGATCCCGTGAGGAACCGTCTGCAGAGGTGATCCCGTGAGGAACCACCCAGAGAGGTGATCCTGTCAGGAACCCTCTGCAGAGGTGATCCCGTCAGGAACCGTCTCCCAGGGGGTCGTGGCTTCTCTCAGCCCTCGGCCGGGGGTGCCTGCAGAGGTGCCTGGCTCAGCAGCCATCAGCTCTCAGTGATTCAGCAGTGATTTCAGCTCTGCTCTGCAAGGCAAACCCCCAGGGCCAGGCCCGGATAGAGAGAGGAGAGGTCTGGCTGGTGGTGCCGCAGAAGGAGCTTTGTTCTTCCATCTCCCACAAAGGGGTGACCAGAGACGGATCCTCCCCGACTCGGGGCAGAGGGGTCTCTTTTATGGGTTACAGAGGTGGGTGTGAAAGGGTGAGAAACTGATGGGTATTAGGGTATTTTACATAGAGGTTCCTAGAGGATCAGGGGTCTGTCTTCTCTCCCCATAACCAAAGATTCTCTCTTTCCCCAAGAGGGACCTGCAGGGGGATTGTGTGACCTCCTTATCTCCAGGCCTTCCTGCCAGGGCAGGGGCTTGTCAGACCCCACATCTGGAGATTGTGCAGTTCCCTTTATCTAAACAAGGGCTTCCTGCCAGGGCAGGGGCTTGTCAGACCCTACGAGTGTGGGCTTTATGGTACCAGCTCTGGGCAGAGGCAGCAAGAAGAGAGAGCATTACCAGAACTTTAGGAATGAGCTCTTATCTAAATCAATATTGATACCGAGATACAAGAAAATGGATACCAAGGTCCCTGAGTTTATTGGAGGCAGAGTCAGGGTGTGGTCCTTTATTTGTTGCTCAGACTGTGCTGAACACACCAGGGGGTGTTTGCACAGGCTTGGATGGATTTGAATTGTGCTTGGGGTGTCATCTTTCCCCACCTAAATTCTCTTTTTTCCCCATAGTCTGTGTTTGTCATGTGTGTGACTGAACTCTGAGAGACTGGAGCTTGAAGTGCTATGCTGATGGAGGGCCTACTGCCTATTTTAATTCTTTTTCCTTCTAATAATTAACACTTAATTATTAATGGGTTATATGTATATCTATGTACCAGCCATGGTACATCTGAGTTCTCTGTAAAAATCTGTCACTTTATTTTTTAGCATTTTCATGATGACATCATTAATGCTTGATTGCAATGATTTTGGGTCTGTTTGGCCACCACTACTTCCCATGGATTTGAATTCTCTTCTCACTTTACAGTTTTCTGATGTTGGGGCTGCGTTAAAGCAAATGTCATTTTCCAAATGGGAAGTGAAATTTCATGTCAGCAGGACATGGCTGTGCTGAGCTTGGCTTTATTTCTTCCATAAGAATGTAATATTTTATTCTTCTAGATGGTGTCATATATATTCATACTACTGTTTTGTGTATATAATTGCATTTTCTATTTATTTTATCTAGACTTCAGAAAGCAACTGTTAATTGTATTTTCTGAAAATGAGCATTTATTTACTGAGAAAATAATTTTTACTTTCAGAGCTTTTTGATTAGAAAGGAAGAAAAGCAAACTGATTATTATGAACTATAAAATTATTCAGTACTGAATACCAGTAGATAATCCAGGGCACTTTAAGATGCAGTTCTTTTTTCATCTATTTAACAGGCCTCTAAATAATAATGAACTTGTCTTGATGTGCATGTTAATTTGTGGTGAAAGCTGGTAAATGAGAAGTTACCCGAGATTTAAAGTCTAAGAAAAACAACTTGAAATGCCTCTGCTTCATCATTTATGTAGCTAAAAATGATATAAAATGGAAGAAGACAGAGGTGAAATGCTTAAGAGTGAAAAATGTATAGATTTTAAGTAATTCATAGGGGTTTTTTTCCTGAAGAGAACAAAAGCTGAGATTATATATGTCATTCTGATGTACCAAATCCTATTGAAATAATTGAGATGTTTGGGGTTTGTTATTTTTTTGTCTAACTCACATATTACGCCAGTGGGATAAATTATGTTGGTTCATTCCCATTTTACAGACAAAGTGCAGGAGAAAAAAGATTAAGTGAGTTGCTCAGGGGCATGAATAACATTGTGAGCTGAAAAAGGAAAAAAAAATCTTTGCACTTAGATTAGTAATCCATTTTTGTTTGTATTAGCTAATATTTCCACTGTTGGTTTTTTCCTTCCCTTTCTGTTGTCTGTGTAACATGTATTCTTAACTAATCAGGAATTATTTTACAAGCTTCTCTGATTAGTGAAACTTCAAGCCATCAATCACAAGGGAGAGTTCCACTTCAGTTAATTCCATGTGTCTTGTTTCCATCTAATTTTCTGGTATTTCTGGAAAATATCTATTGCCTTTATCCATCACAAAAACATAATAATAATTTAGAAAAATAAATATTAGAGTGCCTTATTTGTTGTTACAAAATAGAATTAAAAAATATGAAGGTGAAGTCAAAGACGTGCTTTTCCTGGGTTTTATTAACATAGAATTACTCCTGTTCAAGCAGTTTGACAGCTTTATTAATATAATTTATTTAATAAAGATGTCTGAAACTGCTGGATTGGGGAGAACAAAAGACAGTCAAAGAAATAGGAAAGGTAGGCATCGAGAGAGACAATAGTGGGGGCTCAGTGAGGGCTCTCAAACCTTAGATATGAGATGTGAAATGAATGGGAGAAGGGAAAAAGAGAAAATATGAGCTGAATTTGCAAAAATTTTTAGGAGTCATCTAACTCTGACATCCAAGTGTGAATAACATCTCAGAAGTCAGTGATAACCATGCCTTCCATTGTCAATCCAAGTTTATTATCTCTCTGGGGTGACTCCTAGAAAATTGTCAATAGTACTTGACTGAGCATGTTTGGGGACTGTGCATTGTTGGCTGAACCCAGGATTTGCTGTGGAGGAGCTTTTCCAGAGACACAATTTTTTACTGATTCTCTGAGTGTTACTCTGAGAATTGACCAGTCTTCATGACAGTGGCACTCTCTTACTTGTGGGTGTCCTGTGGTGCCAGGAGATGTAATAATAAATCAGTTTTCCATTAGGAACAGGCCAAAGGTGAAGTGCAGCCCCTAAGAAGGACATGAATCTCTTTTGAATCTCTTTGTTTCATGAGGAAAGAAAAGAGCTTATGTTTGCCATGGCATGGATATGGCTCCCTTCACCCTGGGAAGGTCTGGCACAAGATTTTCACCCACTCTTGTTCTGTCTCAGGGGAATTTTGGTTGTAATAGTCAATGACTTCCTTCATGGTTGAAGTGCACAAGAAAAAATGTGTGTGGAGTCTGCTGTTGTGGTCCCTTGATTCTTTCTAATACTGTTATTGATAACAACTTGGATTGCTTGTACCAGTGTAACTTGCAGTCCCATGAGCAACTTTTATAGAGTTGAGCAAAAAAATGAAGTAGCTAAGTCTTCTAGATGGGTTTATTCAGATTATACTGTCCTTCTAACCACTGTAAATCTTTCATTGCATTAATTAAAAAACCTGCAACAAGATGATTTTCTGGTTTTCTGAAATTCAGGGTACATCTCCCTGTCAGAAATGAACCTTCCTTTTAGAAAATTGTGGAGCCAACCTTGATTTAAAACATAAAGTGAAAATACAGGCTTTGAGTTTGTTTTTGTCCTTCAGTCAATAATCCTTTTCTCTTCTGATCTGTTACATGGAGGATAGTGGTGGGAATCTCTTCTCTGTGTGGTACTTGAGTATATTCACAAAGCATGATGTCACTAAAATATGGGCTAAGTGTGCACGGATGGATTATGTGTGTGGTGCCACCCTGATCTGTCTGTGGGGAGGAGTTTCCTCATCCATCCATTTATATTGAGAAAGCAAGAAAATATGAGTTATCCTCAGGTAACTTTCTAGCACTTGATAAAGTCTTTAGAATTCATGGAACTTTAGAAAAATGCATGCAAGACTTATTCTAAAATCCAGGTAATTTGAAATGTTCATGGTTAAACAAAAACACCCCATTCATACCTAATCCAATTAATTTTAAAATATCTTTATGAAATTCGAAACATTTTACATAGAGACTGTGCTTGTAATTATCAGTGCCACCAGGAAAATTGAAGTATAGGTGTATCTAAATGAAGACAATGAGGGGAAAAAAAAACATAGGGGTTTAAAATAGTAGTTAAACTGCATTAATTCACTTTGTGGACACTCTTTTTCATTATTTTAGTGACCTTACTTCAGTTTTGTTAGATCATTTTTGGTAGACATTACATCAAGGTAAAGCCATTACATTTCTAAAAGTCACTGTTTGTACAGGTATACTTAGTAGTTTAACCTTCCCTTTTTAACCATTTGGGGTTTGTGCAGTTAAACTCTAACCTAGATACATTCACCCAGATAATCAGGTTTGTGCAGTCCCAGCTGCCCAGCGTTCCAGGGCAGCAGTTCCATGCACACGTCCCAGCAGAAGTCAGGCTCCCGTTCCCAGGTAGCAGTTGGGGCTGCAAATGTTCAGCTGCACAGCTGGGCTGGTGTCACAGGGTGGGGCCAGGTATTTATTCAGGTGCTTGCAAATAATAATGAAATATGATCTGAGTAACTAAATGTCCAATAAGTAATCACTTTAATGGCACTGCTCAATGAAGGGGACATGTTCTGACAGATTTTATGTGACTTTTGATGATGTTTTTTTTTTTCTATTCAGAACATATATAAAACTGAAATCTGAGTACTTTGTTATCCCCATTATATTGTAATTTACCATTAATTTCTCTTCTAGCATGAAAAAAAAGCTTGTTATGCTTTCAGTTTGGAGATGCCATTAACAAATTTAGGACCAAGTGTCACTGCCTCTTTTCAGTTCTTGTACATGAAGCAGAAGGAGTCAAGGCACATCTGATCCAGTCCTACATCAGTTAGGACTTGTGAGTAATACAGCTGTAGGTTCCCAGCAGCCATTAGCTTGTTCTTCCCTAGGCAGGAAACTTTGGCCCAGGGAAGCTCAGGCTGTGATAGGTGGGTGCAGAAGTCAACTTAATGGGTTAATTCTGACCTCCCTCCCTCTTCTGTCTTGAACCATCCCCTTCATGACATGTGGTATCATGTAAGTGATATGTTGTGGCTCAATTTTGTGTTTCTGCTGAACTGGACCAAGAGACCAGAATTGTGCAGCTGCTTTTTCCAGTGTTTCTTATGCTGGAATTGTGATTTCCTTGTGTTTACAGTTTTTTGATGCACAGGGCAGGGGCTGTTTCAGTCCAGGTGAATGTGATGAAACTGCTCACAAAGTGACTGTTTCTACACCATTCTGCCTTTCATAACGTGCTGCTGGTTCGGAATTTAGCCGAAATGTGACCTTTGAGTAATGGTTAATCTGAGTAAAAATTAATCTAATGGATATTTTTTCATACCAGGGTTTCTTTTAATTCTAAAGCAGGAGGGAAGGTTTGCACAATGCTTGGTAAGTTCCTCCCCCACTTGAAAGGACTGCAAGTTAAATGGGAAGGGAGCCAACTCTTGGTTTCCTGTCGTTGCAATTTCAACTGGACTGTTCTTGTCAGGTCATAGCAGATATTGTCATACATAAATGGATTCAAATCAAATAGAAATTACTTTAGATTTTTTTTATATGGGTGTAATTCACAAAGCTGAGTCCCTATAAAATCCTATTAAATTCTGAAGTCTTTTTTTTTCACATGTACTGATACATAGAGAATCACAAGCCTTCATTTTTTTTTGTAATGTGAAAATGTTTGGGGAGATAAAACCATAAGCTGTAACTGATCATATGCTGGCAGATGAGGATTTTGCTTCCTAGTTGATTCACCTCCTCGTCCCTTTTTTAGGCTTGAGAAATCACTTAGAGGTGGCTTGAGAGTAGAATATGGCTCACTGATAGGGAGGATTTAGTGGAATTTATGGTGAGAAACTGAAAATGTGCTTCAACAAGTGAGAAAAAACAAGGGGAGTAAGGAGAGGAGAATGAGGTGTGGGAGCAGATGTGTTTTTACTTGGGTCCATCCAACCGTTAATAAGCTCAGATTTGAGTCCTACTGGACTTTAATTAATAGCCCTCTGCTGGGAAACATAGACTCACTAAACCAGTGGTTAGGAATTCCAAAGAAAAAGAGCTAATCTGACAAGTATTATCTCTACAGGCATACAGAGAAATAAATGCTTTGTTGTAAGAAATACACTGTAACGGATCTGTGACTTTCCTCACTAGAACAACAGCCTAGGGAGGTTATTTTTGACTCTCAAAATAAGTGCTGTCCTATCACTGCTGCTCTCTGTGCTGCAGCTCACAAGGCTTGTTTCCTAATGTAATTTTACCTATAGAAGAAATTGAGTGAGCTGTTCTTGAAGTTGGCTTCATGGAATGAAACAGATATCATGATCTGGAATTTCTTAGTGTTACCAGGGCTTACCTATAGTAGGAAAAAAATCGGAATACTTGGTAATTTCATGTTGATAAAATCTCTACCACTTAGTCTTGGCTAGTAAACACATAATACTCTATTTTTGTAACTGAAGCTAAAGTAGGGAAAGACTCTGGGTAGGCTATATTGACTATAACTATATCATGCACATGAGATGAGGGAAATTCCCCCCTAAATGCTTATTCTTTTACAATACCTTCAAAATCCTTTTAAGAGGAGCAAAGATTGAATTTATTCTATTAAGAAATTGCGTGGTGTATTTTCTCTTTGTGCTTTCTTTTTGCAGAATATTTTCCCTGTGCTTTTTCATATTTAGAACATGTCTGAGTTGGAAATGGAAGCCTAAAGGTTTTTCTGACAAATTGCTGAGGTCTATTAATTTGTATGGTTCATTTGTGCTCGCCATAGTCAAGCTGAATTTGCTGGTGCATACTTTGGTTGAGTCGGAAATGCAGTTGTATTTTAAAGTGGTATCTAGTCCCTGTAATATTTTTTACTATCAGTGTCAATGTATTTGGAAGACTGAGTCCCTGTAAGGTTGAAAAGAGTCACTTCAGGAAATAAAAATAAATTGTATGTGAGGAGTTTTGAGGAGAAGCTTCAGTGGCTGGTGAAGGCTCTTACAGGAGTACTGAGGGGAGGAGAGGAGCTGTTTAATGCCAACTCTTCCTGTAGCCTGTCAATTTATTCATGCAGTGGACCTTGCAAGCCCAATCCACAGATGCTATTTTCTGCTCCTTACTGAATAAAACTCGGTGCTGGGTCCTGAGTGTAAAGATTAATTAGTCAGTGAATGTTAAAGGTCTGTTAAAGCCATTATGGCGTGTGTCCACAGAGACAAATAGGGGCTATAAAACACTGTGTTTGAAACCTAATTTTACATGTGTATTTTTCATTAATAATAATGATGGTAGTAATAATTATAGTCTTTTCATTCTGAAAGCTCTCCAAGGACTAAATGCATAGTGCAGTGCATACTGTGTAGGAAGGATCATGCTTTCCATCACTGAAATGCAGGCTGTCAGAAGGCAGCCTCCGAGTGACGTGGAGCTCAGGTTGTTGTTGGCCATTGCTCAGCTGTGCAGTGCAGCTCCTCCAAAGAGGCTTCTTGTGTCCAAAACTAATTGTTTCCTGAGCTGAGGGGCTAGAATGTGTGTGTCACTGTTGAAAATGGCAATAAAAGAAATGTAGACGGTTATCTATATTGTACTTTTTTTGTTTGACTTCAAAAACGCATCCTTCCATTTGCTTTCCAGCTTTCAAATAAGCTTGGATTTACAACATTGTTTGAGTTTTTATCAGAAATTTGTAGCTAAGTTAATAATTTTTAGCAATTGGCATAAATGGTAAGAATTTATTTGTAAATATAAACATATGCATGAGTTGAAAACATTCTTGCTCATTTCTCAGGACTAAGCTGCAACTGTTCTGTGTGCCCTGAACATGAACATCAGCCTTACCAGCACCTTCAAAAGTGAAATTTTCCCCTTTGCATATTTTGCAGAGTTCTGTGGGGTCTAGGGGCATTTTTTGTGTATATTTTTGGTTTTTGGAAAACTGGTGAAGCTTAAGGCAACTGAGATGAGTGAACTATCAGATAGGGCCTGTCTCTTGCACTTATAACTGTTCCAGCATGCAAAACTAGAATTTATTATAATACTTGTAAGAGTATTCCTTCTTTTCTGAGAATGAGACTTAAGCAAGGAAGGAAGCTGTTAGAGATGTTCCCAAAAATTTGGGTTTGTTTACCCCATCATGTCCAGCTATGGAGTACTTGTTTGATTAACACAGCCCTAATTTACAAAACTGACGATAGATGCTCTCTGTCTGGTTACAAATGAAGAAAATTGTCCACATGATTGGAAGGGAACTTCACCTTCTAGTTTGGACACTTGCTTTGTACAGTGTTTTCATCACAGTGCCATACTTGGATCAGAAGATGCCAAGATATATTAGGTCTGAAATAGAGAAGAAAAAAAGATGGTGTTTTTCATGTAAAAGCAATGGACTGTCAGGTCAGTGTCCCATTGTTTTTGTCAGAATGCTTTCCAGACTTCTTGTTATGCACTGCATCTTAGAAAATTTGAAATATTTGTTGTTTCCATCCAGCAGTGGAGGGAAGAACTTGCATTCAGCAGCGTGTGCAAAAGTGTTCGGGGGTTTCTTCCTCTCTTTGAGGTTGTCTCACTCCTGCAGTGTTTAAAGGAAGTCTTGTTCCTTCAGGGAAACAGTAAGCTGTTGTTTCAGGTGTTGTGTTGATGTCAAACCTGGGGAGCACAAACAAAGTTGAAAGATGTTGATTTGTTGAACAGGCTTCCAGCACAACAATGAGTGAATAAAAAGAGATAGAGATGATGAATGATTGTTTTGGTGCCTGTTACATGAAACTGCAGTGGAGCAAGAAAAGGTTATTCTTGGACAGATGCTGAAGGAAAAAGAATCAGCAACTTAGTGGCCCTTGCCAGATTTCTAACCACAACTGATGGATAACCAGTTATGTTTTGGAACCTTCATGGACAGTCATTCTAGAGGAGTCAAGAATTTAGCACTCTTGCCAAAGAAATTGAATTAATCTCTCACTTTAGGAATGCATTTATATTAGCCAGAGAATGAAGTCAAAGGGCTGATAGATCTAGTGAGCTAAACACTCACCTTTGAGCTGCAGGGCAAACTGCAGATCTCTGAGGAGCTCTTACCCCAGAGACAACGTGGTTTTGGTGTGCTGAAGTGACTGACAGCCAAGGGTGTGACTGGCAGCTGTGCTTGTTCAGCTCATCCCAGTACCTAATGCTGCTTGGAGCCCTCTCCAAACATTTCACATCTCGTAATGAAAGCTCAGTAAGGGTGCTGTAATCTCTTAAAATAACATTAGTTTATAGAAACATGCTTTATTCTGAGATAGTTATCATCCAAAAAGGCTGTATTTTAGGCCCTAGTTCATTTTTTAAGTAAGTAACTTTACACATATGTGTAGGAATTGTGAGAGCTGCAGAAGGTCTTGTGAAGACTGAATAATTCAGAATATTTCAGATGCCTTATTTGACTTTTATTTGGCAATCCATCAACACTACACTGAAATAATACATGTGTTAAAATTAATACTTGGGTGTGACAGTTTTTTCAGATATGTGCCAAGGTACATAGTTAGTTCTGCATATGTTAATGATTCTTCACAAATATTCAAAATAGTTACAAACAGTTGTAATTTGGGCAAAAATTTGCAATTTACATAGGGGAGTCCATAATCAAAAGTTGTAAAATGGGAGGATGCCTGTTAATAGTCATAAGCTTTGATTTAGTTCTGGGCTTTTTCAAGCACTTTCCCATTTTGATCTATATTTGTTGCAATTCATGTTTTTGTATTTTGATGTAAATCTTCATTGCTTATCAGTGATGAGAGAATCCACTGCAGTCCATTAAGATGTCTGAGAAGGAAGAGTGCTCACAATATATCAGGGTCAAAATGTGTTTGCAATTTGCAAACAATCAGTAACAACAGGAAAAGTTTTTAATGAGAAATATTTCAGAGGGAAAAACAATGTCTGAGTAATCTCAGTGACTGAGGATTGAGAAGAGGCAGTGATGTTCTTTGTAGATGGAGGGCAATACCACATTGGGGCTTTTTCATCATCCTAAGCTTCTAAATCTCCCTTTCAGTCTTTTGCTGCAAAATTAGACTTTAATGTTTCATAATTTACATGTAATATGAATTCAGCTCTTTTAATATTTAGTCTTCTCTTCATTTCATTGTTTTACTCTGTGCTTTTTATACATACTAGCCTTTTATTTTTATTGGCAAAATAAAAAAAAAAAAAATGAGTGCATTTTGAACACCACAAATTAAGCTGATTTTTTACTGTTGCCTTTTAAATCTTAATGATGTATGTATTATTGTATAAATCATGTGAATGGCTCATGTAGAACACTAATAATGGCACTTCCACTAACAAAAGAAAGCCAAGTTGTGAGTGGTGGATCTTGTATACTTTATGTATGATTATTTCATAGGGAGTAGAGACTAACAAAAGCCAATAACGATGTATAATTTAATGCATACAGCATGGCTAGCAAATAAAGTGCCACAAGTTGCAACTTAATTTAGGCAGATATTTTCTGGATTCCTTCTAAAAACCTCCACAAATACTACAAATGCAGGTTGTTAATATACCGTTGTGAATATAACATTGTAGGGTAGCAATTTATTGCACCATAATTTTGTTTATGGCACTACTGATCAGCAGTTTCAGTGTAGTGGCTTAAAGCTCGACTTTTATTGGAATAGACATTTTGTGGAATAGCAGTGACCAACAATTACATAGTTTTTGTCATTTTCATGTGGGTATCATTTATTAACAGCAATATCCAAATTAGCATTTCAGAGGTTTTTCAGGCTAAATGATTTTAACTGCTCCTTCTCACATGAAAGTCTTAATTTCCTTCACAGCACGGACCTGTGAACTGTAGGAAATGACTGTGGGGGTCTGTACCTGATAAATCTGCCTACTAATGAGGATCAGAGCAATGTAGAATTCCTTGGGGTGGGAGCATCCTTGGCAGCCCCCTGTGCTCCCCTCTGGCCCCAGGGTGTCCAGAGGGCAGAGCCGGGCAGGAGGGGCACTTCTGCTGGAGCAAATTGTGCCAATTCCTAAGGGAAGGAAAGGTGCCAGGCTGCCAGGTGGAGTAGCCCAAGCCTCAAGGGCTCACCCTTGTTCCTTGTGAAGCTCCAGCAGGCAGCAGCTGTTCCTGCCTGGCTGGGCACGGAGCTGCTGCCCAGGCACACCCAGGGAGCCTGGGGATGGGCACAGGGCAGTGCCCAGCTCAGCACAAGCTCTGGGAACCCCTTGGTGGGCCTGTGTTACCGTGTCCCTGATAACGATGAGATAAAATGGACATCTCGGGTTTGGCCTCTTTAACAGGGTTGGATGCTGGGGCCTGCTCGTGGCTTTGGAGTCAAGCTCTGACGTGTCACAGTTGTTAATGTAGGTATTAATATAAAATAATGCATTTGTGTAGTGTTCAACTTTGCTGTAGCTGTCTATCAGAAAGTTCTGAAGTGGATTTCTTTAAAGACTCCCTGTCTCCTGAGGAAAAGGGGATAAGGCAGTGTGTCCCTGGACAGGATCTATGACTCATTATGTCAATCAAATTCCACTTCAGAGGGGAATAAAGAGATTTGTATCTCAAAGCTGTGCATAACGACTTCTTGGCTTTTCATTTCATATTTATGAGCGGTTTACTTTGAAGTGTTTATCAGGCAATACGCAGAAACATGAGAGAGCATTGCCTGAAACCATGTTCAAGTGTCTAATCTGTTAAATGCTTGCTGAGCAGGCTAGTTCATCAGTGCATGCAATGCAAAAAAGAGAGGAAAAAAATAAACTTTCAGGGGTTTTGAAGCAGAATCTTTATATTAACAATATAAAAAGGATTAATAATGCCAGGCATTTTGAAATAAATGTAATATATGAAACTTACAAAAGTTGGTTATGTTCTGTGTTAAGTAGATAAATAGTTCTTTGCTTGAAAGGAACCTTGACAGTACCTAATACCAAAACTATACAGTGCCACATCTGCTCTTAAGACAGGAGTATACAGTATCCACAGGATTCTCACTGCTAATTTTGAAGGCTCAAGGCATTCATAAGAGAATGGTGTAGGTTTCTTTTTTATCGTCTAAAAAGGGCACTTCCTGATAACAGGAATGTTAAAAGCTGATTAAAAAAACCCAAAAAAACAAAAAAAAAACAACAAAAAAAAAAAAAAAAAAAAAAAAAACCAAAAAAAAAACCCAAAAAAAACCAAACAAACAAAAAAAACCCCCAGTGGTATTTGCCTGCCATGTAAACAAATTTTGAGCAGTATTACCCATTTGCTTGTGCTGTGCCTACAGTGGGACTCTGAAGAGGCAAGTATTGTTAAATAGGTCAAAAATTAAACTCCATAATTTTAGGTAAAATGGAAACAAAATGGCAGTGTTTTTCTCATTTTCCTGGAGCTCCAGTGGGTTAGTTAGAAGAGACAATATGCCTCGTGGTGCTTGTTGTAGTTTCCTGTTCGCAGATTTTTCTGCTACCAGCGCACTCAAGTCAGGTTTTACTAAATGTGGCTGGCTGGGACTGGTGCAGGGAGCCCTGTGAGGGGAGCACAGCCACTGCAGCCCCAGCTGCAGCCCCCCTTGCAGTTCTGATGTGCATGTGGGCAGGGTTTACCTGGCTGAGCACTTCTCAGGCCTTGTGGTCCGTGCTTTCTGTGTGTCTTAATCCTGCCTTTAATTTGGAAAGCAACTTCACTTCCAAGCTCATTTTCATACATATAAGTAATATTAAGAAGGGTCAACAGGATTATCATTAGTTTGGTGCTTGATTTTTACCAAAAATGCTTTAAACAAAAGAAGAATCTTTTCCCCCTATAGAGAACTTATCCGACTTTGAATGGCTTGATTTGTGGGTTTCTGCTTTGGACTTCTTAAAGTTGTCCCTAAAATGACTCAGAGGACCACAGCTAGTCTCAACTAGTACACTTGTGATTATTTTAGCTATAGATTTCTGCTTTGACTTTCCAGGTCAGAAATCCTTGGAAACTTTTGGATTGGTCACCTTTCTGGATTGAGGGTTCTTTCCTTAGGCTTTCCTGTTCAATGAGGAAATGGCTCTCTCCTTGATTTTGTGTCCATGCACATTGTTCACCCAATTCCCAGTTTAAAATGAACAAACAAACAAACAAACAAAAAACAATGCAAAAAAAGACCCCAAAGCTCTATAAAACTTATTCTGTGTTCAGTTCCCATAACAAAAGTAAGTTGTAGAAGAACTTAAATCCAAGGGTAGTTTTGTGACATGTATCCCTGTTCTCTGTTCTGAAGTCTTTAAAGAGATAACAGAAAAGAAAATAGAACAAGCAAATGCCTTTGAGAACCACAAATCTGAAATTTAAATAGAGGTGCTGGCAAGCTTTAATATGCTTAGCCGAATCAGAGTTCATCAGTCTGAAAGTGATGGATAAATCTGTGACTATCCAGGGCCTGTCATGGTGGCTTAAGCCACCTGAAGCCACCGGCCAGCTTAGCTCATGTGCCCTATCACACCGGTAATTAAGAACACAATTTTTTCTGATAAGACAGTGACTGCAAGGCCACAGGCAAGAGATGTCCAACAGCAGCAGACAGTGCTGCTGTCAGTATTCACATCATGGGGAGAGAGTCTGGCAGCAGAATGGCCAAGCTCTCATCCAAGGCATCCTTGAAGCAGCAGAGAGGAGTGGGGTTTTGCCATCCGTATTCTCCAGCGCTGTCCTTACAGACTCCGTACTCCCTTTCAAAGAAACCCTGGTTTTAGGTTCAGAGCTGCCTGTGAGTCTCATATAACCAAAAGGGAATTACATGAACTAGCCTAAAACGCTTCTTTGCAAAATGTTGGTAGGCTAAGAAGTGCGAACTAGTGGGAGGATTAATGAATAATCCAATCTAATCTCTCTCTTGTTAAATCCAAAGGGTTCTTTAATTGGAGTCTGCAAACTCAAAAATAATAATGTTGATGATGATAAATAAAAAAAATAATGTAATCGTATGATGCCTAGGCATACTTGACCTTTATCAGTGAGATGTGAATTTATCATTTCACCTGATCTGCAAGGCACTTATGAAGCAAGTAAAGGCACTTAGCAATTGAGATGACGTGTGTGTTAAAAATAGTCAGGTAAAGCAGCCTACAGAGTAACTCTCTTTCAAACCAACTGAATTTTGGTCTAGTTTTGTAGTATTTGCTGTATTGTCTTTTAAAAATAATGCCTCACAAAGATTTTGGGGTTAGGCTGAAAATCTTTTAATGCAGAACAAACTGACAGACAAGTACAGTATTTTTTTAATTACAACTGGTTCTTGTGAAGAATATTTGATCTAGTGGGGGAAAATCATTCTTTTTAAAGTAAGTTTGTGAAAATGAGGGTCAACGTTTTCCCATACATAAAAGATTATTTGACAAAATTGTTGTTCTAATTGAGATATGTTGATAATTCCTCTTCAGAGGATCGCTCACTGCCACCTGTTAAGCTCAAAGCGATGGTAGGAGCTTGACTTGCTCTTTGGCACACTTGCATGTCCCTCTGTTATTAGCCAATAAAGTCAGTGCTGACAGTCCTGCAAATCTTAGACAAAAGTGGAAGGGAAGGGACAACAGAAGTGCAACAACTGGCCCTGTTGTTCCAATGGAGTTTTATAAAACAAAGACGTAGTTTCAAACAGCAAAAGGTTTGAATAAACAGAATCTATAACCTGTTTATTTACAACATAACACAGATCTTCTCTGATCATTGAAGAAGGGAAAAGTAGTCTAAATTAAAACACTCGTACTGAAATTCTAAACCACTGGAACAGAGAGAAGTGTAGATGAAATACAGAAACAGTTTGCATTAGCCAAGGGGAGCTGTGGTGCTGAGGTTGGAGGAGAACCTTGGAACAGCCCCTGCCTGCCAGCACTGCTGCTGAGTGCAACAGGCTGAAATCGTGGTGTTCAACTCGGGTACACAGGCACCAGGAAAGGAAAATCCCAATAGCAGCGTGTTGTGAGTGTGTGGAAAACACCACAAGGTGGGGAAGGAAAAGAGGTGCATGGACCAGGTCAGGTTACAGCCTTCCACAGTTCCTCACATGGCTGGCAAGACCAGTGAGCTCCAGCAGTGGAGCTGGTGGGTCTGCAGTGCTGTTGCCACAGGATGTGCCAGCAAGGCAGTTCACTGCATTTCTTTGTGCAGTGTGCAAACAACAGTCATTGGTAGAATGAAAGAAATCCTGTGTTGAGGGTGCATATTTCATCTGTAGCAAAGTTCAGGACCAAGAGTGATGTGGATTGGTGCCAACAGATCCATTCATAATACCACAACTGACTGGCCAATGAAAATAAAGAATTATTTAGCTAGGATTAGAAATGAACAGCTGAAAGCAGTTTATAATTCAGTCAAATAAATACAGATGTTTCCTGATCTTCTTGTATAATGAAGGCAATTGGTGAATAAAAGAAAATGTGGTTGTTAGTAGGTAAACTTCTCAAAGAGCTTCATCTCTTTCCCTTGATACCTGATAGTAAGATATTTACCTTTTACTCCAAAATTGTACTGCTCAAATGATTCTAATTTCATTATTCTCTAAGTCTGGCCTGACGTTTACGTGGATTTTTTGAATATGCTTTTTCAATTCATGTGGTTCTCAGTTTAAAATGTTTGATTTTTTGGGAAGCTCTTCATTTTAGGTGTATTCTTTTCTCAGTCCTCAGAGTAATTCATATTAGTCTACCAATGGTGATCCTAGTAGGATTAGAATTGCAGAGTTAAAGGCTGGCATCTCTGTCATTTCTAAAACTGTAAGGAGCAATAGCATTCAGAATATAAACACAAGTTCTCAGCCGAATAGTGGTTTAAACTTTTTATTCTACAGTACAGGTTACAATTTACATTACCATTATTTCTAAGTGACATGGTATTTACAGTGAAGAAGCACCTTGTGACTAAAGAGCTGACAGCTGCTAGTGCTCAGAAATCTTTATATGTGCCTGGGGACCTTCATAAAATAGAGAGTATCTGTGTTCCTAGCTTGTGAAGCAAGGTATAGAGAAACAATTAAGGTTTTGTCTGTGTTGACAGCTGATTCAGGTTTTTTGAGAGTTCCCAATTAAACAGTTATGGAAGTATGAAAGCTTATTACCTGTGACTTCTGCTGTTTCTTGAGAGCACAGTTCATTTATCAAGTCATGAACAGCAGTTTATTTTTTGTCACTTTTTAAATCTTGATTTAGGAGTATAAAAATAAGAAAAAGGCTTTTCATTAATTCAGCAAAGTATCAACAGCTCATTTATCCCCTGGTTGTTTACTACAGATTTTTGTAGACCTTTTTCTAATAATTGAACTCAGTTTAGTGTATTAGTGAAGATAAACAGCCATACTGTGATTTTATCAAAAAAGTACTTTATACGTGTGTGTATAGTCAACTGGAAACCAAGGAGAACTCACTGTCCTTTTCTGACATGACTAAAAATACCTTTACAACAGGAGACCTAAATCTTTTGAGCTAGACTAGAATGCAAATGACATTTTTTTAGTGGTGAAAACTGTGACTTTGAGTTTTGTGGGACCGTGGTGTAATTATTGTACTGCTTTGTGCCAAATGAGCCTAAGTGTGCATTGCACACATGGGTAGCCAATACAAAGTGGTAGCTCTCCTCTGTTGGGATTCCACTTCATTCTTTCCTTATACTGTCTTTAAAACTGACTACTCTTCAAAGTTTGCATTTTCCATGGAGCTGCAGTTGTTAATCCTTCATAGGAAAATACTGTGCTTGTGTGACAGGAGGTAGTATCAGGTGTTGAGCCGGTTAACATAAAAAAGCAAATTGAAAATCATTCTTTCTGGGTTCTTTATGCAAGCTATCACTTTAGGTACACAAAAATTCCTAATATTTTCTTGTGTTTCTGGGATGGATTTTATTTAGAAATTCACTATCTCTTAAAAGGAAACAGGCATTTAAAAAAATTATTCCATAGGATGATCAATTTTGGGGCTTTAACCCTTTTTCATAAAATTCTATTAGAAAACTCCAAACAAAATAACCCCAAACATCACCTCCAAAACCCACTATTACTTTGATGGAGTTTGAACTGGAGCTGGGGAGTTTATAAGAGCTTCATGGCTTGCCACAGGGCTTCACATTCTGTTCTTTCTCTCCTGCTTATAAAGGAAAAAGTCACAGGAACTGAATTTTAGTATCTTGGGGTTGTTTGGATTTGTTTGGAGACTGGACAGGGAGTCTCTCACCTGTTTGAAGATGGATGCTGGAGAAAATCCCTCACGTTGCCTTCAGTGATTGTTGTATTGGTTAAGCCAAAGTATCTCCATGCTTTGAATTGGAGATTCCAAGTCTGGGAGTCTTTCCCCTGTCTGTCTGTGCATCTCTGCTGAAATACCATCCATTTACTGGGGTCTGAGTGCAGAGGTGCTGGAAGCTCTCAGGTGTGCCCAGGAGCTGCCTGCTGCTGCTGGCCCCGGGCTTAGCTCTGAGCAGGGCTTTCCCAGTTCTGCTGCCTGACAGGGAACAATAGGGGAGGCTCAGCCTGGAATTTTCTTTCTGCTGGCACTTAATCGAGGAGGAGGAGGAGGAGAAGTGTGTCCAGGGAGAGCACAGAAAGGCGAAGCACAGAGAGCAGAGCAATTGCTTACAGAATTGCATACATCTGTCTCCTTCAGGTTTGAGAATGGACAGTCAGTAGGGAATAGCACATCCCTTTATAATAAATGAAACTGTACTCCTTTTACCACTCCTCAGAGCCTGGAAAAGTTGGAAAGATTGGCTAGGAAAGTGAAGTGTTAGCTTGAAGAGCTGCATTTCAGTGTGGGCTGTGTGGGGTAGATAATGGCCGTGTTTCCCACCTAGTTCAATCCTCTTGTCCTCTCAAATCTCATTTTGTCTTTAATCAACATCAGCACTTGAGGAGAAATCAATAAATGCATACTTTCCCTAAGCTAGCATATCATCTAAATCAAGTTCATCACCATAAGGTGATGCCAGAAGTATTGTTGGTGGGATAGAGTGGGAAAGGCCCTGACTCTGTGTAAGAACTGCTCAGCAGCAGCTGAAACCTCACAGCTGCAGTGAGGAAAACCAACACTGTCCCAGCCAAAAGCAGCCCAGCGTGGGCATCACAGTCAGAAAGAAGCAAGGCAGATTATAAAAGACTCTTGAGGAATTATTCTGTCATTGATGGGAGAAGCTAGGAAATGAACTTCCCGTTCAACCCATGTGTTGCAATGTGCACAAACATTTCTGTTTCCTGCTTCTAGTCAGTTCACTGCAGAAGGGACCAAGGCAGACTGAATTTATAAAGAATTGAGCAAAATAAAGTGTGCATCAGAGGTTTTTGAACCTCTTCCAGAGTCCTCTTCTTTTAGACATCTTCTCTTTAGACCTCTTCCAGAGATTGGACCTAAATTGTGGTACTCTTGCCAGCAAAATCATTGTAGCTCTGAGCACAACAAAAACTTGAAAAAGGATGGAATGTCTTAAATAGATATATTTTTTGTTATTCTTGCTTTCTGTAATTGATTGTAGAAGCAAAGACTGTGAGTGATATTTATCCTTTTGATTTTAGACTTAGCCCAGTCTTGAACTTGATGTTGTGTTGAAGGCAAATTTATCTTATCTGTGCATTACTGGTTTCAGAAACCTTCTGAGGGATCTTGTAGCTGGATTAGATTAATCTTCAGAAGGGCAGTTCCTGCAGTTTGTGATCACCCAAATGAGACCTCTGCCTAGGGGTTAGGTGAAAGTAACCTTTGCTTAAATGGTGATGCTTTCTAGGCTTAGCAGGGATAGTGAGTACAGTAGTACATCATTGAATTCAACACAGCTAATAAGTGTTTATATCCTAAATAACTGAAACAGTAAATTTCTGTACAAGGAAGTGCACTGAGGAGATAATAGAAGTAATGTCCTCATTTAAAGGAAAACATCTATTCTACTGAGAGACTATTCACAGCATGTAGATTATGGGCAATGATGATCAAGTACAAAACATTTTATTACACTTCTAAACTAGAATACTGCTGATCTATTTTTGTATGAGAGATTATGTACACCTTAAGGGAGCAGCTGGTTTTAACTGCCTCTCTTTAATGAAAAGCATCTAGTGGTTTCTGCAGGTGGGGATGAAGGGACCGGGGATGGAGACCACTAAGTTCTGTTTCACATGAAAAAGCTAAAACCTTGTGACTTTCTATTTTTGGTGCTGTGTTCTTCAAGAGAAAGAAGTTTCTTTCTTTTCCACCAATAAGGATCTGATGTTATTTATCTTTTTTCACTTAGTGTCACTGGCAAGGTAGTAGATGCTGCAAGAGTCTGAAAGAAAGTTTTCAGTGTGCAAGAGTGGATTCTGCCTGCACATTTCAGTCCTGCTTTGCAGGTGACATCTCAGGGAAGTGCAGTTCAGCTCCTCTCCTGGAGGCTCCATGGAAGCCCCAGGTGCAGAGGGCACTGTCTCACACTGCAGGAAGCCACCCCTGCCTGCCTGCTCATGCTGGCGGTGCAGTTTGGCTCGTGGCCCAGCCTTCTCTCTGTGGACACACAGCAGAGCAGTCTGACTGGCCAGGGCAGGGCTAACAGTGGAACTGCTGCCCCCCTGCCTTCACTTGTCCCCTATGAGGTCTGGCTGTGCCTGAGCTCCCAGTGTCACTTAGAGCTGCAAGGATGATACTCCTTGAAGCAGACACTGAACCTTAACCCCAGGCCAGGCTGTGCCTGCGTTTCCTCGCTCCAGTTCCTGAGTGCTGTAGTTTGTACTGGCACTGGGCAAGGAGGGCTCTGTTGTTCTTGCTCAGCTTTGTCATCGGGATTCCACATGGAGTATTCTGGCAGGCTGAGGCGATGTCAAATGACTGAGTATTATTTCATCTTTTGTGAGACTTCATCTTCAAAGTGCTAGTAGGGTGCTCAAAGGAGGGCAGCCAGGATGGGGAAGGGCTTTGAGGGGAAGCTAAGCTGGGTGAGGAGCTGCTGAGGGCACTTGGTCTGTACAGCTGGAGGAGAATGAGGAGAGACCTCACTGAGCACACAGCAGGATAAAGCTGTCTTGTGAGGGGCAGAGGAGGGGCAGACACTGATCTCTCTCTGTGGTGACCAGTGACAGGACCCAAGGGAATGGCCTGAAGTTGTGTCAGGAGAGGTTTAGGTTGGATATCAGGAAAAGATTCTTCACCCACAGCATGGCTGGGCACAGAACAGGCTTCCCAAGGAAGTGGCCACAGCACCAACCTGACAGAGGTGAAGAGGTTTTTGGACAATACTCTCAGGCACAAGGTGTGGTGGTTGGAATGTCCTGTGCAGGGCCAAGAGTTGGAATCGATGATCCTCGTGGGTCCTTTCCAACTCAGCATGTTCTTTGATTCTGGGAATAACTGTGCATGCAGATTGTATTTATCCTCTGTGTGACTGCACTAGGCTGGTCTGCTGATGCCATTAATACATTAATGGGCAATAATGGCTGAGTAAATGAGAGAGGAATGTGTTAGTGGAAGCCTTCATTGTTCAGGACATGTGGGCAGTTTCATTTTAGGATAAAAAGGCATGTAGGAGAACATGGTCCAGATCAAGAAAAGGTCTAGAGAATATAACTGTAGTATTTCCATCTTCCTTTCCACAGATTTTACAGTGAATTAAGAGCTATGAAGGTATCAGGAAATATAAACATAGAGATACATTTCTATGTATTTGCATGTAAAATACATATCTGAAAACCTCTTTTATATATGTATGTTATGTAGATGTGAAGAAATTATTATCCAAAGACAAATTATTCTGCTGCTATATTCTGCCTTACAGAACAGTCTCAAACAATATTTTGCAGAAGCAAATGCCTAAATTTAGTATATAAAACTAATTTAAAATCTACCAGAGAAGAACATGTCTTTACTAGACAGGGAAATTTCTAGAATATTTCATGTCTACCATCAGGTCATAAGACTATAAAAGGATTTCTGAGAAGCAGCACAGAAAATCCTTTCCCAGAGGTTCAGGGGCTGATTCCATTTGTGCTCTTGATATGATCCTCTTCTCAATTTTTTAAAATTTGGTCAGTTACTGGAAAATGCCAAGTTCCCAGATAATAAAACTCAAATGGGTGAATGAGTTTTGTGAATACTGTATTTCAGTTTCAGTGCCTTTACCATTTTCCTCAGACAAATAAAGTAAGAACAGGATGCTAATCAAAGTGAAATCATCTGGGCTTGTAAGGGCTGTTAAAATCCACAGAATATCATCAAAATATTTTACTGCATATGTACAACAGCTTGATTAAGCTAATACAGTCATAATTTGTGTGTATTTGTAGACATGCCACCAGCAAACAAGAAAATTTGAGAAACTTCATTTTCACAATGAGTTTAGCAATTTTAACATATAGCTAAAGTCAACATGTACTCTGTTGGGGGGCTGGGGATACTAAGCTTCAGTTCAGTCCATTTTTTATATTTATTTTGATTTGATTTCTGACCTTTTTACTAATAAGTCTAAGGTTAATTTGCTAACATGTGTGAAGCAAAATTCTAATCAATCAAACTGTTTTTGTTAAATGTCTTCTACTGAAATTGCACGTGATTGAAGTTTACATTTTCCTTAAAAGTAGTTTTATCTGTCATGCTAGAGCTCTTCACTTATTACCAAAAATAAGAGCAAAAAATCTCTAGGCTAACATGCACTTGAGAAGCTCATTTTTAGGGCTGTTGAGTTCCCTGCTTTTGACTAAACCACTAAATTTCTGATTGCTGCATTAAATATTAGAAGGCAGGTAAAATATGCCCCTAACTAGAAGGGTTTGGGTTAATTTGGTGTTAATGGAAGCGAGCTGGCTTTTTTTAATGTCAGCCTTTTTAGATTCTTTTCACCCACTGCCACTAAAGGCTTCATTTCTTGGGAAGCATCATCGGGTGATGGTTCTTCACCTTGGGCTGTGGCCACTGCCTCGGTGCTGGCCTCTTTGCAGGTTCACCTCAGGGGGACAGAGCCACACACAAGGCTGGTCTTTGCTGCTGAGGACAGAAGTCAGCCTTCCAGAGGAAATCCAGCCCCTTCCTTTAACGGATGAGCTCTAGGAATAAAGTGGGGCCCAGTTTTACTTCGTACATGTGTGCATACACCCCTTATCCAAAAAGTGCTTTGGCAGTTAAAGAGGAGACTGGAGAGAGCTGATAGAGGAAGGTGAACCAGGTAGATTTAAAACTCTATGAGCTTTCCTGGCTAATCTGTGAAAGAAGCTCTAACAATTAAAAAAAAAAAAAAATTAATTACTTTCTTTTTAACAGAACACACTTTTTTGTGTGTTTTATTTAGTGTATGAATTTCCATTGTAGAGCTTCATTCTGAGAAAAATATAAAGGAAGAAGAGAAAATATAAACTGATTTTGGATGAAATAAAACTACTGTTTTAGAAACACAGACTCCAGATCTGGTTTCCCTGTGAATTAAGAAATTAATTAAATAATTGGCAGTTATATTGCCAGCAACTTTAGTCTGGTTTTTGTTTTCAGCCCAATGTAATGAAGCTCAATTTACTTTGCTTTATGAAATCTTTGAAAGACTTAGAGAGCAGTGAATATTTCCTTTTATTTTTTTTACTGCCCTGTTCATTACTGTAGGAAACAAGTACATAAGCAGAAATCAGGCAGCAACTCTGGACTTACTGAGAGCCTTGGGGGACTCTGTGGGCTTTAAAAATGTATAAGATTTTTTCCACCGAGTCGTTATTAACTGCTAAAGGTCATGTATTTTGACATTGTCTCAGAAAGTTTTGCCTTTAAACCAAATTACCTCCTGATTTTGGTATCGATGCATTCTTTCTTCTGGATTATGGGAATAAAGGTAGAAACCAGTTACAACGTAAGGTCTGTCTTTGTTTCTTTAGCAGATATTAAATTACCAATTGCATCAAATGTAAATATAGAATTGGTGACAAAATTTCATGTTACCTCACTGATGGATTTGCCTTCTTGCACTATCTCTGTGAAAGACTTGTGTATGTGAAAATGAGCTTCATTAAAATAATTTCTCCTTTTGAGTAATCAAATGCACAACTTGTCTGTCCTATAAATATGAGGTTAGATACACACTAAAGCAGGTCATGTCATTAGCACTTGTCATGAGGTTTGTGTTAACCACACACCTAAGTGATTAATTATTTGGGGCCGAAATAGTAACCTAAATTTTGAAGACCTTTCCTACCTTTGTTTTGTGTATTTCATCCATTTTGGATACATTCAATATTTTTAAGGTTAAGTCTTGCTAGACCACTGCACCAGAGATCTCTGTAAATAACTCATTGATATACAACAGAACTGAGCAAAATTAAAAAGGTCTGGTATTTTCAAGCTGAAAATAAATCTCCTAGCTGAAATAGTAACTTAAATTTTGGAGACCTTTCTGTAGTGGTTTGGTTCAGATCATCTCTTATTTACTTATTTTACCTCTGTGACATAAGAATTAGGAGAAAACAAAACTCAAACTTAAAAGACTCTAAGAAGTTTATTAGCAGACCTAAAAGAAGGAAACAAAAGTTAGAATCAGACTAAACCCTTAGAACACTTTTCCTCCCCACACATTCTCCACGCTGATAATGTAAAAACAACCCTTGAGATTTCAGTCAGTTTACCACCTTTATAATCTTTTCAGTTCACATAAAGAGATAGGACTTTTGGTTTGTGTATTTCATCCATTTTGGATGCATTCAATATTTTTAAGGTTAAGTCTTGCTAGACCACTGCACCAGAGATCTCTGTAAATAACTCATTGATATACAGCAGAACTGAGCAAAATTTAAAAGTCTGGTATTTTCAAGCTGAAAATAAATCTCCTAGCTGAAATAGTAACCTAGATTTTGGAGAGCTTTCCTACCTTTGTTTTGTGTATTTCATCCATTTTGGATACATTCAATATTTTTAAGGTTAAGTCTTGCTAGACCACTGCACCAAAGATCTCTGTAAATAACTCATTGATATACAGCAGAACTGAGCAAAATTTAAAAGTCTGGTATTTTCAAGCTGAAAATAAATCTCCTAGCTTTTAAATTACTTAAATTTTGTGTGTGTGCCCTTCTAGGAACAAACTTCACCCTGGCAGAGCTGGGGATCTGTGAGCCCTCTCCGCACCGCAGCGGTTACTGCTCGGACATGGGCATCCTCCACCAGGGCTATTCCCTGAGCGCAGGCTCGGACGCCGACTCGGACACCGAGGCAGGGATGTCCCCAGAGCGCGCCATCAGGCTCTGGGGCAGAGGCATCAAATCCAGGAGAAGCTCCGGCCTGTCCAGCCGGGAGAACTCGGCCCTCACGCTCACCGACTCCGACAACGAGAACAAGTCAGACGAGGAGAACGGTAGGCCCTTTCCTTCAGTATATTCCTAAACTCCAGGTGTGGGAATGTCAGCATGCTTAAAAACATGAGGCTTCTTTTAAAGGTGAAGTTTGCACTTTTGAGGTTTGTCTAAAGCTGGTTTTAAATGTATTTTGGGATTTTTAGCATCACTATCAGGAAACTATTATATGTGCTTCATATTATAGGTATTATGTTTGATCGTACAATTTACTGTTATATTATAGGTATTATGTTTGATCTTACAATTTACTTTTCATGCCATAATCTGTCACAGAAGTTTGTGCTCCGAGTATCTTAAATTAAACCTAATGATGAGAAGCAGAAAGAAATTTCCAAAGAGAAATAGTTTTTATATGTGATTTTTCTACACAGCTTGAAGTAATATTAATAATCCAGAATGTGCTGGTAGCTGTAACACTGATGCTAATTTGTAACAATAAGATTTAATTTTATGTATTTTTTTCCATGGTTTTGGAGTTGTAAAGCAATTATTTTGGTCTTTTGTTACTGGGGGGGGGGGGGGGGGGGCTTTTAGAAAGCAAATCTATGCAATAGACTGAGGCACAACACTTGTGTTTAGTGTAGTTAATTAAGGTCACAGAAATGAGACTTTGGGCACAGCACCAATCACTTGTGACCTCAGCACAGCTTGGCAGTGGTAGAGTCTGAGTTTCCTGTGTTCAGGTGCACATACCCAGAGTCAGGTTCTTCATATGGATCACCTTAAAGTTCTTACCTGGGGAATTTTCTGTGCTCACATAGGTTCAGATTGAACTCGGGAGGGAAAACAGAAAAGGATTTGCAGGAATTTGTCCTCTATCCTATGGGGTGATGAAAGTGCAAACTCAGTTTAGTTAAAATAGAAACCAAGGAGTTTGGATCTTGTTCCGGGGAGGTGAAGAGGAACCTCCCTAAGATCATGCCCTCAGGGCAACTGTTCCAGCAGCTGATACCAGCCTGTGGCACCAGCTCTCTGCTAAGCATATTGTGATAATATTCTGTTTGATACATGTTGGGTGGCGCTCAGAAGAGGATTTTTGTAGGTGTTTATTTTGGGCTCCTCCTGTACTTACTGACAGTTGTCTTGGTTTCAGCAAAGCGGGTGTGCCAGGCTCTGGAAACACAAGCAACTGCTTGTCACAGCAAACAGGGCAAAACCAAATTACAGTTTATATATTGATAGAAAGAACAGCAAAGCTCAATTATTCTGTTTGTAACACCAGTCTTTTCTTTTTTTTTGTTGGTGTTGATTTAAATTAAATCTTCAAGTAATATATCCTCTCCATAGGTATAGCAGGATACATTTCTTCATCAAAACCAAGGAGGGAATGTTCATTTACTAGTAATGGTTTGTACAAGGAAGCCCATGTTTTAAAAAGAATCAGTGACTGGTTAATTGATTTTTCCTTTTAATAATACCATTCACAGAAAATATGACAACTTGCATTGATTTTAGTACAGTTTTGTTAAGGCTTCTGAGCATAATTTCAAATAAAAACCCTGACTAATAGAATTCTGGCATTATGGAATGATTTGGCTTCAGTGCTATAGCAGGAATTCACTTCTCTGAAGGTGGTTGTCTCCATTTCATTGGCAGCATTGTGTCACACCTTTTGTCTGAGAAAACATAATCTCAGAACCTACTTCTATACACACTGTCACAGACTGGTAAAAGAATGAGTGTTCACTTGTTTCTTACTGTCCTCCCTCTAAGAAGTGAATTTTTATGTAATTGGAAATACAGTGCAGTGAGTCCATTTTGCATATTTCTAACAATGGTGTTTTTAGCAGAAAGAACAACACGAGCAAACAGCAAGCAAGTAACAAACCACGTGGAATTCATTTGGGTTTCTGTGAGAAGGGTTTGTGTTGATTTAGAAGGTTTGGTTGATTTAAAAAAACATCATGTGAGCATGAAGCAACTGTTGTATACACAGAGGTGTTAACTTCAGTAAACTTTTTAGCCTTACTCTCTCACAAATCCTGGTTAGCTCAAAAATCAATGCTTCTTCACATCACTGATTTTATGAAGTTTTGGGATGCATTATCATATAGATTGACAGTTGCCCCACTGGTTCAGCACCACACTGTGGACACTTACAAAACCATCATTAATTTCTCACACTTGTGCCCAGCAGTGGTTTCCTACATAATAAACACTGTGTCCTTCAGAAGCAGATCAATAACCTGCTAGGTGTTCATCTTGAGACGAAGTAGCAAGAATCTATATTTCAAGAGAAATTTGTGCTCTGATATGGTTTCATATTTGCAGGATACCAGCATAAAGCAAGACATTACTTGGTATGAGACTTTAGCCATTTATGCCTGGCAATTTTGGAGGGAACTCATGATGCTCAGACCTCTGAATTTATTGAAAGTACCGTTAAAGCTTTTTTCCTGATACAGCTCAAGTGTTATGAAAGAGTAGTTCAACTCCAAAAGATGATTTTTTTTTTTCAAATATTGAGATGCTATCACAATTTCAACTTAAAAAATAACCCCAACCAACCAAACTATATCTCTTGCCTTTTTTTTTGGTGTCAATAAATCTATTTTGTCATTTTTAGTACATCTCCAAGCAGTACAGAAGAAGCTTAATTTCTAAAAATTGCTCCCATTCAAATCCATTCACAAAGCTTGTGACCATTTTCTGTGCTTGTAGATTTAGTATGATTTAATTTTATCATAAACCAGAATGCTGTGAACCTTGAAATATTATCAGGCTTGAAATGCTTACAGATAAATTGAAATAATGGAAACTCATTAAGTTCCATGTTTTACTTGATATACTGAAATTCTTCCTAACAAAACACCATATTGATATTTTAAAAATACTTTTATTTTCAGAAGTCTGATTAGGCTCTGAATTCGTCCTGTATCTCGTAGCTTTTGCTGCTGTCTGGCTGTGGCCATCTCTTCTTTCGACAAGTCAGTTGTGAACATGTAACATAAATCTGTCATCAGATTGTTACTCACCATGATGTACTGAGTTGTGAGATTTCAGTATATTCATCTTTTTGTGAATCATGCAAATGTAAAAGGCCAGTTAGAAATACAACACCTCTGATGTCATGTGTAGCTTTGTAGAGAGGCAGAGGTGTGGGCTGTAGGGGATACACCACTGTTCCTGAAGGATTGTTTTTTCTTTGATTAAATCTTGTAACTGTTTATTCCAAAACATCATGGAAAACTTTTCAAAGGCTTTTTTTTCATCAGTTGCCATGTTCTTTCCTAAGCCTACAGTATTTCTATTTCCAGACTAAAGCTTAGGGGCTGGTCATGTTTAGGTGGTGACCTTGAAGCAAGTACTCTTTCAGGGTTTGTTTTTCCGTTCTTTTTTTTTTTTTTTGAAGTTGAACTGAAAATTAAGTTCTTCTGAAAAATAGAAAACATTGTAAAATAAGGTAACTTTCAGTTTAAAAATCCATGAAAACACAATGATCATGATTAAGGAGCATTTAGGCACAGAATCCTTTTGCAACAGATCTGCAATTTTCTCTTTTCCTGGATTCACTGTTATTGAAGGACCAGTTGCAGGCTGATAGGAGGGCAGTGAAGTTCAAGTGACATTAGGCAGATGGGAGTGAAAAGCTGAATAGACCAGTAACAGAGAAAAGATGATTCTTGGTAGAGGAAAGGAGAATGGAAAAGTAGACTGTAAACTCAGGGCAAATCTTGGTTTGAGTGCTGAAATGAGCTCATAGGCTCAAAGTGAGCCCAGAAGGAGGATTTTCAGTTTGGTGTGAATCTAAATCCTGTTAATTATCCTGTTGTCAAAGAGAAAATTTCTGGAATGGTGTTGGTGGCTTTTTTGTGTGTGTGGTAGAAGGTTGTAACCTTGACACTTTTTCTATTAGTACTGTATATAGTGTATATATTAGTATTGTATATAATGGATAGAGAATGTCTCTGGTAGAATGGGACATAAAATGTTTATCATGAGATTTCTACTCTGATAATATAATATCAAACACTTGAGATGTTTCTGTTTCACATTTGTGTGTCAGAAAAGATAAAAAAAGATTGTCTTGAGGGAGGAGGAGAATTTCCAGGACTGAAGCCATGTTATTAAAATAATGTCAGACCAAAAAAAAAATATTATCAAGGCATGCTTTTATCTTAGTAGCAGCAAACCTGAACTGAACAGCACGACAAGAATGAATGAGGAGGAATAAAGTAATCCCAAACTTGAGCAGAGCAAGGGAGAATTCAAGGTCATGCTGGGATGATCTGGGCACATATCTGAAAGAAATATACCCCAAACCCCTGTGGTTGTGGCAGCTCTTTGTAGATAATGCCTACGAGAAGGAAATGATTTTGCTCACACAGAACCACTGACAGCCCTGCTTGGGAGGTGTGGGACAGTGGTGCTTTATTGGAATCAACCTGGGCAGTCCTGACAGGGGATCCTGTAGGGCCGTGCACTCTCCTCAGGTCACCTCCTTTCCTTCCTGGGAAAAGTCCTCCATTCTTCTCTGGCTGTCCAGCAGCAGGGGTGACAGTTCAAGTCAGGTGGAAGGGTGCTGTAGGAAGCTGCACTGATATTTTCAGGTTCAATATCCATCAGTGTTTGCTATTTTAGACATACTGGTCACAATGACTTTTATTGGTTTTTCTCTGTTGCTTTGATGGTGCTTTTGAGTGTAGTAATTAAAAGTTTGAATATCAGACATTGCCCTGTGTGCATATCACTTACTAAATGACAGAGTGCCATGAATGAAGAAAATAAAGTTGGAAAAATTATAAGGTAAGATATGAAAACCTGTATTTGTGTTGTACTTCTGATTAAATCTTTTGAAAATTAGGTAAATTATATTCTTCTTTCTTTTTTCCCTGCTATGAAGTTTTCTTAATGGTGATTTCCTACAGTAATTTCCCAAATGCATATGTAAATCTTAAAATCAAACCCCACCTCATAATTCAAATGACCTCACAGTTTATCATTGTTTCAATTTTATGAGCAGTATAATCTGAGCTTTTCCTGGGATATTGTTGAATAGCAAACTTAGAATTACTATAGAAAAGATGTTATTGCATCAGAGGAGTTTACTAAAAGGCACCAGACAGATGACAGCCAAGGAGTTTATTTTCTTAGTTTTAGTGTTGTAATTTTGACATGTTGTTATCAATATTTCATTTTTTAAAAATTTTTTTTCAGCTTTCTATTTCACACTTCATAATTTCCAGGAAAGATTATAGCAACACTGTGGTTCTACTCTTGAGACTTTTTTGGGTTTGTTGTGTGCATGCTAATGTCTCTGAGTTGTAAGGGAGTAGAAAGTACAAGTTTTTTATGTTGTTGCTCCCAGAATTCTGTTTGGGTTAAACAAGTGGGAGATGAAGCTCACTTGCTAAAGTTTCTCACTAAGAAATATTCACTTTCACCAATAGACAGTGCTGTCCTTGTTAAAAAAGAGTGTTTAAACATTGGTCATGCAGTTGGAGCAGATCTGGGTCATCTTCAACTGCATGTGTGTGGGAAATATAATATGGCCTCCTAATTTTGGGATAGAATATCAATGTTTTGGGTGCAAGGAGCAGCAGGGAAGCTGTGGGAAATATAATATGGCCTCCTAATTTTGGGATAGAATATCAATGTTTTGGGTGCAAGGAGCAGCAGGGAAGCTGTGGGAAATATAATATGGCCTCCTAATTTTGGGATAGAATATCAAGGTTTTGGGAGCAGGGAGCAGCAGGGAAGCTGGAGCCCCACTCTGGGTTATAGTGGAGTGCTGGTTCCTGCAGGCAGCACTGTCTGCAGATGCTGTGCCTGTTTCCCTCCCAGAACAACCCAGGTAGCTTGGAAACAACAGGAGGCTCAGCTCTGAAAGAGAGGAAGAGCTGTCCTTGTATGACCTGTTCAGAGCTGAGAGGTGGCCAGGTGGGCCTAAGGAAGTGCTGAGATTTCAATGAAATGTCAGATACTCAGAAAATGGCACCGCACTCGTCACACGTCCCCGAGGCTCCTGAAGGAGGAGAGCTGGGGAGGTTGGCTCCTGCATGGGCAGACTTCAGCTCTTCTTTAGGAAGGCTTGTGAAGTACTTTGTAAATGACAAATTTAGAAAGTCATTAAGCGCAGTATCAAAGCTCGGTTGTTTAAGTGGATCCAATTTTGATGTGCTCTCAAAACCTGAGGGCACTTCTGATAGGAAGTGGTTTCCTAATGAGGGAATTGACTAGCAGGGATGACTTTTAAAGACTTAACTACACATAAACTCAATTTTATCCAGGTAAATGGCTTATGTATTCGGTGCAGAGGGAGTCTAGATGATGGGGTTAAGGACAAAAAATGGATATGTAGTACTGGTAAACTTTAAAGCCTTGTGTAAGACAGGAATATGGAATGACAGTATTGAAAAGCTTAAACATTTGTTGCAATATAACACAGCAAGAGTGTAGTGTAGGTTGGCAGGATGATGTGATGAATTACTGCTACACTGTCTGGTATATATTGAAAGAGCTCAATAAATACTATCTGGAACAGAGTGCTTGATGATATTCTAGAGATTAAGGATGGAGATGTGGCAAGACAGCTCTGCTTTGGTGGCGTAAAAGGGCCATCTTGACTTTCAGTTGCTCGTGGCTGACATTCAGCACTTGGGCAGCCGTTAGGTTTTCCATTCGGGTCAGTGTTGACCTGAGAGATGCACATCAGGATATTGGGTTTCACCTTCCCAGAGACACAGACATTTTTTATAGGAGGAATGGGTGGAATGCTAATGCAAACAAGGAGAAAACCCAACACAAACCCACAAAACCCCCAAACTAAACCAAAAAAGCCTCTAAGGTATGATGAGGTGAGGTTTTACACCATGAATGTCCATACTGTTCTCCCCCATTCATGTCAGTCAGAGCTTCAGCACCCATAAAATTTTCCATTGGCTCTGAGGTGTCAGTGACTTCAGTGCCACGTTCTGTGCCCTGCTCTGGCACCGCATCATTGGGCTTTTTGTCCATATCCCATATGAGGGCCTGGCTGAAGCTGTATCCTGTTTGCAGTCTCTCTCTTCATGGTGTTTTTTTTGGATTATATGAATGGCCCCCTCATAATTGAGTGAACTAAGGCAATCAGGAAGTGAGACCTAGGAGTTGAAGTCCAGTATTTAGCCAGGAAACTGAGGAAAACAGAAATATGGGCTGATGAATTAAGGCTATCAGGAAAATACTGCAGCAGCTGGGTTCGTAAACTGCTGAGGCTAGCTGGGATCTTCCTTTTTCCTGAATTCTAAGGGAGAGAGCTTTTGCCTGCAGCTGTATCTACATCATTGTGTGAAGGTCACAACATGGAGAGCTTTAAAAAAAAAACCTCTCAAAATAACCACAAGATTTTCAATTATTATTTAATCATGAGCCTTTCCATCTAGTAGAGAGAAATGATGAAACTGTTTAACAAGAACTCCATTACAGCACATTACTCAGTTTGTCAATTATTAGTTTTATAAAAGAAAACTTAGATGATATAGGTCACCAGGTAAGCAAGCAGCAGTGCCTTTGTTGAGACCATAACTGAGTTAGAATAATGCCTTTTTATTCTCTTCTATAAAAGAGATGTGTGTCTGATAAAGTCAATCCAGCTTGGTGCTAAATGCATTGTGTGTGGCTGATGAGTGATAAAACCTTTTTGCAGAAAGGTTTGCAGGTTTGTCTGTACTTGATGTTTAACTAAATTTATTAAAGTGAAACAAAAACCTATGTATTTTACACTTTCCTTGTAAACTGAAGCACAGATCACAGGAATCCACACACTGAATTTATTTTGCCTTGCCTTTCAAAATGAGAAATTCTACCAAAAGCTTCCTCTGAATTTTTCACACCAGAGACTTGTACCTTTCCTCATGTATGGTATGCCACTATTAATAATCTCCCTAATTACGAAGACTTGCATACTTCACTGATTAGTGCATAATTACATCAGGGTACACTGTGTTTTTTCTAATCAATACTTCATTTATAAAGCTCAGCCTGAGTCTGGCCAATCAGCTCTGGTGGTGCAGTAAATGCCTATTGTCACACGTGTAAAGTGACACATGTAGATGGATGTTTAAGTGTCATTACATTTTCTAAATATTTCATGGGATGGGCTTTGTGTTTATGCTCTGCACACTGTTCTTTTCAAGGAATCTGTCAGCTTGTCGAAGGCAATGGATTGGAATTGATTGTTAACGTGGTGTTGAAGTATAACATTCTACTCAGGTAGGATAGGATTCCTCTTCAGATGGAAAATGGATAGGAAATGGTGCCTTTGCTCTGTTAGTGCCAAAATTTTCATATGTATATATTAGAATAAGCAGAGCTTGTTGATAATTAAATTATCCTGTAACTGATGAGTTTTTAAAGAGATTATTATTATTATTATTTTACTGTCTTTTATTATTAAACTTTTTTCACTTAGTTTTTAAGCAGTAAGTTATAAAATATGTTTCCTAAATTCTGTTCCTTAGGTCAAATGAGAGAAAATCTAATTAATGAGCCCAATTTTGTTGTTGGTTTTGGGTTTTTTGTTTGGCTGGGTTTTACCCATAAAGTTTTTTTGCGACTTGACTTTTTGCCAAAGCTCCTGGCAGAATTGAATGGCTTCTGTCAGATACTATAGGAGCAACCTAAAAATCAGCTCTTTTCTTTGCCTGTAATTTCCTTATATTTCACACAGGCTGAAGATGACTTTCTGCTTTATTTAAGCTTTTACAAGTTCTACAACACTCTCCTTCCTTGGCAGGGATAAGGGAAGTACTTTTATCTATTTGTTCAGCCTCTCTGTAGCATTAGAAATCGCTGACTCTCTCCTCTGCATTCTTCCTGTAAGAAGCCCAGGGGATGATTGGCAGTGATTCAGGAAGGCTGAAGCTCTGCCTCTCGAATCAAGTGAGAGATTTCTTAGAGCAGCTGTTTGTCCACTTGCCTGTTTAGTCTTTGGCTCTCAGACCTCTCATCAAAGTTCTTCAACACCTCAAAAGCTGTTGGTAGCACCACAGAGACCATGCTGAAATCTTAACCATCTGTGAACAAGAAATACTGGTAAAAATAGAGGACCATTTTTTCAATTTAAGTTTGGACTATCTCATGGTTAAAGAACATTGGAAGAGACTAAACCCATAAAAGAAAGATATGATGATGCTGGGGAGATGAAAATACCTTGAAGAACTTTTCCTAAAGTTACCTGCTCTTGAAGGCTGGTAATCATTGCTTAAAGCTGGCTCCCTACATTTTTCAGCTTGCAGGAGGAATCCTTTCCATGTAACATTACTTGAAGAAGTCTCTTTAAATGTTTTTCCAGGCTGATTATTGACCCCAGTATGTGCTGCTGTTTGTCATCAGAGGTGGCTATTGCTGTGATCTTCCACATTCTTGTGCAACCCCACTGACTTTTGGAAGAGGTACTGCTTCTCCATGGTACCACTCCTTTTAGTTGTCTAAAGAAACAGCAAGAAAAGTGGCCTTAGGGAGAAAACTCTAAAAAAAGAGCTGTATATAGATTAAAACAATAGTTGGAACAACCCAGTCCTAAAATGGGGCTCCTCTCCTGGTGTCCATTTGGATTTCTTACGTTTTATTCAGCACCACCTTGCACTGTAGTTGTGTGCAAACTCATTTCTTACTGTGAAAATAACCACAAGTTTCTGGATACTTAGTACTGTGCAGCAGAACAGAGCAGGTGTCAGAAGTTTTATTTGTGAGAAGTCACAAAAGGAGGTGTAGCTACTACAGAATAAGTTGCTGGTGTATTCTGTGCTGGCTCCTGGAAGCACCTGCCCTAACACTGGACATGTGTAAGATCCTTAGGCTTGCATGAACTCTTTTTTCATTAGCTGTGTTTGCACAGTGATTGTCCATCTGTGCTCAGGTCTGAAAAAGAGATTTACACAAGCTGGACTCTTAAGAAACATAGTTCATTCCTGGAATGTATCACAGGCACAGTTCATCCCCAGAGTACATCAGACTGTGTCTAGATGCCCTATGAACTCACATTTATACCTTCTGTCCTTCAGTATTTTCTTTGGTCTTCCAAATACATAATGCAGCAATCTGGGTAAATGAAATAAAAATGTGAACTTACCAAGCTTGATTTCCTATAGGCTGAGATGGAAGAAGCAGCTCTGGTAGTTTTTTACTTTTCATTTTATTAAGAACCATGCTGGTATTATTGAGGGCCTTCAAATAGCATCTCTCCGGGTCAGATCTTGCAGCTGAGCAACTATTCAGTGGGAAAGATGACTTTTGTGGTTTCTGAAGTTGTTATAAATATCTCAAGAATTGCTGACTGTTCAAGTCATTCAGGCTTTTCAGTAGCGTGTTGCTGATAGGGAGAAGATCATCACTGAGCTGGTGAAATTGTATTTGCCTGAAAGTCCAAGGAGCCCATGGAAACTGAAGCTTCCTTGCCATGTTTGCCCTATTGAAACTGAGATACCATCTTGTAAAAAGGCATAATATCATTCCATTACAGCAACATGCCTGTAGGCAAGGCACAATATGTGAGCATCATTTGTTTGCTCAGAGCCATGACTGTCATTCAGAAATATTGAAAGGTAGCAGTTGGATTTTTTCACACAAATGGTTAAGGGACTTTTCTCAACATCAAATTAGTGTTCAAGAGTGAAAATATAGCTTCTGTTTCCTCAGATGCTGAGTTGTATGAATGAGTAATCGTGATTCCTGGGGGATGTTTTTTTTTTTTTAACTTGAGTGGTACTAGATAAATAGGTTTATCAGTTTTCCACAGAACACTTATATTTAGTAAACTTGAAATGAGATGAATTACAGTGAAGTTACTCCTCTTTCCAGCTTTTTTTAAGAGGGGAATTATTTTAAGGAGGCCTGTGCTATTTATATCTCCCACATAATGCTATAGCCTCAAGCTATATTACACAGTGTGGATAGGGACAAAACAAGGGAATGGCTTTAATTGCTTAACTGACTGGAGTTTGTCTTTTGTAGCTCTTTATTTTTCATATTTAAACTTCAGTGAAACAGGAGATCACTAACTCTAGTGTTAAAAACTTTCTGATCAGTTTAGTTCAGGGCGTAGGAAGTGTGGTGTAGGAAGGAAAGGTCAGGGTTAGTGACCAGAGGGGCAAAAGAAAGAGGGGTCCAGGGAGGCTCTGGGTTTGGGGCAGCCAGTGGAATTAGGGATCCACCATCCAAAGCAGCTTTGCTCACCACGTGTGCTGGGTGTGCTGCTTTTCAAAAGCAACCCAGAGCCACTCAGAGAAAAGTCTGAAGGTTTTCATCTGTGAACAACATGCTGGTGTTCACTTTAAAGCCTCTTTTAGTATGGCAGACCTTCCAAGATGTATTTCTGCAGCTAATAATGTATGTAAATCAGTTCCTTTTCTTCTTTTGCAGAGTTCTCTACATTTTCAGTATTAAATAGTGAAATAATAATCCTTATGTGCCCAGTCCTGTCAATACATCCCTGGGCAGCTTCTCAAAGACTCCTTGAGTCTCAATCATCTATATTCATTTGCCAGTTCTAATTTTCTGGATAATTACTGCATATTTCAAGACCACTTCTGTTGTGATACTTAGCCAGATTTAATTCTTTCAGATACTTTATTTCTTAACCTATAATTTGACTTCCCTAAGAGTATTTGAGTATGCATATTCAGTTTAGTCCTAAATTTTGGGATTGAATCACTCTCCAAGCATGTCCTGTCTCAATCAGGACTTGCTGTCCTGTCCCCTGAAGTCTCTCTATTTGTGGACTAGATGTCCTTTCACAGGAATAAGGACACTCAGTGAGTAATGAGGCCCGGTATCAGCTCTTGTGGGTGACAGAGTGCCATCTAATCTTTCCAAATGAAGGTTTCTATTAATTTAAAGCAGAATTTCTCATATGTTTTTCACATTTTTTGTGTGGTTTGAATTAATTAATTACATTTTACCTTTCTAGATAGCAGGACAGATGAAGACAGTCTGGTGTGATTACAGTTATATGGGGGTTTGGGGTTTTTTTAAGGAAAAAAGATAAAGAAGGGGCCTGTGGTAAATGTTAGGAGACTGACCTGTAACCATGGCAGGCAGACATTAATAATCAGTGTTTTCTGTGTTATTGGCAGTCCAGCTGTTTTGCTAAAGATCCTGAGGAAACACTCTGGGAACAGTCAGTGCTGCAGAGCTTCAGCTTGAAGGCTGGAGTTGAGGGGGAGGATTTGGACAGAATTCTGAGGACTTCACAGTCAGCATCATGAAGATAAATAATTCTACATGGTGAAGAGTAAAGGAGGTAGAGCAGGCATCAGTGTGCTTTTTCTGGCTTTGGTCAGTTCCCTGATGTTTGTTACTAAAAGCTTTTTCTAGCTTTTTTTTTTTTTTACTGTTACATTTCACCATCTTTCTCCCTCATCCCTTTCAATCTTGGTAAAAATATTATGGCATTTGCCTGACTTGTCTGAAAGATCATTTATTCCACCTCCCTGCAATTTTTTCCTGGTATAACATAGTGCCTTGAGCTTAAGACATTAATGTGGTTCCAGATAATCTCCTAGTCTTGTTTGACACGTGATGGCTTAAAAGCACTCTTTATAAAGCAATATATTACAGTATTCATGTGCAAAGTGAAGGTTATTCTCTTTCTCTACATCTGATGAATTCTTTGCATTGCTTAAAACAAATGGAGGAACAGATCATCTTACAGAAATAATGATCATCTTAGAAAAACGATCTGAAAAAATCAATATTTTTTTTTTCTTGACCTTTGTCCCTCCTTATTTGAGTTTAGTTCAGGAAGTAATGGAATGTTAAAAATGCTTCAGATCACTTCTGCAATGATACATTTTGACACTCTTTCAAATATTGGTTTCATATATTTCCTTTTTGTTAGTCTTTTTGTGCCATATGTACTGCAATATACTCTCAATTTTTCTTAGCTTGAAAGAAATGTTGCTTTTTTTTTTTGAACAAAATCTTTTCAAACCATTTAAAATGGGATTTGAAGTATTTCTTGGGCTTTGCTGCTGCGTCTCAGAGGAGTAGAACATATGTGGCAACTTCTCCAGATAGAACCTCTCAAAAGAACATATTAAAGATGAAATATAAGGATTTTTAGATCAAAAGGATAATGATTTTTTTAAATCTTTACTATGTGATAAATTAATCAGAAGGTATTATAAAGATGTACAAACTTGCAAAAGGAGAGGGAAGAGGAGGAAGACAGTGACTTTGAAATGAATGTAGATACAGACCTAAAGACAGTCAGAAGCTGGTTATAAACCAACAGACAGAACTGTAACATATGCACTTGTTAGAAAGCTGAGCTGTGTCAGAGTGAGCATGATGAGAGAAATCATTGGTATGATCTCAAAAACCTCACTTATCACGTATTTTATTGTATTTGCAGAGGTGCTGGGATGCTGTGACAGGAAATAAGCAGGAGTGATGCAGGGGCTGTTCAGAAGCCCAGCATCAGCCTTTGGTGTCTCTCAGGCCCCCTGGGCACTGTGAGCTGTGGGCTGAGCTGGGGAATATGGGTTTACCTTCCTGTGATGTTAAAGCTGAAAGTAATCAGCTCACATACATCAATATGAGCCAAAGTTATGTATTTCTGACAGGAATTCTAACAGACTTGACTCTGTAACTGCAGGGAAAAAAATGTTATTTAATAAAAGCCCAACAGATTTTCAGAGCAACTAGACATATGTATGTAACAGAAAGGCTGGACCAAAACACCTCACACTATGATAACTTCTGTTTCAGATTTCATATGTGAGCATGTATATGACTCATTCATGCTTTAAATGCAATTGTGGATGCATTTATCACTCGGTTAGTTAATACTTTTTGCATCAGAATACAAACACAGTGAAACCCATTCTAACAGATCAGCTGCAAGAAAAGCCAGCAGCAGGAAAGGAGGATGTATTTGAGATTCTGCCATGAGGTTCATAGATCAGCCATGCCTATACCCCCCAAACAAAGATACACTGGTATTAAAATTATAGTCTTTATTACAGTCTATCTAATTTTTCAAGATCTATTTTACTTATTTATGAAAGACAGGTTGAATTCCACAACTCTTTGAGCTGTTTTGATGCTTGTGTTATAAGCACAATAGGTTGTAATCGAGTTTAGTAAATCTCAACATTCAGTGGAATTCTTCAAGAATTAGAAACTAAAATCTTGGTTCTGCAAGTCCATGTAAGCTTTAATGAAACAATACTAATGGTATTTCAAAAAGGATTTTGAGAAATAATCAGAGAGCAACTTCATTATTATGAGTGATCAATAATAACGAAGGAAAGTTCTGGTTTGCATGCATAGAAACTGTGAATTTATGGCAATGCTACCAAAATGTGATGATTGTAGGTCTGGAACCTGGAATGATCCTGCACAGCTATAGCAGTGCTTGGTGTACCAGAGTGTAGTCCATACTCCATTTATTTGTGCCCAATAAAGTATTCACCAGTCTGGGAAATGGTTGCCAAATTTGATGTACTTTGTTCTGTATTGCTAATGGTCTGAAAACACTGACTTACCTTTTAAAGAGTTTCACAAGTCTGAGGAATGAAAATGTCAGAGGCAATGTTTTTTTATAGACTCTTTCTTATCTAATTGAAACATAAAGTCCAGAAAGGGAATTGTGATAATTTTGTACAGGGGTTTCTATGAAAGATCCATCCCATTAGGTAAATGTGTCTCATCTGCTGTTATTGAGGTGCTAATACAGAGCCCTTCCCAAGTAGCCCTTTTTAGCAATAGCTAAAATAGCTAAATTTACATGAACTTAAACAGCTAAATTCATGTATGTTGAACACGTGCTTGAGTTCTACTTCATAATCTGAATCAAACATTTGGAAGAAAAATTATCTCCTGGTAATTTTGTTACCTAAGGATTATTGGTCATCCAGGTGTACTCTCACATGGGACTACAGCAGGCAGCACCTGAACTGCCTTCCCAGCACATACTTGATGCACACCTGCAGTGGTGTTTTGTGAGCCTCAGAGCAGTCCTGCTGTCAGTGGGGAGCTGGTACCAGTGAGGGGCTGTGCCTTCCCCGTTTGACCTCACTCTTCCTCAGTGTTTTCCTCTTCTTGTCCTCCTCCCCAAAAAGCAAGGATCTCATCTCCTCCTAGCATAACACATCTTCCTTTTGACCATATTCCTCTGGATATCTTTGCTGATTGTTTTGCAACTCCTATCTCTCAGATTTTGGTTCTCACACATTTTCCTGTGTCCCATTTGTCCAGCTGTATCACAACTCTCCTTTGGCCTCTGTGGGGTTATTTATTATTTATGTACTTAATTGAACTGCATCACAAAAATGCTTCAGCCTTATTGCTGTTTGTGCTTCTTGCAAAGTTAAAATGTGAAGAAGTGTTCCTGTGCTGCTGGCACGTTGTACCAGGGTTACCCAGGGCTGCTCTGGCAGAGGGCAGGGAGCCTGCCTGAGGGAGACAGCAGCCTCTGCTTTGAGTGGGCTGTCCCAGGACAAAAGGAAAAAAAACCAAAAAACAAACTAGCTTAAAATGCAGTTTTTAAAACCATTTATGTTTCATCTTTACAAGCTTTGTATAACCCATTTCTGTCTTAGTGTCCAGAAAAGGGAGTGTTACAGGGGTGGTGGCCAGGGGCACAGGGGACAGCACCACACGGAGCTTTCACTGTTTTCAGGGCGTGGGGTAGGAGCCAAGGCTGGGTTAGGAGCCAGGCTTGGGTTTAGAGTCCAGTTCTCATTCAAAAATGCTTTGGTTAATACTATGATTGATACAGCAGTGAAGTGCTGTAGCAATAAATCAGTTCCATAAAATACATAGTATGTAGGTGCTGTATTTTATTTATTTTTGTGGTTTTACCACCTGTGGATTTCTGCCATGCCTGGCACTGTGTATCGGGCTCAGTTTTGTGCAGCTCTGCTCGAAGGTGCTGGACATGATGTGGCCCAGAGTCACAGCTGTGGTTTCAGGGAGCAGTGGTGCTCACCCTGGGGCAGAGGCGTTCCTGCAGCAGCAGTGCTGAGTTATCCCACTGCTCCCGTGAGATCAGGGCCATTCATCCATCGATTGCTGCTCCTGGGCTGCTCTCCCACTTCACACCGGGTTTGAGATGCTCAGTGACTTAGGAAGTAGATGCACAATCCGAACATTTATCAGTGGGAGTGAAGGAATCGTTTTTGTTCAGACACAGGTGAGTTACTGCTTGTGTGGGCTTGAAGGCTACTGGCAAAAAAGATTTCCCTAGAAAATAACTAGACAGGAAAAATGAGCTGGGCTTCTGAGGATCTGAAGTATAAAATATGCAAATTACAAGAATTTGGCATACTGTCAGACTTAGACTTCTTCCCTTGATACACAGAATTTGTGTGACCTGCTCAGTCAAGCATCCTATTTGCAATAGATTTTTACAATGAAATTTGCAAGTGGCTTCCTTTTTTATTTTCTCTTTCTTTATTGTGAGCATTTTATGACAGAAATTCCAAGTCCAGTTTGGAGCGTTATGTTATGCTTTAGACATCTGTCTCCTTAAAAGCTGAGTGAAAATACAAGATGCCTATTTGAATAACACGGTGTCACCAACAGTGCTTGAAAGTGATGCAAGAGGTGATAGTGCTTCCTTATGCTTCTCTCATCACACATCATGTAGTACATTTGGGCACGTATGTGGGTAGTTCTTTGAAAAAGAATAATAAACAGGTCCAAGATGTGATGTCAGATCTAGTTAATCAGTGTACTAGAAATACATTACCCTAAATCTTGGTAAAGAAAATAGTAATCAAAGTCTTGAGTTTCTTTTCATTTGGGGAGACAGATGGCATATCTGCTTAACGGCAAATATCCAAAAGAAATTTTTTTAAAATCCTATCTTTCAAAACATGGCAATCAGAATCATCTTGGAGAGGAACTATTAAATTTAATAAGCCATATGTTCAGTGAATTTACTTATTTTGTTCAAAGATGTAGACATAGAATTCACCTCTGTGTCCTTTTGTGTAAATTAACTGTCTTATTCTGTGCTACACAATTAAGGTATTTAACAAAGTTCCAAATGTGCAACATATTATTAGCCAAACACAGCTACTAGTTTTCATGTTGCTGAAATAAATGCATTTAGGTGAACAGTGTGCAGTTTACTAGAATTCCCTCTGTGGAGTTCAGCGTGTTTGAAGATCAGATTGACTGGCAGCTTCCTTGGTATACATAAAACAGATCTAAAATTATTTCAAATAGAAATTCTCTGAGGATTCTATCATCTTTGCTGTTCTGTTGTACTGAAGATGCAGATGTGCCAGACTGTTCTGCAGGATTATAAATGCATTAGTGAAACCCTAATACACTCTCTAACAAATATATGCAGTGCAAGAGGTTTTTCTTAGCCATCTTGTACCCACTCATTTTATTTGTTTCATGTAATTGGCATGTTGTTCTGCTTTTATAGCTTGTTAAAATGAGATGTGAAAATGGCTGTAGCTAATGGCTGCTGGAAATCTTCTCCCATGGTAGGCAGGAGGAAAAAAATGCATTGCAGATTTTAAAGCACAGAGCTCTCCCAGTGAGAATCAAAGCTGAAAAAAGATGGATAAAATGTATTGCTTATGGAAGGAGCGAGTTTTAATGACCTTGGATACATAAATGAACATTGTAGAGCAGTGTCCAAGAGCTGGAGTGGCTTCGTGTGGTAGGGGCAGGGGCACTGCCTGGCAGGGCTGCTCTGAGCTGTGGTGCTGCCACTGAGGTGTGCTGGGAACAGTTTGGTGGTGGGGAAGGGGTTCTTCTTTCTTCTGCATAGGAAATGATAATATATATGTGATAATGAGAACACGTGGCATGAGGTGTTCTGAGGGTTACAAAGTGCAGGACTTGGCTCCAAGAAACTTAGACATGGTAAACTGTGGGCAGATGTCATCTCCTCCTTCCCTGGAGTCAGGACACTCCAGCCCAGTGGGTGGACATAAAATAACCTGTTTCTATTCTGATTCAGCAATGAACTGTTGAGGTCTGAGTAGATAGAAATCCCTGTAAATGCCCAGTGTATACATCACTAGTTTTAAAGAAAAGCTTTCTTGTTTTTCTCCTGGACTGCACTGTAGATACTGTCACAATATTTTATGTTATTTGAATTGCTGTCAGGAGAAACACACAGTCTGTCCTGTGAGTCTTAAACATTTAGATTTTAAACTTTAGTGGCTTAAAAAAACCCTTAAAATTACAGTGCTGCACAGCATGATTTTAAATGTTGTTTTAGTCTTTAAGAACTCTTGGAACGTGAAAGGATTTTAGTTTCAGGATTTGACCTGAGAGAGTGGAAGACAGCAGAGGAATTTCGGTGCACCAATAGTCTTCTCTGTCACTAAGGGCATTGCACTGTCTCACCATATTTAATGAAGTGAGCAAATAATCGTTATATTTCCACCTGATCTAGGAACCTGTGGTTTGTTCCATGGCAAGACATTAAATTGCAAATAGAAATAAAAACAAAATTTCCCCTTAAAAAAAGTGTGTCTTGCAGAGCTGCTGTTTTCTGGTTTATTATACAAAAAAAAAAAAAAAATTTATTTGAATACTTAAAAACCAATTAAGAATTTTTTTCCATTATTAAAATATTTTAGAAGCTGCTGGGAAAAGGTTTGAGTTTTGTTCTGTATATCAATATCCATTTCTCTAAAAAATCTTTTCAGTGTATCATTAGATTTCTATACAATAGCATAGCACCTGCTAGATGTGTTCCAGAGAATGATCAATTGTTGTGTGCCCATTCTGTGTAAAATATTGGTAAGATGAAGTATATCAAACACATTTATCTGCTGCAAATCAGTTTGTCTCAGAAAAGACTTGGTTAAATTATATGGAGCCTAATTTTTCTACTGATACACCTTCTGAATTTTATCTGATATACTGTATTTTTCTTCCCCAATAGGTCAAATGAATCATCCTTTACTTTCTCTTTTAGAACGGACAGTAAAAGTAAATTCAGCACATGCCATTTGTGTATAACTGGCATGATTTACTGCACGGCTGAATATAAAATCATAAAACTTACAGGACATGGTTAATACATAACCATCAAAATAACAGAGTGCAATTCTAAATTTATGAGGCTGAACTTAACACTGAATATCAAATAAGAACCACATTGATTTCTGTAGCGCATGGCTTAAAAACACATTAGGTGGCATAACTGCAAGACAGTACATTGATTTAAGCGTAAAATGCATAGCACTCAATACTTCACCACCTAACGTTTCCCAGTAATGAACAAAGCTGTTGTATATTGATGAAAGGAAAATTATTTGTTTTGTTAGATTATGGTACTCCAGCAGATGCCTTCTTTTAGACTGGGTTGGCATAATTGGAATTGCTCTTAGTAACAAATGACGTTGGACACCTGAAAGAGAGAGTACACGGTGAACTCTGCATAATGTGTTCTAAGAAATATGTATTTAGTCTGGACTTAATGTAAGTCTGAATTCAGGCACCCTCATTTCAGGGAGGGTACTTTGGCAGGTACAGAAGATTAATTGCGTTTTGGAGGCCTCTAATTGCCTTTAAATGTTAAACATTTGCCTTCCTGAATCATGGCCAGAGAGTAAGTCTATAAATCTCTATCACCCTTCCTCACTGACTTTTGCCAAAATTCACTCTATTTACATCCAGAAACACACTTTTTGCCATATTTTAGGCCCCAATACACAAACCAGCTTAGCAAGTGAAGAGTTTCATTGACTTTAGTCTAAGGTCCCCTAAAGATAGATTGAACTGATGCTGGCAATTCCTCTAGATTTAGTCTTCAGTAGAAAATTCTGTGTGAGGGTTGAAACTGGGTCTTTTGAACCTGATTTACTCACAATGCACTGTATCCAGAGTGGCATCCTTGTCCTTTTTAATGCTCCAGTGGTTCAAAGGTTACTTGAAGCAGCTCAGCCCAAACCTCGTGTGAGTGTGGTCGCTGGGCTCTGCCAGGAGTGGGAACAGCCAGGAGCTGCTCAGGAGTTCTGCTCTTGGGGCCACGTCTGAGAGAGTGCTCAGCCTGTAAGAACAGGACAGCAAAAGCCCCTTGGTCTGGAAGGATCTGAGCTCTTTAGAACGTACAGGTGTGTCTGTTAGCTCCAGTTGTGCACACACACACACACAGGAGTGTTGTGGATTCATTGTACAGTGTGGCTATTTGAACATGTGTCCCATGGTCAGTCCGTGGCCTCTGGCAGGATGTGCCCTTTGGGCTGTGTGCATTTCATAGCTGAAGGGAGCAGATATCAGCCCCAAGTCTGTGTTGCACATTCAGAAATTTCACAGGGTGGTTTGTTGGTTGTGAATGTTTTAGAAGACAAATTGGATGCAGTTGCATCTAGTCTTGCTTACATTTTAGGTTACTTTTTTTTTATCCTGCAAAGTTTAAGTATTAGTCTTCATGACATGCAAAACGGTCTGAGGTGTTAGAGAATAATGTTTTAATCATCATTGACATTTTCAGAGAAGATTAAAATTTAATAAAATTAATTGTCCATTTTTGAATGGCTCACTTTACAGTTAATCACACACTTTTAGCTTCCACTGTAGATGGATATTTCTTTCCTGCAGTGTTTTTTTACCTTGAAACTCACCTGTAATGATGATAATTGATTAAGTAGTTGGTTATAATTTTTTCTTCAAATTAATGCAATGTAATTTTATGTTATGCTTAGTGTGAAATAAACTGCTTTTTAAATCTTGTTGAAAGAACCTTTTCTAAATGTGTAAAAATATTTTTTCTTTACCTTCTAAAGGAAAAGCTCCAACTTACTAAAAGGATATAACTTACTGGGTTTATATTTAATGGAAAGTATAGAATACATTGTTTTCACTGCTGTGCATCTCTAGTAATATAATTTGAAGTGCTAGGGCCCTTTGCATCCATTTCTGAATCTATTATTAGTTGATTAAATTAACTGGCTGGATCAGTACAGTGAGAAGAGACACAGTAATGATATTACAGAATTAGTATGCTATGATGAATTGTCAGGAAAAGTAACTGTGACAGCCCTGTGGCCATATGCACTTAGCCATGCAATTTATAGTCATTTGAAAAGCCAAGGACTTTTCAGTTTTGGTTAGGAAATTTGTTCTTGCTTTTGACAGAAGTTGAGGGATATGTGTGTCTCAAACAAGAGGGGGTTTGCAGTGCCAACGTGAAAAGAAACCAAAGGCTCTCCTCAACTGCTAGCATTTGGGTAATTTACAAAGAACAAGCTACAAAAAAGGATGATTTTTATTGTAGCTGTGCCAGTTCTTTTAAATAGATTATAATGTGATAGTGCATAGTATATAATAGTGTGGTTCCTTTACAGTTGTAGAAAATAGTGTTGCTTAGGGTAAGGTAAAAGGGAATGTGATCTTGTATCACAATTTCAGTAGTTATGGAGCACCACAAATTTTGGTACAGCAGCAGTAGGGCCTTTTTAAGAGGACAGTAAATACAGCTGGGTTTTATTCTTACAACTGATTTGAGGCTATTTAAAATGCCTTATTTTGCCTTTATGCAAGTGTTTGTAAGTAAAATAAAGACTGCCAAACACCATCAAAATTACTGGTAGTTACAGTAGGTAATCAGCATACAAGAGTTGACTCATGGCCAATGCTGTAGCAATTCCCACTCTTTTCAGCTTGCCCTGCTTAGTTGCTGGACACTTGGTATCTAAATTTAAAATCTTGCCATTTTCACATTTACCATATTGTGGGTTGGCTCTCTCTGTAATATTCTTAATCATTAAAGCCAGTTATCCAAATACATTTTCTAAGTATTAACAGACAGAGCTTGAATGTAAAAGCAAGTGGACTAAGACAAAAGACAGCAGACTGTGTAGTTAACTCACTCTTTTTGTGAGCCTAATAAATGGTATATCAGTAATACTGTGGATCTGTAGTCTTTGCTGAACGTAAGTCTAAAATTCTTGTTGAGCTTTATGGAGTGGAGTGTTAAGTCATTTTTCTCAATATTGGTTATGTCAGTTAAAACTTCTGTAAAGAAAAGGAAATTATGAAATAGGTTTGTAGTTGTTAAATGATAGGATGTAAGAGAAATTCTTAGTCTTACAGGAAACCACTACATAAGTTTTGATCCCTCCTGGGACCTCTTCCTGGTACAGAAGTGCTGGAGATGATTCTTCAGACTGCTCAGTTTGGTACCTGGTGCTCTGAGAGCAGAACTGCTTCTGTCCTTGTGTCTTCTCCAGCAGGTTTTCCTTTGTGCACTTTGTTTTAAGCTTTAGGAGCAAATACATTTCATTTTCATAAATACTTTCCATTTTCATAAAATAATTTCACTTTCCAGTTTTAGTTAGAGAAACATTTTCCTAGCTGCAGTCTGAGGCTGACCTCTAAAGGGTACTTAGTCCATGGGTATGACATATCAGTTTATACATGACTGGATCAATTTCGCTCATCTCTTCCTCTGCTTTGCCTTCTTTGTCATTATAAAGTTTTTCTGAGTGAGAGTCTTTTCTACTACAGTTTAAGCCCACTCTTTATTGTTTGGGTTTTTTTATGAAGAATGGATTTTTCCTGCTGTTTGAAATCTTCTTTCTTAATTTAATTATTGGATTAATTTAAAATCTTGTGTTTGAGTTATAGCAATTTTTCAGAGTTAATACATTAAGCAAAACATGTAGTATTAATATATTCAGAAAAATAATGACCCCATAACTGTTTTCAGTCATAAGAACCTGCAGCACTTTTGTTACTTTACTGGTAGAGGTCCTAATATTAATAAAGAGTTAAATACTGCTGTTATTGCTGGTGTTAAGTAAGAAAATCATTTCTACAATTCCTCAGCTTAAGCAAATAGTCCCTTGACTTAAAAGTAAAATAGCTCAAAAATTTAAATGTTAGTAGCTTAAATACTTAATTTTGTAGACCTAGATAAAAGTATTTGTCAACGAACAAAACAAGTTCTTAGGTCTCTGTATTTGTGTGGACTGACCTGAACAGAATCTTCCCTGAAGTTATAACCAAATACTAATACTGGTGGTTGCTGGGGTTTAGGTTTGTGTTTTGCCTTTGCCTTTATTATACATATATTTAAACCCTAGTAAGGTAATATTTCCATAATTATTGCATTTAACTCTTCAGATATTGATCAGCCGATGTTTCAGTGAGATTTTGGCTTGGTCTCGTGCTTTATTTTTGCATTTTGTGAGCTCTGTATTGTTACCTGTATGCAGCCTCTGTAATAAACACTGCAGTCACATAGTAATTGCCTAATCTTCCTGATCTGTGTATTCATAATAATTAGTTCTAAGTTACTCTCATGCTTATTTGCAACGATAAGCTCGGAATGTTGGAAAAAAACCAACAAAAAACAAAACCAAAAAACCCCTTCCCTCCACCCTCACTAAAACATAACAAACGAGATAGTATTTCTTTTGAGTTGTTCTTTTTGCCACATTTACAACATTATTATTTTAAAATAGTTTTTTTTGGTGTTATTATAGAAGCAACTTCTGAGAATAGATGATCAGTAGTTGCCCTTGCAGGCTGCTATGGGTTTCAGTGGATGTTAGTATAGGGCTAGAGCCAAAATTTAAGCTAAGTAAAATTGGAGGAGCCTGAGATGAAAATGAGTTATTTTTTATTTGCCTTGCTTTTTATGGCAGGGAGTTTTTGCAGTTAGGGTATTTGATTTGGGGTCGTGTTACACTTGGGTGACCTGAAGTGATTAAACTTCGGTTCTGATCTCTAATTCACCCAATACAGGGGCAGATAAGCTTTTAAGGTCTTGCTTCAGAGTGTGCACATAGAAGTGCTTGGTCCCTTTAGTATGTGTAGTCACATTTGGGAGTATTTGTGTTTGGCAGTAACTTTTCATAGAGATCACCAGCTAGGAAAGAGCAAAACATTATTTTGTTTAAAAAGAAGACAAAAAAGAGCTGTGTTGGTAGAGGTGTTTGGGAAATGGGCAGTGCAAACCAGGCAGCTGCGGTCCTGTGCCCGGAGTGTGCTCTGAACTGATGGATGGCGAGTGCCGTGACCCGGCAGAGCCTCCGCTCTGCAGAGCCTGGACCAGTGTGCTAAACACTCCTCAGGAATAACAGCGGGCCAGGACGCTCTGAAAAAGATTGCCCAGGATATTTTGTCACCGTATTCTGTATTTGGACTCTNCGCTCTGAAAAAGATTGCCCAGGATATTTTGTCACCGTATTCTGTATTTGGACTCTAAAGAGCACTTAAACCTGAGCGGGCTGATGATAGTTGCTGTGAAGAGTCCACTCTGGCTGCCCGTGGAAATGAATGCCTTTGATGTGCGTGCACTGCAGAGAAACGCAGTAAGCAGCTAAATGCCTTAATGCATTCTGCCGCTGAGCGATCTAAAAGCTTCCATGTGCATCGTGGAGCTTGTGCAGGAAGGTTTTCACTGTCAGCAAAGCAAAATGAATGCCTTTAGCTTTAAAGTTTAAATGCCTTGCTCAGCAGGGAGCCCAGAGAGATTTGTTCAACTGAAATGAGCTTATAATAAGGCTTTCATCCTAAGATAAGTAAGGACAACATTCAGTAGCTCTGTACTCCCTCACCAGAAAATACAAATAGCTTTCTCTATGTGTTATGATGCTGTTATTGTCTTTCATGTGATATGTTGCAATTCATGCTAATACACATTTTCCATCGTGAGCTGCAGTAACGCCATGTTGTAACTACCTTACATTTAGAAGTTCAAAAAAATAAGAGTTGCGGCGTTGCATCTTACATATTAATTGGTTTGTTTATTTTACCCCCAGAAATGAGCGCTACGATAATATCTACAGAAGGATTTGCAGTAGCAAGGTATTTTAAACCATTTAATTGTGCTGAAACATTACAGGGGTTCAAAATGCATTTAGAGAGATCCATAGCAAAAGAAAATCCATCACTGGCTATTAAACATGAAACACCACTCCTGGCTGAGGCAGTCCCAGAGTTGGGGATCGCTGGAGGCTGAGTGTGTGGGAGCTGTCCCCGTGCCTGCTGCTGCTGGAGACAGGAATCTGGGCAGGGTGGGCCATTTGTCTGACCTGGTGTGGCTGTTTGTAGATTCTCACTCCTGTATCTGCTGATTTTCTAGCCCCACCCCACCAGTCATAATTCTTTCTTTTGCAATCAAGAGGCAGTATTTGATCTGCAAGTTTCAGTTGGGATTATTAAAATACCACTTATGGGTCAAGCCTCTGTCCACTCATGTTCTGCATGTGATGTTTGTTACAGGGTTTCTGAGTCCCTAATAAGCTGTTAACAAGCTGTCAATTATAGTGCTCATGCAAATTAGTGGAACAGACAGTGAGCGGCTGATGTGTACAGTGTGCTATCTCAGAGGAGGCAAACTAAACCCTTCTAATTTTCATCATTGTCCTTGCAAAGCCATCTTCATAACATCTATAGAGCATTCATCTTGTCTTTTCCTTTTTATCATGTTTACAAATTGAATATAGTAGTTAAATATCAATTATTACAGGTCATATTTTGTGTTAAATACCAGGCATCTAAAAATAGAACAATGACATTTAGATACCAAGGACTTCAATGAATCTGTCTTCATGCTGGTTTTAATGTCTTATTTACAGTTTGCTGAATTTCTGGGTTCACCACAATCATCCTGCTTTTATTTCCACCACCCCCTCTGTATTTTCTATTCACTTGTTTTCAATATATCACATTTTTGCTTGAAAATCCATTATTTCTTGGACTCTTTTTAACTCTTCCCCAAGGACTGCAAGCCAGGTATAAGTCTCTGTATACCAGTCATCAAAACTTCTCTGGCTGCTTATTTTTTTTTTTTTTTTCCAAGTAATTCTCAGAAATGAAATCTCATAGCTCATACTCCTTATCTTGGTCAGGGTTCCCTCAGGAGCATACTATAAACCTAATCTCTTTCAAATTCTCCATCAAAATATCAACATAAATTTATTTGTGTCCCCCTTGGTATCCATTAACTCTTGGAATACTCACCCAATGTCATTTCATACCCTGTGTTACTCGACTTGGCTGTGTAAGCACAGATCATTTTGACCTTACTAGTTCCAGTTAAAATTCAAATGCTTCTGGTTTGTGCTTACTACTGCAAAATTTTTTTCATCTGTTTTGAGGAAGTAGAACAAAGTAGCAATTGGTTGACTTTGCTGTTTGAGCGATGAAAGTGAAATTACTGATGGAGTACAAGTATCCAACATGACTGTGAAGTTTAGCAAGATTTATATTTAATAAAAATGACTGGAAGATTTTGGAGGAAGTCACATAGAATAAACCCTACCTTTCTGGTGAATTTTAAAGCTAAAATGGTCATCAAAAGCCTCTTTTTACGTCCATGTGTAATCAGAACTGAGGAGGGATAAAGGCAGGTCACCTGGGATACAAAATAAAGTCCATGCCTCGTTGTTCTCATCTCAATTGGGAGTGTAAACATTTTAGACACTTGGCACTTTGCAGACAATTATGTTTTGGGAGGGGCTGCATAAATAAATCAGATTTCAAAAGGCACAGTTCTACTCTGGCTTTGAAAGGTCCTTTTGAACAGCAGGTTCTCTTTATGGGCTCCTACTGGAGCTATCTAGATCCTTTTATTTAGTTATGCTTTAAAAAGGCAATTGGTGTCCTGGGCTTAAGCCTGTGTTAGGGAACCACAGAGCATTTTAGTTGGGAGGAAGGGCTGGAGATCATCTGGAGGTCACTATTTTCTTCAGAAAGTCCTTTTTATCTCCTGCAGTGTCCCCCAGCACTGTACAGAGTGTCTGCTGCCTCCAGCACGGTGACTGCAGTGGAAGGGCCTTGGCACCTCAGTGACAAAGTGATTTGGTCACCTTGACTCAAACCTGTCAACAGCTATAGGACAGCTGGATCAGAATGGAGTCATCTTTCAGCATGTAATATTTGGCTCTTGAATTTCAAATATTTAAACCGAATCTTAGGAGTGCATAGGCATTAATTTAACTAGAGTTAAATACTCTTAACTGAGTATTCTGCAGAAATTGAGTGGGTTATGTGCCTGCCGACTTGATTCTACTGCATTAATATCAAGGACTGTTTTTCTTCTGTGAGCTGAATGGAATCAGGATCAAGAGCTAAGTAAAGTTAAACAGGCATTCATATTCATTCAGGAGCAGTACAAAGTATGTATTCAACTTGGTGCCATAATTTTCGTGTGATATCTGGTAAGCTTATTACTTAGCAAGAGCTATTAGATGAAGTTAGGCTCACAATTACAAGGAGACCCAATCAGGCTTTTGCTTCACAGAGCATGGATGACTGTAGGAAGCTGATTAGGATATTTGTAGGATATTAGTGGGAGGCTGAGGAGTTGTCATTCCCTTTTCTGAAAAGATAGATTTATTCAAAAAGCTATCTAATTGGATAGATAATTGATTAACTGAGAAATTATATTTTCAACAAAAAGCTGTCACTAGTCTGATAAAAAGCTTGTCCTTTACAGATTTTTGGAATATAGGGACAGATGTCTTCCAGTTATCACTTCCCAGCTGGAACTCTAAGAAACAAAAGAGTTGTAAGAGAGCATCATACTGTCAGGATGTGTTCAAAATGACTTTTTTCTTTTTTTTTTGTTTTTTTTTTAATAGTCAACAACAACTGGCTGCAGCATCTGGCATTACTGTAGCGTTTTAGAATTGTTAATTCTACCAACTCTAGGTTGGAATATCATTACAGACTGAAAACAACACAGTTTCTCATTGCTTTTCTTTTTTCTTGAAAACTTGTTTTATTGGTTCCAAATGTGCATTTTGTAGTTAAAACAGGAGCCTCAGAGTTACTGATTAAATGCTTTGGGGCAACTGAAGAGCTGCAGGCGTGGTGACAGCGTTGCTCATGTGCAAACAGGCAGCAGTGCCTCCTCTGGTCCCTCGTGGCTGCAGCCCCCAAGGAGCTGCTCAGGGGCAGCTCTGAGCTCCTCTCTCACAGAACTGCCGGGCTCTGGCTCTCAGCAGCAACACCTTCACTTCTGACTCCTTCCATGTCCTCTGAAAGGCCTTCTTAACTCTCCCTGCCATGGGGTTTGGGGTGGGGGGGGTGTTTGGATCTCAGAGTGCTGATTCAAAGGTTGCTGACCCTACTGATTGTGTAGATCGTAATGCACGGCAGGCTGGAATTAAGTCTGTGACTGGCTAGGCATTCTAGTACTCCAGAAAAAAAGAACTAAATAATACTTTTTTGGGGCATTCTTTTGAGTAATCTACTCTCCAGTCCTGTTTATGATGAGTCTCTGTGGTCTAGTGCTTCATGCTCTTATATTCTGGGTCACTGTGGTACCTGCATATGCTAATTCCCATTTCAGATCCAGCCATCAAATATATGTATAGTTCAAGGCACACATTTAAAGTCTGGATTTGAAAGTTCAGTTTCGGTTTTTTTGTTGTTTCAAGTTTTTTGGTGTTTTGTTTTTTGGTTTTTTTTTTTTTTTTTTTTTTTTTTTTTTGTTTGGTTAGGGTTTGTTTGTTTGTTTTATTTTTTGTTTGTTTGGTTTTGGGGGTGGTGTTTTTGGTTGGTTGGTTTTGTGTTTTTTTTGTTTTGTTCTGTTTTTCTCCTGTTAAACCATCATGAGTTAATTTAAAATTTCACACGCAGAGTCTGAATGCCTTGCTGTAAATCAAAAATAGCTGAGTTCAAATGAATGAAGTTGTGAATGGAGATTAAGATAAGTAATAGAAAGCATAATGAATGTGCTCAAAAAATGAATGTTACAGAATCTCCCTCTAATTTTGTGCAGAAGACACCTTAGTTCTTAAGACATTAGCAGAAAAACCAACGCTAACTACATTGGGGGTTTTACATGTTTTATGCTTCTTGAACATGGACTAAATCAGCTGTAGTAAACATACTTATTAGTATTCAATTTATTTCCCAGTGTCTTGAAGGAACCATGCTAATGTTTAGACTTCTTAGTTTGTTTTGATTTCATAGCAGGAAATTGTATCCACGTAAGTGAGCATGCACTGAACAGCAATAAATCATTATTTCTCAGATGACCAATATCAGCAGGAATCTCATACACTTCCCTGCTGGAGTTGATTTCTAAATTCATTGAATAATTATTGGTGCTGCTTTTCATATGTGACAAACATTCTTCCCTCTGATTCTGTTAAGTCTTACAGCGCTGTTCACACACATCCCAACATGCAGAGATTCTTATTTTTGGGAGGTGGTAAAAGAAGAATAAAGAACATACATACATTTTAAAAGAACAATTTATAATATACTGGGAACTTTGTACTACGTAGTTTAAGAAATAAAAGAAATCTGACTCAGACAATTTTAATAACTTTTTAAACATTGTGTTTTATCAAAATGCAGATATTTTATTGAAATATTAATATTCATGGGCTATCATGAACTGTTTCTGTCATGAAGAATAATGTTGTCAATTTTAAATTATCATAACAAAAATGCAGTGGTACAGGGTAAAGTGTCTCTACTGAATGCTAAATTCAGTGAAGCCCCCAAGATTTTAGCAACAATTATGCAGATGGGAATGATCAATGGCTGCATGAAATTTTATCTTTTGCTGTAGATCTAACACCAATTGTATCAATGTCTTTTGGAGAACAGCAATTGTTTTTATAATCTGGATCAGAAAAGCAATCTGAATTCCAGCTGGGATTATGTTCACTAAACCAGGATGGGAACTGAGGGGCTCTGGAGCTGGGGCTGAGGAGGCTGAACTTACCCAGATCTCAGGTGATGCCTAAGGTTTTAACTTCTGTATTTTTCAAATCCTGTCCTGCCTTGTGTGTAACTGCAGTTTTATGCAGCCTGTTAACTACAGCTCTCTCATGCTGGTCAGACATAACAAACCCTCTCTAGGTTTGCTCTTCAAGGACACCAGGCCCCAAAATGTGTAAACTAAAGCCTCTAAAGGGGGGAGGGGGGGAAAGCTTGGAGTAATTACATCATGAACTGAGGTTATAATTGGCTAATTAACCCTGATATGCAAATGGACCAAATTTATGAAAGTGTGAAGGACCCATGACCCAGCGTCCATCCTGGGTGGAGGCTTTGGACTGCCCAGGGTGTACCTTTGAAAGCCCTTCAAGAAAATACCTACTTTTATTCTCTTATTCTTGTCTAGTCTCTGTTTTTGGGCAGCCATCTCAGGCATCACAGGGAAGTTCATTCACCTCAGCTACAGTGAATGTCACCCCATCAGCACCACTGATGTGCTGCCAGCTAGAATTGGGGAAAAGTGATTGGTTCTCAAAATAAAATTAAAAGGACAGTTCTTCACAATTTAAAAATAGATCTGTTATAAATGTTAGTTAGTCCATAACATCTTTGCCTGTCAGAACAATACAACAAATTACTGTTTCATTAATCAAAGGGTTAATTGAATTTTTAAATAAAACACTGCAGAAGTTCTCTATGGAAGTGAGACATCAATTCGTTAGAGGGGAGAAATCCTTTAATAGCCTGTAATTTAAATAATTTTCCACCAAAATGAATTTATTGGGTATTGATTGCCTCCCATCTCAATTTTAATACTGATTAAATATTACAACTTCATTTCAGCACTCCTGCTATCTCTTTTTTTCTCTTCCCTCTTTCTTTCTTTTTTTTTTTTTTCTTTCTGATGAAAACCTGAGTAATTGGGTTAAATTAATTAGAAGTCATGTTTAGGATAAGATAGGTTCAGTGAGAAAAGCCAGTCTGTTTGCAATGATTTTCCTTTCTTCCCTGTGAAATACTGTTCCTTTCTTAGCCCATGGCTTATGCCTTACAACCAGAGAGAGCAATTCTTCAGATTCCCTCTTCTGGAAGCTGCTTCACTTAAAACAATCCCATATTTTCCCTTGTATTTGCCAAATTATCTTTTACTCTCAAAGCCAAATCTTTTGAAACCAAAGCAAAATTTAGTATTCTCAGGGCTCTTAACAGTTGTACATTTCAGGATTTTAAACTGGCTTCCATAAACTGAATGTTGTGGAGTTGATTTATCATCAGTTAATGTGTTGCCCTCCTGAGTGACAGAGGTGGAATGTTTCAGAGTGCTGGTCCCTGGGTTTTTCCCCTCACTGTATGGCCTGTGTTGCTGGCATCACCTGTCTACATGCAACTAATTCATCAAATAGCAAAAATAAATCTTATTTTGTTTCTCAGATTATTTAGTGAATTTTCAGATAACTTTTTAGTCACGCTTTGGGAATGAGGAGAGGAAAGGGAAGGTATATAGATATACGTGTTACACATCCCTACAGTTGCACACCTGTCAGCCTCAGGCAAGTTGTATCAATTAAAAACTTGAAACTTAACTTTGCCCTTGCATCTCCTCAAGCAGGAATGCCTGCAGTGCCAAAAAGGAGGGATTTGGTTCCCCCTGTGCAGAGCCAGGGAGCACAGTTGGTACTGCAGGAACTGGAGAGCTCCCGGTGAGGTCCGAGGCAGGGAAGGCAGAGATGGGGCTGCTCTCAGTGAGACACAGGAGAAACGAGGTTGAGGTAGAGCTCTGAGGGTTTGGTAAGGCTCAGGAGCCATCCTGGCTGCACAGAGCACGTGTCTGCTTCTTCAAGCTTGCTTTGTGCAAATGCAGCCTCATTTGAAGCACTGCTTTGGCTAAATTATGATGGAACTGAACTTCTTTTTCTTTTTTTTTGTAATCATCTGTAGAAGGCATGGAAGCGTTTATTAAGAAAAGCTGTAATTGTTAAAACATTAATTAAATCACAGTTAAGAGTATTTGCATTTGATGGTCTGTTAGGTTAATAATGACTCAGAATGAATGTTGTTGTTTGTTCCTGGAGCATTCAGCATAATGGGAATTTTTTTTTTTTCCCTTCAGGTTTTCAGACTCCCAGACACACTTTTTGTATTAGAGGGTGGTATTAATTTGTATTAAGGCTTGTGGTACTGGTAAAATAATTCCTACCTGGATGCTGTGACATAGGTTTTGTTCCTTTTGCCCACAAGCCATTGCCCCTCTCACCCTGGCTCGGTGCTGCATTCCCCTGGACAGCTGGCTGTGCATGGGTAGGTGGCCAGGGGTGCCCACATCACCTCACTGGACTGGCTAAGAAGGTGCATGAGGCAGCTAACAAAGCCCAGAGCTAAACAGTCATGGTTGGATGGTTCAGGTTCAATGCTGGGCTGTGGTGAACAGCAGTGTTTGACACCTTTAAGTGCTGTCATTCTGTGTGACTCTCTGTTCAACAAAATATTCTTGGGTCTGGATAAAATGTGAGGGTTAAGGTTCTGGTTGTGACCACAAAGAGATTTTTAAACTTACACTTTTTAGTAGAGTTATGCAGGAAGGTTTTTTAAATCTTCAGGTATGTGGAATGTGTATCTGCTTCTGCCCACAGTATATTGGTGACCCCATGCTGTGAGAAACTCCTATCTGTATAATTTTAATAGCTATAATTAAAGTATCAGCAGTTCAAAGAACCTGAGCTTATACAACTTATACCTATGTATTTTTTGTTGGGTTTTGCCTACGTTTATGTGACTCTACCTTTCTATTTTCTATATAATATCTTACACCTAAGTGATGTGTTGGAAAGAGCTCTGAAATAAAAGGTTACCATAACTTCCAGCATCCTACAAGCATCCCTAAAGTGAACCACTCTCCCAGGCAAGGCTGTTGCTACTTATCCCTTTGGCCTCAAAGTCATTGATAAAAAGTTGCAGGGTTTTTGTTTCATTTTTTTGAGGGAATGAATATTTACATTTTCCTTTCTTTCACACAGGCAGATAAACATATAGAATGGCATTTCTTATCTTCTTTACATAGTGCCTTTTTGCAGACACTCAGTGTTCCTGGGATGTTCAGGTTTGTGATACTTTTGGAAATAAATTTGGCAGCATTTCTTCGTACATCTTTTCCAGTAACAGCTGCAGCTTCTTTGCCTGTTGTGTTTTCCTTCTGTGATGGGTTGCAGTCAAGTGTAGTTATGGGAGATGGCTGCTTCCGCTTGTACGTGTCGAAGCCAAGCAAGTTTTGGCCAAGTTTTTGCTCTTCTTTCTTCTTTCTCTTTTCTTGTCATTCTCTTGTATTTTGGCAGTGTGCTGTGGGAGCAATAGCTTCAGCAAATTTGCTACAGGGGAAAAGGCAGAAGCTTCCTTTACTGAGTATTACATAGTTAACACTGATGGACTTTTTCTGAACAGTAAAGAGCATTTCAGATGTTAAATCTGTTGTGCAGTTTTAGAAATATTTGTGTTTTGCATGGAGGCTGAAGTCTTTTTCCTATCCTGTTTTCTGAGGGTAGGACGAGGGGCCATATGGTGGATGCAGAACGATGGGACCTGTCAAATCAGTGTGTTTGGCAGGTTCCTTTCCTCACAGGGTTCCATGTTCCCTGCAAGGAGAGGGAGTCAGCAGTGAGTTGGCTGTGCTGAAGGGCTGCAGGTGGAGCCCAGCTCCCCTCAGGATGCTGGTGGGGACAGGGCTGAGCTGAGGGCCTGAGCTCAGCATGGGCAGTGTGGAACCAGTGACCTTCAGAAGGGTGCAGGGGTTTGGTGGCTGGGTGGTGGTGCCTGACATTTAGGGCAGTGTCAGGGTTGAAGGCACACAGTGCTGCAGATGGTGATTGCAGTCCCTGCTAGAAAGGATGCTTAACTCAAAATTTAATATCTGATGCTTTTAGCTCTGGGTGTGTGTTAATCAGCCATGTGTGTAAACTAAGATGATGACCTTCACAAAACCCTCAGCCATTAGTTAATTCAAACAAACGGAATGTTTGGCCACTCACAAATACCACAGAGGTTGAATGGGTGAAAAGGAAGGAGATTATAAGCTTTATGTGTATGTAGAAATCACCAAGTTTAGAATCGTAATGCTATTCAAATGATTAATTTACATCCAGATGGAAAGAGCACTTTTTTATGCATGAAGTTACTGTGACATCCCAATTTATGCCCAAAGGCACAGGTGTGACAGGCAGCACCAGGTTCATGGGGTTTGTAATTGCTTAGGGGTCTGTTTGTTTTGGTTTTGTATTTTTTCACTTAAAATACAGATAATAATAATAATGTCTTTATCAGTAACTAGGGTGTCTTCATAATGGTACATTTTTTAATCCAAGAATTAAGAAATCCAGGCGAGTTCTTTCTGTTGCTTATCTAGTACACTAACTATGTGTATATATATATATATATATTTAAATGTGCTGTACCAGCAGATAGGAAATCAAGCTCACCTTCTGGTTGAGATTTAATGGTTTACGTCAAGGTAAAATTTTCACAGTACTTAAGTGAGATTTTTTACATGCCATCAGATGCAGACAGGAATTTCAGACTCCCACTAAAATTGATCTGTTTCCAGAATGAACATTGCCAAGTCATGTAGGTGCTTCAGAGCATTTTACCCTGTTCCTTCCCATACTTTATTTTTTGTGTGCAGTGACTTGCTTGAATAAATCTATTTCTGTGAATTCTTATTTTTTCCAGAAAGGTCTCTGTCAGAGGTCTCTCTTTTGTCCTGTACCACTATTCTAGAACGTCTTCCCTCTTCCCTGCATAGCCTAAATGGGGAATACCTCCACAAAACCATGTCTGCAAAGCAGTTTGGATCCATCCAAGCAGCCCTGTGTAAACCCTCCCTTTTCTTAATCCTTCTCTCAAATGGGGCAAAGCCAGCAGTCCCCTTTTTTTCCCTTCTGTACCTAGGACTCAGCTCCCTCTCTGACCAGTGGAGGCTGTACTGGACCAGTGATTCTGTTCCCTCCCTCCAGGCAGCCCCTGAAGCATCACAGGGAGGGATCTGCCCAGAGCTGGGGGCTCAGGCTGGGCTTGGCTTAGGGTGCAAGAGCAGGAGATGGTGCCTGTCAGCCCTTAGGGCAAACCTCGTGGGGTGGGGAGGCAGAGGCTTGCAGGAATCAGACTTCACTCACAGGCTTTTTAAGCTGTGCAGATATTGCACTGCCTGGTGAGTGGGAAAAGGCTGCACTCTGCAACGGAGAGTCATGAAGGCAACTTGAAATTTAAAACAGTAGCTTCCTTTTACCTGCATTACTTGTGACGATTTTGGCAATGTCGATTAGGTAATGGCTTGTAGTCATTTTTTGTCTAGGGTTTAGCCTAGTGTTAGAAATTTGTCCCTGATGTCCTCCTACTTCTGCCATTTTTATTCAAGTAATTCAATTAATTAAATTGTACTTCTTAATATAGAATTTTACATAGTAACAGTCCTCTGCAACTACATTTTAATAAACATTAAATATCTTCTGACTTTGCAAAACTAGAAGCCTAATGATAAGCAAATATCTTGAAAAACCTCCCAGTATTTAGGAGTCCTTACATTTTTAGCAAGCTCTTTTCACTACAATCAGTAAGCTGCATTCTGCCTTTGATTTACTTTCTCTAACAACATTGATTTCCGTAGCCTAATATGTATTTAATTTGTAGGGATGTGAGTGCAACTAATATTACAGAGCTTTTAAAGGACAATAAATTCCAGACTATGTTTTATAGATTTTTTTATTATTTTTTTCTACTCCAAATATTTTAACGACTGAGGAAGGTATAATTTATCTCATGGTTAGATTTCCATGCATTTTTTATTTATTGCAACTTAGGCTGCATTGAGATGGAGTGGTGTGCTCACATTTTCCAGATTGCATTGCAACATCGTTCTCTATTTGTAAACTGCTACCTCGTTTATAAACTAGTTTTTTAAGGGAAATTCAGGCTGATACACAGTTCCTGAAGTTCCTTATAGCTCAGCTGACTCCCAGACATTTGGGGTGTACAGCTGATGTGGCCCTTCCTTGCAAGGAAGGAGAGAAAAATTGTAGGATACCTGAAAAAATAATTTGTCCTTTAGGTTGTTTGGGATGTAACCTACAAGAGGAGTTTATTCCCAAATCTAAAGATGGACAGAGAAAAGTGGAGGCGAGTGTTGGCACTAGGACAGCCATAACTGGTGTGGATATCCAAGGTCATTTCAGCATTCTATACATGTTGATTAGCTTTTGTACCCACCTACCTGTTTTTCTCAAGGTCATAATGAAGTTTCAACTACCTGAGTTCTGCCTTGTAATGCTTGTTTTGAGTGTTGATGATTCAAGCTGTAGTGGATTTAACAAATACTGTGGATACCACAGGATGTAATGACAATTTTATGGAATTGTCCTGAAATTTGCATTTTGTAATACAGATGTCATAGCAATAAGATAACATATGCCTTAGATTGTAGATTCCCCTTGTATGGGAATCTTTATAGCTGTGTTGATAAATAGTATTGACATAGGCTGTCTTTCCCTAAGAAAGGATAACCAAAGGAAAGTTAAATGCCCCTTTCTGTCAGCAAGAGAGAGCTCCCAAGTGGGGGAGTGAGAAGGAACTTCCAAAGGAGGAGGTTTGTGATTTAACATGACTAATGATAGTTTGGATTTAGGAAGAGAGGTGAGGAAGTTACCCTAAGCAGAGGGGCTACACGTGGCAAATGTACTAGATCAGTTATTACCGAGAAGGGTAGAGAAAATGAACAAAAAGTGGCTTAGAAATTTCCTTTGCAGTCTCTGCTTATCAATGTGAAACATCTGCTCCAGCAGCAGCAGCTGCCCCTGACACCAGGCACCAACACGGGGAAGCTGCTGCTCACACCAGCACAGCCCCTGAGCTGCTGCAGTGATTTCTGGTTCAGCTGGCAGGTATGGGAGGCTGCAGGTTAAATATAAGTGGTTCCAGTGAACTTGGATGAGCATCACGTATGGAAATTAGTGTTGGCACAATTAATTTTTGTTTGTTGTAGTCTCAATGTTGCTAAGCTACAGAAAGCAATGGATGATGCTGAGGAAGTCTACAAGTGGCTGACTGTTCACACAGAATCTTTTAAATATTCCACTAATCCTGTGCTATAGCTTAGCTTTTATTTAGTGTAAATAAAATGGGTACTTTATGAAAAGCCACCATCTTAGTTTTAAAATATTCCTGTCTTTACTTGCAATGAAAATACTCGTACCTATAAATAGCAAAACAGCTTTGCTTAGATCATCTGCTTCATCAGAAGAGTTCTTGGTCAGACATGTACAGGCATGAATATGATCAAATCCTCTACAGTGCCAAAGAACAATACATTTTTATTTAAGACTTGCACAAGCTTCCATTTATAGCTGAATAAAGTAATTTCACAGACAACACAGCCCAGGTTCAAACCCACAAATAAATACAACTGAACTATGTCATGTTAATAAGATTGCCTCCTAAGATGAAGTGCTTAACTTACTCCCCCCCATGAATTCCCAGGGCAGACATGGATTATTAGAGCTTGAAATATCGAAGTTAAGTGCTTATGGTTTCATAGGCTGATGGAATAGCCAAAAAAAGAAAGGTGAAATCTTGACCTCAGGACGGAATAGAAGCCATCTATGAATGCTTATTTTCCTCTACATCTCTCCCCCACTCTCCCACCTTAGAATGTCTTTTGATACTTTAGTAAAACTAAAAAGGGGAGTTTGATTTTTGTTTTTGTTTCTCTTGCATTGACCATAAATTTAGTTGATTTGCATTATGACCCAAGCTCATTTAATGTTGAAGATTGAAAATGTTTTAAGGAGTAAAGACAGATCTTTGATGTTTCTGTTTTTACTTAATCCTCATGTTTTGAACTGTTTATGAAAGCATTACAAAGTCTTACTATAGAGAGCAGAATTTGTCATAGGATAGTGAACAACTTTCAGTGTTTAAGAGTAGCAGTAAATGTATCAAATGTGTGAAGTACTTTTGTTGTTTATACTTCTGAAAAAAAGTAACATTGAAGCCCGAAAGTGTAGTATTTATTCTGAAAACCTCTTGCTGTTCTCCAGACAAAATTTGCAGCTCCCTTGCACTGCAGAGACCTGTGTCTTTGTATTTTTCTGTTGCTTCAGCTTATTTGGCAGTGCCTTACTTTAGAGGACAAGGAGTATTCTGAACAGTCACAGAATTTTCACCTGTGTTTCCTTAATGAAAGTTTACTCATTAGCTTAGAAGTGTTACAAAGTATGATGAAATAGATATGATTGTGTTCAATTCTACAAAAGTGTCATTATCAGACTTTAATTTTATATATTGCATCAAATATATGGGTTACATTTCAGGGCATATTAGAGGAGATATTTAGATGGTATCTCCTCCAGAGGTAATTAAAATTATACTTAATATTAAAATCATATATTAATTATTTCTGGGCAAGGTACTTCCTTCTCAAATTCATTCATTCTTTTTAGCAGTGGAAAGCTAGGTCTCAGCAGATAAGGACTTGCAGTAAACTCAGTATTTATCATATAGCAAAGTATTACAAATCAATTATTTAAGCCATTGTTATATTTTAATTCTATGAATATAATATCTTTCCAGGTGATTTATTTTGCAGATGCTTAGACATGCCATTCACTATCCCATGGGAGCTGGACTTGGAAATCAATTTGTGGCTCTTAAATATTAGATAATTTTAATTTCGTAGAAGGAATAAGAACCCATATGTACTAACAAATACATAGGTGAAGAGTCCTTGACGCTAAGGATGCAAAAAATCAGTCCATGGTTAGCACATGAGACAGCTCAGTCAGAGCCAGTAATGAAGCCACTACACACACGGCGTGGTTTCAATTACAGCTTTATGTGAGTAGACGGCATGGTGCCAGAAACAAAAGATTGAAACAATTTAAATGCTTCTCTTCATGGTTCAGATACTTGAGCCTCCGGTTTCTGTTCCCTTATTAATGTTCACTTTTATCTGTGCAGAACTCAGGCTTGGAAAATAGGAATTCACTGCTTGAATATGTAGAATGTCATCTTGTTAAAGGACGCTGTAGTATGATCTGGTAATATATCACTTAGTTAATTATTTGCTGTGTGATAGTTGCCTTCAAGGTTTATGTGTTCAAGGTCAAGAACTATATCTAGAAATTGCTAATTTGTCCTAGTCAAAATTAGAGAAGTTCTTCTAATAGACAGTTAGCAAAATAAAGGTCGTAGTCCCCTCTTCATATAATTACTTAGCAGTTAAATCACTCACACCTCCAGCGGTGTCATCTCTTCGCCACCTCCACAACCTGAGGGAGGGAGGGAGGGAGGCAAGTACTTGTGTCTGTAGGAAAGTGTCATCTCTGTCCCTCCTGTTGAAGGTGTCCCACTGGCCGATGCTCCTGGAGAAATCAGAGCAGTCCTTGTTGCCGTGTGTGGGGATGTGCTGAGCTGCCCTGTCAGGCTGCCCTGTCCGGCTGCCCTGTCACACTGCCCTGTCACCCTGCCCTGTCACACTGCCCTGTCACACTGCCCTGTCAGGCTGCCCTGTCAGGCTGCCCTGTCACACTGCCCTGTCACACTGCCCTGTCACGCTGCCCTGTCAGGCTGCCCTGTCACACTGCCCTGTCACACTGCCCTGTCACCCTGCCCTGTCACGCTGCCCTGTCACACTGCCCTGTCCGGCTGCCCTGTCAGGCTGCCCTGTCACACTGCCCTGTCCAGCTGCCCTGTCACACTGCCCTGTCCGGCTGCCCTGTCACACTGCCCTGTCACACTGCCCTGTCCAGCTGCCCTGTCACACTGCCCTGTCCGGCTGCCCTGTCACACTGCCCTGTCACGCTGCCCTGTCACGCTGCCCTGTCACACTGCCCTGTCACACTGCCCTGTCCGGCTGCCCTGTCACACTGCCCTGTCACTCTGCCCTGTCACACTGCCCTGTCACACTGCCCTGTCACACTGCCCTGTCACACTGCCCTGTCCGGCTGCCCTGTCACCCTGCCCTGTCACACTGCCCTGTCACACTGCCCTGTCACACTGCCCTGTCACCCTGCCCTGTCCAGCTGCCCTGTCACACCGCCCTGTCACTCTGCCCTGTCACACTGCCCTGTCACACTGCCCTGTCACACTGCCCTGTCACACTGCCCTGTCCGGCTGCCCTGTCACCCTGCCCTGTCACACTGCCCTGTCACACTGCCCTGTCCGGCTGCCCTGTCACCCTGCCCTGTCACCCTGCCCTGTCACCCTGCCCTGTCACACTGCCCTGTCACACTGCCCTGTCACCCTGCCCTGTCACACTGCCCTGTCACACTGCCCTGTCACGCTGCCCTGTCACGCTGCCCTGTCACACTGCCCTGTCACACTGCCCTGTCCGGCTGCCCTGTCACCCTGCCCTGTCACACTGCCCTGTCACACTGCCCTGTCCGGCTGCCCTGTCACCCTGCCCTGTCACCCTGCCCTGTCACCCTGCCCTGTCACACTGCCCTGTCACACTGCCCTGTCACCCTGCCCTGTCACACTGCCCTGTCACACTGCCCTGTCACGCTGCCCTGTCACGCTGCCCTGTCACACTGCCCTGTCACACTGCCCTGTCCGGCTGCCCTGTCACCCTGCCCTGTCACACTGCCCTGTCACACTGCCCTGTCACACTGCCCTGTCCGGCTGCCCTGTCACCCTGCCCTGTCACACTGCCCTGTCACACTGCCCTGTCACCCTGCCCTGTCACGCTGCCCTGTCACGCTGCCCTGTCACGCTGCCCTGTCACACTGCCCTGTCACACTGCCCTGTCACGCTGCCCTGTCACGCTGCCAGCTACACTCTTGGCCTCCAGTTCACCTCAGGTCAGGCCAGCAGGGAGGGAGCCGCTCACGCCGTGCCCCAGCTCCTGCAGGGTATTTTGGGCATGGCCTGTGGGAAAGCCTGCAATTGGAACGTCTTTGCAGGCTCTGTGCCATCCACCATTAGCTTTTCCAGGCTTGTACCTCCATGGGTGTGATGGGACACGAAGGCTGCAGAGCAACTGTTTTTGGCATTGCCAAGCACTTTGTGGAGAACTGTGCAGAGCCACCTGTCCTGGGATGCCCAGCAAAGGGGGATGTGGTGGCCTTGCAGTGGGCAGGTGTGTCCTGTAGACCTCTGCTCTCTTCATCTCTATTGCAGAGCCAATGGCTCAGGAATGGAAAGAGAATTAATCCTCTCTTAAGCACTCTGAGATGTTTTCTAAAGACTTGGAGCACACTTTTAATGGAAGCAAGGCTTTCTAATAGCCTCAATTTATTTATTTTTTTTTAAACAAGCTGTTTAGGCATAATAGATTTTCAGTTGTAAAGCTTATTAAAATGTAATAATATAGTGAGGTTTCCAATTGCCACTGTGCTAAATTATTATTGTAATGATGAAGCAAAGTAGGAATTGTAGAGTATTTAGTACTTCTCTTCCAATGAGATAATTAAATGTAACTGAAGGTAGGTAGATGTAAGCAGAAGGTTTGCCTTGATGTGTAGGTTGGTAGTTAGTAAAGCTTATTTGCTTTGTACAGTTAAAGCAAATTAATAAAAAGATATTGGAAAGGTAATTATCTGTTTGTCTACCTGTACTCACATTTTAAAACAACACCTGCTTTATAAAATAGACTATGTTGATGCTTATTAAATGCAGTGATCTGTATTTGCTTTAAAAAGTTAGACTGTATTCCATCCAGCTCATTTTGTCAGTCACTTGGAGTTGTTTCTGTTTAATTGCCACCATTATAAAGGATTTCTTCAAGATTTTTTAGGAATCACTCATGGGTTTGCCATTCCAAATGCCTTCTGTAGTCACTATTGCACTGGTTTGTCTTCTCATCCTGCAAGATTTGCCTGCCACCCGTGACCTATCTCATATAACCATTTGACATTCTTGAGCCAGCTTTCTTGGCCAGGATGCATCTTAACTCTGTATAAAATGCTTCTTGCTGCCAAAAAGTATTTGTTTCTTAAAATACTTCCTCCCTCCCCCCCCAAAACAGCAGTAAAAGATCATAAATCCCTGGATAAATAAGGGTTTGGGGATGCAGCCTATTGTAAATGTTAATGCTGCCAGAAATAACATCATCTTTTCAAGATCTGATTTCCATTTTATTACCCTTGCAACAGTACTCCTTGTCTTCACTATTGCTGTTCTTTTCTTTATTCTTTTTTTGTAAGACCAGACCATAACCTGACATCTAAATTTTTTCAGTCTTGTTTTCTTGTTCTCTAGTTATCACAATTATTTATTCAAATCATGGTGGTTGCTTCCTTGAGCTTATTGTCTCTGTTTTCTAAATTGACATCTGTCATTGTTAAGTCCCGGAACTTCAACTTGATATGAATTTTCATATCCTGAAATGGGGAATCAGGATGAGAACTCTGGTTCATCTTTGCTAATTTAAACTAGATCCAACTGTTTTTTTCTTGTTCTTACATGTAAAATATAAAATAAGTAATTTAACTTTCTGGTTCTTTCTGTTCTGTAAAGTAGTTTTGACTTTTGCAAAAGATTGCGAGTGAAAATATATAAGTGAACTGAATTGTGGAGGTCCTTGTGGAATGTGAGGTGTGTTTGGAATTAAGACTTCCACCTTCATATCAAACTTATGTCTAAACTTTCTGCAGTAACCTTCCTTTCACAGTGTTCATCACAGGCAAAAAAGTTCTGCACAAAATGCATAATTCTCAATTTATCTTTAACTTTGGGGAGAAAAAAATTACATTTACTTTATAAAGTAAAACATCAGTTTAGTTTTTACTAGAAATATCAAATTAAGATAAAATGGATTCATCTGTACTTCCTAAAACAAGAGAGGGAAATAACAGAGAAACAAGTCTCTTTGTTCTGTGTGAAAGAGAATACTTAATCACACATCAGCACAGAATTAAAAAACATAGCAATACATGAAAGTATTCTTTTTTTCTTCACTCAACAAATTAATTGCCAGCAATGGAAAGAAACTACAAAGTGCTGTTTAAAAATAAAAAATACATATCTGAAATTTAATAAACAGGAGCTAACACAGACAAAATGAAGCTCCAAAAATCAGCTAGCAACTGGCAATTGGTTTTGGGTCTCATCAGCTTGAAACACATATCAAACAACTTTCTTGTAAAAGAAAATTTGAAAGAGTAATTCTACATGCACGATTTTCTCAGACAGACTCGGTGCAAAAGCTGCTGTAAAAATGTCAAATGGACGCTCTTCCACCTTACTTCANAAAAATATCCAGCATCTCTGAACATTTTAAGGCTGTTAAAAATCTGAGTGCTGGATGTTGATCTCATTGCTATCTCCTGCTCTTACCTAACTGCAGCAGCGATGGACTAAAGCATTTCTAATGTGGAAACTCCAGGGAAAAGAACAATGAAGAAAAATCCCAAGCCCCCAAACAAAACAAAAAAATACCCCTTTAATAGAAGTAGTGGCTGGGCAGGTGACAAAGCATAAAATACATATTTAAAACCATACATGTTATTAGCTAGTTCTTTGGGTTCTTGGTTTTATCATCTTTAAAAGGTTGGGATTTAGTACTGGTGATCATTTTAGACATACATTTGATGTTTGCTCACATCATACTAAAAGGACATGATTTGCTCTTACAATTTGCAAGGCATCACAGACCTTATTTCTAGGTGGTGGTTTTCAGTTCACTCCCCTTAATCATTTATGTGGTTCTTAGGTTGGTTTTCTGTGAAGCCTTTGAGGAATTCATTGTTCTCCTTCCTGGCCTATTAAGCATCAAGAATAAATGTTCACTGTTACTGGGCTGATAGCTCAGCATTCAGAAAAGGAGGAGGAGGAGGAGGAGGAAGCTAATTTCAGTGCTGGTAATATTTTTCAAGAGAGGAATGATCAGTGGTGTGTGGTGCTGGACAGTGGGACCAGAGTTATGCTACCCTGATGTTTATCTCTGCCTCATGAGGCTCCTTGAGTCACACTCCTGTGTCACAGAAGTTGAACAAATAATGGCTTAGAACTGTATTTTCTGCCCTGTTTTCATGGGGTATAGCACAGCAACTGTTTTAGTCTTCCATGTTCTCTGAATTTCTGTCTTTTTCTTGGCTTATATCTTTGTACCACATTGAGTTTGTCAGCCACCTATTGGATATTTGAAGTTAGGGGTTTTAAGCCTATATTTGAACTCATACGGTGGGATTTTCTTCCATTACAATGACCCAGAAAAGGTCTGTGGGCAGATAAAATACAAATTCATTGGTTTGTCCATAGGATTAGAAACAAGAAGATGGGGCCCTGACTGAGTGAGGAGCTCTGCTGGAATACTGGGATTTGCATAAAAAGAAATGCCCATAAATTGGGTGAGAGTAATCCCTGTGGCGTGGTGGTTCAATAGCCACAAAATGAAATTCATCAAAATTGATGAATGAATTTTCTCGCTGCGATTTCACTTTGATCCCTTGCGATGAACCCTTGTGTTACAGACTGGAGAGGGCGACAGAGATCTGGAAAGAGATTTGTCGGGGCTGCCCGGAATTGGGAAGGAAAGCTGGGAGTCTTCACTTGCAGCTGAGTGTGCTGCTGCTCAGAGCACCCTCTGACAGAAAAAGCTGCACTTTCTGATCGTGTTTTATGTATTGTTGTGGTGAACATTTTGAACTGATGCTTCTGACAACAGGGAAAGTGTTTGCAGCCTCAGAGATCCAACTGAAGGGCCTGATGCGGAAAAGTAAATCTTATCTTAATTGCAGCTTGCTTGTCAAGGATGGATGCTTGAAACAGAATATTCAGCAGCTCTTCAGGTGTCTTTTTTTTTGTCTAGCTTCATGCATTGACCTTCTTATCCTTTTTGTTATGAATTCAAATTCCACTGGGATAGGAATTGTAGTGAAGATTGTGACTAATTTCATGATCTTGCTAGTAGAAATCATTTCATGTCATTGCTGAGGGATGAGAGCATCAGAATTGGTGATTTTAGTCACTGTATCAAGTCATCTGGCTACCTGAGTATTGGCTACCATAAACTTGCTGTTACTGCACTGTTGCCCTTCTGTAACATTTTAAATGCTGTTGTAATAAAGGGAAATGTAGTTACAAAAATGGGCACAAAAGTGAACAAGAATTTTGGGGATTTTTTTTTTCAAAGAAATTCTTAAGACTTCTCTTTCTATGTTAAAAATAATATTTTTATTTAAAGTTTGAAGGGACACATTTGTTTTGGTGTAACTGTAGTCTACTCTTATAGAAAAAAAGACGCTGGAGAAACACTTCTGGTAAACGAAGGGATTCCTCTGAGATGAGGAGTACAAAAGCTAACATTTGTTGAAATGTAATGATTCATTTGAATGACCAATTTTCTTAATAGTTTTTTGGGCTTTTTTTTTTTTTTCCCAAAGATCACAAAATGATTAATAGGTTGATGCAGGCTGCATTCATATTATAGTTTAATTCTGCATTATATATTCTCCAATGTCAAAGAGCTAAAAGTTCAAATTGGACTCATTTTCATTATCAAATTAGGGGTGGGGAACTGTAAATTATTCACCTCCACTGAGGAGACCAGATTCATAAATCTGTTCAAAGGAAAGTGAAGAAAGGTTTCTAACATGTCTTGAAGATTCTTATTCATATCATAATTTCAGTATGGGGAGCTGACAGCCAATAGCAGTTTTCAGACTAAGGCTAGATATCCTTTCACCATTCCCATTCCTTTCACTGGTATCAGCAAGAGACTGATTTCTTTCAAAGTAAATTACCCTAAAATGTCTGTAATTCTATTTTTGCTAGAAATATGGACAAACTAGTTAAATTTAATATGAGAACCAGTATGGATGCTCTGTGTGTGTGAGCATGTGCTGTGATCCAGAGCAAGATCCTCTGCCATGATGTTCCCTATGGTTCCCATGAGTCATGGTGGTCAGGCACCTCTCTGGGGTTTGTGGTAGATATTAAAAATATGTGTTGGGAAAGTAATAAGAGGATGAGTCATATTTTGATGGTTCGTTCATGCTTTTAAAAATACCTGAGATGTGTGTGGAACAGGAGAAATGAATTCAAACCACAGTTTGTGTGTGCTTTCCTTCATCTCCCTTGAAACATTTTCCTATTTTGTCATAATTTAAACATGAGTTAAATGCTCTGCTTTCTTGAAAATCAAGCAAGCAAAGCATGCAGATTTGTTTCTCCCCATGTACATTTTCTGACCAACTGTCATCAACACATTTAAACTGTGCTTCATGTTGGATTGAATTAGAGATTATATTCATGTGTAACACTGAGATCAGTCGGGCTGTATTCTGAGCTCAGATTTTCTTAAAACTTTGGTAATTCTGTTGACTTAATGCAGAAAACTCAGAGGAAAATAGGGTCAGTTCATCTTAGATCACACCTTGATATTGTAGAATTGTCCAAAGCCATGTAGAGAAGATATTTAACAAAATAATAAGCTTTGAAATAAAGACAAAGCAGAGCTTACCTCATTTTTTTCTAAGGTAAAGTGAGCTATGAATGTATTCTTATACACATGATATTTTAAATACCTGCCTATTCAGCTTTCTGTGAGTCACTTAAGTGTTCTGTTCCAGATTTGAATATCAATAATGACAAGTTTCCTGACATCTGGGTTAAGGTGAATCTATTGTATCTGTCAGTTAACTTCTTTTTTGTCAGCCTGCCATACTGATAATTTTGTGTATGTGGCACAGTCATTAAGGTATTCACTGTCCTCTGGCAGAATGAAAATTTAGGTTTCCCATTCAGTATGAAGACATGTTTTATTTTCTATGCAAAATCTGTATGCTAATCTAATTGTAATACATAAAGTGTATCCTGAGCTGTCCAACAGAGGCACAGAAAACATTCTCCCTTCCTCACGAGTGATGTAAATTTTGCAAACTTAATTGGTAAGTGCAGCAATAACTATTTATTTAGCAGATATTATCATGCAAAGTTCATTTCAGTGACAATATTAATGAGAAAATGAAACTTTGAATGCCACAAGTATATTGCAAGGTATTTCATAAATATATAAAATACTTGTGTCACTTTATACTTGTTTTCAACATATTTCACTTCTTTACAGCTTGCATAATAAATTAGTGACTTTTAAATGTGCTCTCCCATTGCTCGTGGCATCGTGTAGGTTATTTGGTTTAAAGTAATTATGCTTCATCACAGATTTATGTTCCAGTCAGAGATTCAAACACTGTAGAGCTCTACAGTGCAAATTTTCAAAAGAGAAGAGTTTTTGAAGGTGTCTGTGTGTTAAGTTAAATTTTTGAATTAATAGGAACATCAAAGAGCCAGCATCTGGGTCAGAGAAGGACCTCCACAGAACTGCTGTTTGAAGCCTTTCATTCTTGACCTCCAGGACTGTAATAAACTTTTAAATAATTTTCAAGGACACTTCAGATGCTCTGTCAATTAAACTGCCATGCCAGCCGTTTTCTTGTTGGCCTGTAGCCATTATTTAATACAGTCATTAAAATTTAGTTTTAGGAGATATGGTATGACACATGAACTGTTTTCATTAAATGGATTTCCTACCAAAAAAAAAAAAAAAAAAGGCAAAAATAAAGGAGGTAGAATAATTATTATAAAAAAAAGAACAAAAAACCCAACCAAAATACTATGATCTTCTAAAGGAACATTTTAAGAGAGTGTACTCCTTGGTTACATTGTGCTTTTGTAATCAGCTCATAGGTGGGGTATGATGAAAGTAAACAATGAGCTTAGAAGAACATGTAATACTAAAAGACCCCACAAAATTAAAAATCTCATAGTGAATTCTCTTGCCATTCTGGAAATCCTCATGTGGAGCATGCAGTGCTGTGGACACAACATAAGATGGGGCTACTGAAGACTCAGTTGTTTTGAGATGTGTTTCCAATATTGAAAAGCAGAAAATTGTGATGAAACCAGAATTCTTTCTTCTGAAAGGAACTTTCTGAGGTGCTGTGTGCACCAGGATGGAAGGCAGTGGTGTCTCACTGCTGTTACAGGAGTTGAAAATCACCAAAGGAGAAGAGGAGGAGTTGAGTGCTGTTCCTTCTTTTGTGACTCTTGTGACTTCAGGGATATTTTTTAGTCTTTTATTTCTTTTCCCCCTGGTCTGAGCTGTAGGGTGGCAGGAGCAGCAGTGACATCTTTGTGGTTGCTTTGGGCTCTAAGACACTGGTGTGTAAATGTGCTCAGTGTCCTTCAGTGGGCTGTGCTGTGCCTGCAGCTGCTGGCCATGGTTAAAGAGCTGCACTCACGTCTGCCGAGGGCACTCCGGTGCTGGTTCTGCTCAGGGGCCTGCAGGAGCTCTCTGTGAGTGTAACTCCTCTCCAGCCCACCTCTGGTAAGAGTGCTTCCCCTTCAGTTCCAACACTGGGGGCACTGAGTAAAGACAGGGAGACATCTGATAAGGTGCCAGTAGTGTTACCTGTGTTGTGTTTTTGGCAGAAATTGAATTTTATTGAGGCTCCGTGTTGCTTGGGCAGATAGTTTTATTTAAAGAGAGGTAGAGATGATACTGTCAGGAAGAGAGGGGGTGGTATGACAGCAAACATAGCTGAGAGAATCTTTCAGGAGCTGGTCCTCTTGGAGGGAAAAACCCCCTAAAACAACAAAATAAACAAAGCCCACCAAACCAACCAAACCCCCCATAACATTGGCACTTCCCTGTTTTCAAAGTTTGGCCTTTATGTCTGGCCACAACTGACAGCATGTATGAAGAGGATTCTTTGAAGCTTGCACTCTGCCTTATCATCTTGATAAGGTTCTTCTCTTCAGCTGTGTATGTGTGTGTTTATGAAGGCCACAGTTTCTAAACTTTAAAATTGAAATCAATAAAGCTATTTCTGTGGTTCTGAAATAGCAGCAGTTGCTATCCCGTTCATTTGGGAATGGAAATCTTACTTCCTTTCTGGATTTATGGGAGCTCTTGAGTGGTGAACCCCATCATGCTGATCTCCTCGGATGGGTTTCAGAGTTAAGGCCCTGTGTTTTATTTCCTGCTCCTCACACATAAATGTGTTGTGCAGGATAGCAGGGGCTCTGCAGTCAAGTTACCAGGAACAGTGTCAGGTTGTGGTGCTTTGCCTCCTCCCTCCCCCTCCTGCCCACTGAGACTCAGATACCTGGATCCTACCTCCTGCAGTAAGAGCAACCTTCTGTCATTTGCTGCACTGCAGAAAACCTGCTTTATGCTGGATACTACAGAATTATTTTTATTTTATTTTATTTTTTGGTTTGATGCTCAGTCATTCAATTGATTAATTTTCAAAGACAATATGGAGGAGCGTGACTTTGTCCATATGTATGTATTTATTATTGCAGGCATTAATCTCTTGCTTTGTGTAGTTTAGTTCACACCAGCCTGCCTCTCCATGAAGTTATCTTTCCTTAAGCGATCAGGTTCTGCAATCTGCTGCTTATTGCATCCTCAAAAGTGTGATATAAATTCAAGTCAGGGACATTGTACTCTAGTTAAGGGACTGAGAGGATCGTAAAGAAAAATGAGAGGTATAGCAAATGTGTTTCCAATCTCTGTAGTATATATAATAGAAGATTTTATTCTGCAATTGTCAGAGAAGATCTCATTAGAGCTCAGACTTTCCTGTTCCTGAAAAAGTTCTCATGTTGGGTACTTTAAAGGGAAGAGTTCACAGAGTTAAGATTTAAGGGCATAGGCTCCCTTCTAATACAGGGAACTGTGATCACAATGGACTGAAAAGTTCATAAGCTGTTTTGAAGGCAGTACTAATACGTACAGTTTGCTTTATTCAGAAGCTCCTTCGTGATGCAAGTGCACCTGCAGAGCTGCAGGAGGAAAGGAATTTTCCATTCCATTGTCATCCTCTGCCTCCAAAGGCAGCAGCCTAAAAATAATGGACTGGATCAGCTTTAACTTGATGATTGGTTTGGGGTTTTTTTTTCCCCTTTTTTTTTTTTTTTTTTTTAAGTAAACTTTCCAAGGCAGGCTGAAAGGTTTAGGAACACAAACCCCTCAATTTGAGTAGCTCAGTGGAGGGGAGTTTTAGCCTTTGAGGTGTCCAGAGCTTCCAGCAGTCGCTGTGCTCTGTGTCAGAGCCCCTGTGCAGCTGGGGACCTGTGCTCACTCCTGCCCCTGCAGCCAGGGCCGAGGCTTCCACACACTCCCCTGCCTCCACTGGGTGTGCTGGAGTGTTAATAAGGTTGTTATGTATTTTAGAAAATCAAGAGAAACTAATAGAGAAATCTGAAAAACCCGTGTTTGGATCTCTTGTTCTAAGGCTGACAGCTGGAATAAATCAATTGTCCCTTAAAATCTGTCTCCCAGCATTGCTTCAAAGAGAAACAGGTGTCCCCAAACAGTACAGGTTTGAGTTCTTAAATAACATATTGAAATGGAAGTCAATTCAATAATTAGATATATGAACCGAGAGAGGGAAATGATCGTTGGAGCTTCTGGCCCGAGTTCAAGAAGGCTTCTAACTCTGAAAATTGCATTTTTCAATTTTTATCATTTTAGTCTACTATTTTTTCTTGCTTTCCTTTTCTGTTCCTTGTCTCTCCTATTAACTTGCTGAAATGGTTTATTCATAATATTTTTTCCCTTTTATTGAAAAGCCCAAAGTTTCCATTTTAAAACCATTATATTTTTAATATTTAGGAATATTAAAGCTCTTTGTCCCAGAGCAAGCTGTCCTTTCCCAGGTGGGTGCATGTCTGTTTAGAGGGAAGATACTTTATGCTGGTGCTGTTGTTTGGAATTGGTTCACATCAGAACACAGTAAAATATTACTAAGTCGAGTAGCTGGGCCTTTTTCTTTGGTTTGGCTGTTCTTCCAAAAAAAATTAAAACATCATTTTTCTCCTTGCAATAGGCAACCTTTTATCAGTACAGTGCTTATTTTTCTAAACTAAAAAGAAAACCATACTTTTCTGATCTGCATTTAAACTGTTCTTTCAGGTCTAACACATATTCATGTTATGATCTTGTTAAACCTTTTCAACAAATTAACATTATGGGAAAAAAAAAAAACTCAGAACCCGAACCATGAGATTGGTCAGCTTTGGAGAGGCCCAGCTCGAGCCTGACAGAGTGAACACTTACCATATGTTTGATTTTAAGGAACATTTTGATAGTTTCCTATGTTAGTTTTCTAAATGTATTTATTTTAATTCACAGATGGGTATCATATTTAGCCAGTGTGAGAATAATCTTTGAAAAATCTGTTGCTTTTTAAAATCAAATTTCTGAACTTGAAATATACTGACAACACATACGACAGAATCCTGGAAGCTGATCCTGGTGGATTAGGTCACCTTGTTCTAATATGAAGAATAGTTTTAAAATTCCTAATTCAGGGTATTTTGGGATACTGATTAAATGCTGCTTGGGCTTATAGTGGTACATCTAATTATTTACTTAGAGATCTCTTAGTTATTTGTCCTAACTGCAAGATGAAGCCATTATTGCAATCATTTCCAAAGTTCTAAAGGACAATTTTCACTTATTTTACTAATTTGTTTTTATTCTAATTTTATGCTGTAATACCTTTAGCAAAACAACAAAATGCTTTGTGTTGTAGGAATGAGCTGCTCTTAGTTGGTTTATGGTCACAGCTATTGAGGTGAATTTTTTTGAATATGCAAAATATGAAATAAGACAATCTTAACTTGGGCTAGAAAGCAAATAATTGGTTCTAGATGACATCAAAGCTGGAGACCTGAGCTGGAGCAAATCCTCTGTGCATGTCACAAATGTGTGACAGTCTGCTGGGAAATGTGCTTGGTTCTGGCCTGGTGGGGCAGTGGCTGTGTGGGCTGGGCAGCTCTGCTGAGAGCTTTCCCCATAGGAAACCTGTGCATAAATAGCATTTCCTGCACATACAGATCATGGGGGGATCGTTCTTGCCCCACAGTGCTGCATTTAGCCTTGAGTAACTTCCTCATTTCAGCTGAGGCAGTGAAGGCTTGGAGTGTTACTGTAAATATTGGGCTGGTCAGCAAGTGTCAGACATTGCTGTTGGAAGGAACTTCTGTGGGGAATGACTAAATCCAGAGGGAAGAGCCTGGACAGGGACCAGGATTGACATTTGGGCTTGATGATATAATGAGACTTTAATGAGCCAGTAACAGGCAGGCTCACAAAATGAAATGAGCAAAGATTGCAAACACAGAGATCAGTTCCTTGGATCTTAAATACAGAAATTGTATTAATCTGTATTGATAAAAATTAATTGCTTATTATATATGGTCCAGATGTAATTATAGATCAAGATAACATTTCTTAATAAGGCAACATAGCCTTTCATTTTTCAAACTTGTGAACTGTTGCAGCCATGGCTTTGGGAGAGCTGAAGCACAAGTTCTCTTCCTTCTTCATTTGTTCTGCCTTTCCCTCTCCATCTCATGTGCTGCCTGTGCCCTTTCTGCCTTGGTTCCATTTGTTCTTTACTGCTATACTGGCTCTGGGGTCCTCGTATTTAAAGTCTCTCAGTATTGAAGGTTTATGGTACAGTGTTTTGATGGCCCTATCAAGCCTCCAGAAACATTTATTTCCAAATTTAAGTTCAGTAAACTGACTTTACTGCAACACATGTGTAAGTATGCACAGGTTTATGGTTGGAAATTGGCTCTGCAGTCCCTTGAAAGACAGTGGTACTGGAATCCTTCCCCAGAGCAAATCAATGTCACAGGGTCTTAGATCAGCAGAAATAAGGAAATAAAGAAGTGAAACTTTTGTAATAATGTACCATTTCTTGCCTATTAATTTCTGAAGATGGCATCTCGGGTTGTTGTAATGTTATTTTATCATAGCATTTTTACTGTGAAATGTATAGGAGGACTGCACTGTGAGCTGTTAATTATTATTTTTTAATAATGCTTGGGGTTTGGGGGTTTTTTTCTCACCAAGTATCAAGTCTTCTAATTCAGGTCTTGTTTGCTCTGATTTTCGTTTATCTGGACAATAACTAATAGGATTGCAGCTAAACATAGTCCTAAAAAAATGAACAGGTCTTTTTTTTAAAAACAAACAAACAAAAACTGTCCAAAATTTAGGTGTTAATTTACAGCAAACAGGTCTGAGGAAAACAACAGATGCCCTACACAGATCACTGAAGATCCTTTTTCCTCTCTGTTGCTCAGCTTCAATTTTCTGTGAAGTCACTGTTGCACTTCTTTTCTGATTGCCCTGGTATTTTAAGCTTTCTGCCAAAATAGGTGCTAAAGATCTTTTGTAGAACAGAATGTGAAAGAAAAATAACACTTCGAGGTACACTAAAGAAGAAAAAAGATCATAGCCAACACTTTCTAGTGGGCTTGAGAAACTCTTTTTTTGTGCACATTAACCTCAGCACACCCTGTGTGTGCTGTGCATGTGAGCTCTTTGGGAAGGCAGGGCTCGTTCAGAAGGTTCTGCCTGGGGTTTTGCAAGATGTATTTTCCATGTAACACCCTTGGGTTTGTGTGTTTCCTGCATTTGTAAAAGCTATATCTGAAAAACAGGAAGGATGTATTAAAAAAAACACTAAAAGTTACTTTAATTTGGTTTACAACATTTTATTCCAAAATTGATGTAAAAAGTGCATCTTCTCAGTCACACATTTATTTGACAGCTCTAAGACATCTTCTCCCTAAAACAGTACAGGTGTATCAAGGAAAAATAGGGATTTTGAAAAATATTTTTTCTTCAATTTGTAGAATTATTGTGCATTTGTTTTTTTCTAAAATCTTCTCAGACCTCTCTGACTTCATCAAATAAATTCATGAAAAAAAAATAAAAATAAAAGCTTATGAAAAAAGAAGTGATGTGACACATGAGGGAGAAGAGCAGTTCTAAGTCAGTGTTTCCACAGAGGCTTTTTGCAGTTTTTCCCTCCCCTGGGAACGCAGCTGTTCCTTGCCAGTGTAACCAGCAGCCTCCAGCACGCTGAGGCTGATTGGGGCTGGGAGGGAGAGACAATGATCAACTAATGCCAGGATGGACAGGTTTTAATGATGTGGGGAGCATATAAAAGTGATTTCTCGATGGCTGTGGTCACAAATGCCTCTTGTGTTGCTGTTTTCCATGCTTTGTTTTTGTTGAAAACTCAGCATTGTTTCTTCTCGTTACCATAAGATAACTGCAGTAAGTTTCATATCACTGTTCCCCATTCCCACTCGACATTTTTGTGGTTGAGATGGAGCTCTAATAACCTTCCTGAGCTCTGCTGGCTCTGCTGATGTCCCTTCAGTAAATGAGATTTGAGCACAGCTGCCATGCTAAACAATATACTTGTACATAATTGCAGGGAAAAAAAGCTGCCATGAGAATGAGTATTTAGCATTTTAGTCAAAAATAGAATCAAAAATACATTTTTTTAATAATAAGTACAGTTGCCTTGATAGATTTTTTTTCCCTTTGAAACTTGATTACTTTGCTGACGTCCCTATTTGCCCCTTTGTCTTAAAGTGACAGTGATTCAGGAAACTTGCTGATGGGATAACTCAGTTTCCTGTTGGCATTACCTGTGTCTTTGACAGCATAAGCTGTGGACCTGCAGAAAGAAGGCCATGAGCACTGCAGAGGTTAAGGCCCGTCTGGCCCTGTAGAAAAGTAGACTAAAAATTAGTATAGACAGAATAAGCAAAATATTAAAAAAAAAAAACAAAAACAAAAACAAAAAAACCAGTAATCCTGCACTTTTTTTTTTTTTTTTAGTAATTTTTACACTTTGTTTCAATTCTTTTTCTTGCTCTACTAAATGATGTCTTGAGGAAAGACACCAAAAAATATTTTTACTGTACAACTAAATATGAGAAGAATCTAAGTGGCAGAGAATGCTCCTGGAGAGAAAATGAGAGTATAGATGCTCCATCTGTGAGGATTTTCTTGTTTGCCACAGCACTCTGTCAGGCCTTTTTATTTCTGATGTTCCATGTTTGTAAACTGGTAACTTTTTGTAAATCATTCAGATGGAGCAAAGAACCCTTTAGCCAATATTTGTTTCCAAACACCAAGAGCTGATGGTGAACATGTTGGTGACCTTTGGTGGCCCCTGGAAATGCAGGAACTGAGTGAGCAGTGAGTGGCAAAGGCACTTGGGCTATGCTGGGAATGTGTGACAGCATGTGCTCCCAGCAGCTGAGCTGCAGGATGCCTGCAGTGTGGCATTTCCTACTCCCTCTCTTGTTGCAGGGGGAGCTGAATGCAGGAAACTCTTTCCTTGGAAGGAGCAGGAGAAACTCAGCTCAGCTGTCACACAGGTTGGGCAATGAGGACCCCCTACCCCGCTGCCCAGTTTGCCAGACTGGTGGAAGATGTTGTATGAGCAGCTCTGTAGCAGTACCTGGAGATGTGACCAATGCAGCAGATTTAATCACATTATTCTCTGGGATAAGTTTTGCTCTGGTGTAAGACAGTGTGTACACACACACACACATATATGTAGTGGGAGTGTATAGAGTGCATGGTGTATAGTGGAATATATAAACTGGCCAGGCAATCACAAATAATTTCTGTGAAAACAGATTTTCTTCAGATCACAAGATAAGAGAAAACAGAATTCAGAAGACAGAAACTCAAAATTCAGACAAAAGTCCCACTAGAGATGCCATTCCCTTTCCGATTCCCAGCCATATTAGCCAATAACAAACTGATAGTGGAAACTCCTGGCTGGTGTTGGTTTCCTCCATAGATTGGCTGCATGTGGAGCTTCTGCCTCAGATGTCTCAGTTTACACTGTAGAGCAACAATTGCAATGATAGGAGTAAAACTGGGTCTTGCTTCAGCAGAGTCAATGCCAGAAATCAGCTGTTTCACATTGGAGCTCCTAACAGTGAGGAGAAGCACCCATGTGGGGAGAACCTGGCATGGAGGAATGCTGGAAATTTTACATTCCCATTGAAATGGAAATTTTGGCAGTTCTGAGGGTCGAGGGAAGCACCTTCAAACTGCAGAGTCCCAGTAAGGAAATAACTGGTGTGTTATGTGGGGTGAACCCAAACCAGTGACCCTTTTCTGTCTACATCAGCACTCAGAATTTTAGTGTAATTAATGAGTTTGGGCTTGAATGGCTGTGTTTGGGTAGAACTGGGATATAAATTGGCACCTGACTATTTGAGCAGCTCTAAAAATACGGCAATATTGAGACAGACCTAAGCTTGAAATGGTAAGAAGTATTTCTTTATAGAGACAGAGACAGACTCGGAGATAATTTATGTGTTTGTTTAATAGAAAAAACAAAGCATTTTTAACAGCTAGTGAATTACTGCCTTGTTTAGAAGCACAATTGTTTTTTATATCCTCTGCCTGGGCATGGCAGCAGCTTCTCCCAATAATATTTATATGTTAATAAAATAGTGAAAGAATAAAACAAAGACAAGGGTGCATTTTTAACTTATATTGCTTGTATTAGATCCTGGTTACAGACAGTTAATGGTTTTCTTTCCCCTCTCCAGCTTTATATATTGAAAAATAGTTTCAAGAATAATAAGAAAGCTTCCTAAAATTTGTTTTCAGTAAGTTATGTTCACCTTTTAAAAAAATAGTCTATAATTTGTTAATCTCCTTTCCCTGCCAAACTGGTTGTCTTATTCAACAATAAATTGAATACAAATATTCCCCCAGGCAGAGAGACAGAATACCAACCCCTGAAAGTCTGGCAGCTTAATTGACATTTGGTGGTAGCCTTAGGCACAAGTTAATTTCTACCCTGTTTATACATACACATACACTTTTCATAAAGCATGCAGGCAGTACTGCAGATAAATTAAGAGCAATTCATATTGTAGTTCCCAGGTACACACTTGTTGAACTGACACGAAGCCATTTCATTTTATGAGTGAAAGAGTTCCTCACAATTAACCAAATCTGTCAACCTTGCAGGAACAGTGTGTTTCCAGGCAGCTGTGTGAGGTTTGCAGAGCACTATTTTTATTCAATTGCCATCAAGTGAATACAGCAATCTCAAGAAATGAAGCTGTAGTAGGCTTCAGACCTTATTCCCAGAAGATGTCCCACCTACCTGAATGCTGCTATTCATGACTAAGAATTAGCAGACAGGCTGTTGGGGCAAGTGTAAACTTTATTCATAAAAGAAGTTCTATATATGCCTAACTCCCTGGTTCAAGTGAGTGCCAGCAGAGCTTCCTTAGTAATGCTTAATCCACAGTCAGGTAAGAATAGCAATACCAGGGCATTCAAAGGTAAATAGATGATTTATTTACATTATTTCAATTACATTTTGAATTCTGATCTATCTCCTTTGCCTAAGTAAACTGTAGTAAAACCTGAGGCTTTGCAAAGCAATTGTTATACTCAGTTCCAGCTGTGGAGTTGGTCCATTTCAATTCCTGTACCAGTCCTTCATCCTATTGCAGTGAAAGTTCTGGTTTGTAAGGCTAATCCACTGGAGCTATTTGATTATACCTATCAGTGCTATAGGCAGAGAAAATATTTGTTAAATTACTAATGTAAAGAGCAGTATTGAAATAGATGTGCACAGTTACAAAAACAGTATCAGTCACCCTGAGAGGTTTTTTTTTTTTTAGTCAGTGAGACTCTGTGCTGCTGAGTATGGGGACAATGGCAGAAGAAAAACAAATATATTTTTTCAAGTACTTTAATGTACCATTGAAAATCACATTCCTAAGTGACAAGCAAACAGCAGCTTTGAATTGCTCTAGTTCTTTGAGAGAACTTACTTTTTCTTTGATTTCACAATACATATTGCCTTATTTTGAAGAAATTCTATGTGAGAAAACTGTTTTGATGATACAGGTCATCAGCTACAATAAAATTCTTTAATAAAGATTCGTGGGGTTTGGGCATTTTTGAACTATTCAGGAATGACGAGAGGCAGGTATTGCAGGAACCCTGTAGGGGCAGCACTTTTCCTCAGATACAGCCACAAAACTGGAAAGCTGCTTGATGATCAGAGCTGCACTAGCAGCAAATAAATTCTACAGACTTGCTTGTAGGCAGAGTCACAGGAACTGGGGATGTGCTTTATTAAAGCACATTTGGCAGCAGTTGGGATTTGGAGTCTCCTGCTGGGGGCAGTGGGACCAGGGGTTGTTCCCAGGCAGCATCAGGATCTGGGGGGTGAAGTGGCATCATTGCAACAACTCACTGGAAGTTCTCCTGTAGTTCTCCCTCTGTGTAACTCTCATACTCTGATTGTGATAGTGCTCATCAGCATAGCTGTGACCACTCCTGTTAAAGATGCAAAGGAAGAGAGCTCTCTGAAGTGGCAGGTGATGAAAAGAGAAGTCGGGCAGTTCCCTCGCTTGGATAAGGCACCAGCTGTGTCCCCAGCCCTCTCTGAGCTCAGCCTTTTTTCTCCATTTTGCTCCAAAGAGCAGGGTGGCACGGAGAGGTTACTCCTGTGAGTGGTGCTGTCAGCAGGGTTTAGTGGCCCCTCACTGCTGCTGTCCCCAAGGGAAGGTGCCAGCGGTGCCCGCGTGGGTACCCCGTGGGTACCCCAGAGCTGCCCCCTGCTCACCACCTGCAGGTGATCCACAAAGCCCTCTGTGCTCTGCTGCTAAAATGAAGTTTATGGATAATTTATTACCTACTTGTCTCTTGAATAAATTACACATACAAATGAAGACAGAAAAACTATAACAAGTGTTGCTTTTGGCTCTGGCAAACAGGCATGTGTGAATCTCTTCTTATCAAATATCTCACAGACTGTTCTATTTAGCAACTCCTGGTTGTGAACAAGTGATTCATTCTTGTAGCTCTTGTCTTTTTAGTACAAACATTAAATATTCTTTCACTTCCATGACAATTTAGAAATTATCTATTATATTTGGTATGTCAAAACAAACTCTGATGTATAAAAAAATATCAGAATTACGTTTCAGTGAAACTGTATCTGTGGATAAAAATTCACAGATATTTTGCTTTCATTTAGTGTATTTTGCAACTTTCCCATGTATCTTTAACATAAAAATGTTACATTATGTTGTAAATATGCTGTGTTTTTACTAAGGTGTTTTCTTCTAGTTTCCTCTCAGGATGTTTTTGTGGTGTTTGTCTTATTTACAAATACTCTTGTTTCTTAAATGTAGATAATGGCAAAGGAACCAAATGAAATTAACTTTGGAAATTGCCAAGGTAACAAATGCCCCATTGATTTTGTATTAAGGTCCACATGTGCATCTTATAATACTTCGTTAATCAATAGATTTTTTTTTTCTTAATTTAACTTTTCTAAAATCTCACTTCTGGATGTCCATGTGCTGTGCCTGGGTTTGCTTTAACTCTCTGGTGCTGCACTAGGTCTGTCATCACAGGGATGAGAAACATGAAGGGAATGCCCAAAATTCTAAAAGTAGGTACAAGATTGGATCCCTTTTTGCACTGAAAACTTGAGGTGCCCTTTTTTTTTTTTTTTAAATATATTTAAAAATCTTTAATGTTAAAGTCTGGTTTTTTTCCCATGAATTGTGGTAGCCTTTGGCCAGTGCAGGTGTTTGGGCTCCTTTCCAGGTGAGCCAGGCTGCTGCTGTTCCCCAGCTCTGCAGCTCCAGCATCACACGGAGCTGGGCACGGGCACTGCAGAGCTCTCAGCAAAGCTGCTGCAGCTGCTCAGGTGCACATTAACCCTCCCACTCACTCATTTCAGTCCAAAATGTCAGAAATCACAGGAAGCTTTCAAAAAAATCCACTCCTTAAAAATAATGGACTCAGATTCTTGCTGTGGCAAATACACGAAGTTAATGGTTGGTTTCCACAAGTAATTATACTGTTAATGGAGCAGAGCTAAAACCCCTCAGCTTATACAACTGGAGCAAATGACCTGAGTTTTAACAATGCTCCTAAAGCACCTTGTGCCATCTTTTGTTTTTTCTTTTTTTTTGGGAGGGGTGGGGGTCGGGGGGTTGTGGGAGAGAAGTGCATTTTATTTTGAGTTTCTCATTTCCATATACATTTTATACTGTAGTTTAATTCACAAATAGAGGAGTAGACAGTACATGATAAATAATTGCAGTTATTCAAAGTAAATATATGTTTCAATCTCTGCAGAAAACCTGAAATTTAAACTTTTTATCATAAATCATGCCTTAGAAGAAATTTCATGCATTAATTATCTACAGTACTCTTTTGTTAGTGTCATCTATATTCAAAGGGTAATAATGTAATTAGATAGCCAGTACATCATTCTTTTATAACATATTCTCAATTACAGTGGATTTATGCAATTTCTTTTCAGGTTTACTAGCAGTTGGTAAAGATTCTCTAATTGGCTACATAGTAAATGTTCTTTCTATATAGTATCTCTCTCCATTGGAATTTCACAGAGAAAAAAATAAAAAGAAGAAAGGCTTTTATAATGAAGAGGTTTCCATGTGCTCTGCTAGTGGAGTGGGGGAGACAAGCAGTCTAAAAAAAATCCAATTATGTGTAATTTGTGTTATTGCTAATATAACTGTTATGAGTAGGATTTGAAGCTGAGCCCATGCAGAATGCTACAATAAAATCTGGCTAATATATTTCTGTGAGAAAAGTATTCTGACAGTTTAAACTGTGCTGACATTTGTATCATAAAGTTTCTAATAAAAGAGGGTTCAGTGGGATAAAATTTCCTGAGCAGGAGTTTGTGTAATATTTAGAAGTAGGGATTTGTCTGCTGAGGAGTTTGTGAAGCTTCTTCTACAGAGTGGTTGTCCTTCTCAAATTCATAGTAATCCACAAGTGTAGAACCAGCTAGGATTTTAATAAGACACATAATACCAGGATTAAACATTGCTTGATTCCTCAAGCGATGCATTTTCAAAAACAAATCAAAGGTAACCATCTGGTAAAATTTCTAGTCAACATAACAATGACTGTGATCTTTCAACCTGAGTCTTGGTGTGTTGTTTTTCTTTTCTTTCATGTTGATTTGAAGATTATGTAGATTTAGGTATCCAGTGTTCTCCCTTTTCTTCTTGTAAGAAGGAAGGTTTCTTTGTTAACATGGGGGGCTGGGGTATCAATCCTGTCCCTAAAAAATTTCCAATCCCAAGTCTTGATTGAGCTGTTCTCAGTCTGTAGTGCCCTAAGTGCTTTATCTTCCTTCAGGATACGCAGCTTTACAAAATACTAGTGCAAAAGCTGCCCTAAAATTCATGCAGTGTTAGGGCTGAGAAATCAAACCGAGTGGTGTTGGAGAGATCTGAGCTGAGACATCAAGCCTTTCACAGAGGCACAGCATGTCCTGTGTACCTATATGATGTTTCTCAAGTATCAACATTTAAAGTACTTGAAACATTTTTTTACTTTCTTCTTAATGTTACCGTAAGCATGAAAACTTTGTAATGTTTGTCTTCACTGCTGAGGCTGGTCAAAGGAGGCACAAGCAAACCAAGTCCTTTGATTTCAGAGTTATGTTTTTCATTTGGGACTGTATACTTAGGCCAAGGGTTATGCACAGTTTTCATAGAATATGCTGAGGCAATTATCCTGAATCATTGTAAGGAATGGTATCAGTTTCATGTGTGTGCCATTTCTATGAGGCATCATAACTGGAGAACGAAAAAGTTTAGGCAAGGAAAAACCAGAAATTATGCACTTTCTTTCCCCCTAAAATTCTGTATGCTCACTTTTTCCTCCTCGATTAAGTAAAAACTCCCACTGAGAAATCCTGGCTGCAGAATGCTTTCTCTCTCTCAGGGAGCTCTTCAGGCAGGAGACACAAGGCCACAAACATTGGCACCCTTAACTTGCTGTGTGTAGATAGCTTTATGTAAACCAGATTGAAAATACACTTTGAAACATCACAACTTCTGCTCAAGCTCTTCATAATCTGTGAACATTAATACAATTTTCTCTTTAGATTTGGCTGGTATTTTGTTGAAAATGTTGCCCACATGAGGCTGGGGAAATCTCTGTCCCTGCAGGCACCTGGTGCAGCCCAGGCCAGGTCTGTGCAGGGCTGTGACCCAAGCTGAGCAGCAGCTCCTGGGAGGTTATCTCTGGAGGGCCCTGCTAACCTGAGTGGTCCTGCAGTTCTCTTATCTCAGCTCTGTCAGTGGAACAGGAAGTAAAAGGAGGATTAAGTATCAACAATAAAATAAATCAGAACCCAAATCAACTGGAAATATTTCTGTTCTTTTACAGTACTCTTATAACATGTTAATTAATTATTGTGTACCTGGTGAGATCTTCTCTATCAACTTAAGTTTGAAGTTGTTCCTTTTCTAGATGCTTCTCTGTCATCTTGATGAACAAAATTTTTATGTGAAATTGGTGACCTCTGCTTTTCTACTAATCTCTATTTCATTAGTTCAGATTTTTGTTGTACTTGCAAGTACTTGTACTTCGTGTGTACTTTTCTTTTTCTGCTATGCCATAGGGTTTTTTGAATGAATAATACTACTTGGCAATTCCTAGTGATGTGTCTTAATCTTACCTTTTAGGAGTCTACTCCATCATACAAAACTAGCAACACTGGGCATTTTGGTCATCTGTAAAGACTGCACTGGGGAACTTTTCAACATCCTGAAGTGTCTACTCTCTCTTTAAGCTTCACAAGTTTTCAGAGGCAAAGAAAATAGATTGCATGGGGCTTAACCCTGTAACCTTCTATTTGAGACAACTTCATTTCCTTTACTAAGTGAAATCAAAGAAACAAATTTCAAAATGGAGTAAGATCCCCCTTCACAAACAGCTGGTGGGGATTTTTTGGTCGTTAGGGTTTTCTTTAGTTCTGAGTCCACTGATACATTACTGCTGTTGCAACCACCCCACAAGCTTTCCCAGTCCCTCTGGGCTGTCCAGGGCTATGCTTTTGAAGATGGATTCTTTACTCCCCAGAAGGAATCAAGATCACCCATCTCCCAGCCATGCCTTTGTAACTAAATGTCCCTGAACTTTTCCCACTCTGGCCCTTCAGGGAGCTGCCTGGTGTGGGCTGGCATTGAGGGGAACTGGGAGAGCTCAGGCAGTTTTTTGGGACCTCTTCCCTGCATTTTGCACAGTTATTGTTCACATTCAATCACAAACTCAGTGATAGTGACATGGTGTGCTGGATGGTGTCACTGACCATGTCTTGGTGTGAAATGAATCCATTACAAATCACTTAAGTGTAAAGACTAAGTAATTTGTTTTCTATTCTTGTTATCAGTTCAGGAGAAAAAAAGGACTCAGGCAAAAATGTCACAGAAAATGTGCTGTTGTTAATGACATTGCTGTCTGGTTATGGGAACAGGGAAAATGACTGATACTGGTGAATGTACTTTAATGTCTTGTGTCCAAGGTCTTGGATGATGTGTGCATGACAGGTATGTCAGGAATGGAGCTCTGGTTTCCAGCATTTGTTCATGAGTTACCTTGTTCTTACGGGGTGTATTGAGGAAAAAAAGCTAAAATATAGACAAACAGTAGTGGTCATGGGAGCAAGGAGAAAGTGAAGAACAGAAAGGCAGAGGTTTTAGAAGATTGGCAGAGAAAACAGTGGTCTGAACAGGTGCAAAATAGAGTGGGAGATAAGGCAGAGAAGGAATGTGGTTGCAAGGCTGTTGAAGGAAGGATTTATCTCACCAAAAGCAATACAGTTTGTCAGTCTCTGTATTTGCTGAAGCTTATTCAGTATTCGTGGTGATATATGGAAATAATAGTAGAGGGAAGAGGAACACTTAGAGTGTGAGACTTTTCCTTTCAGCTGTGTTTATTTAAATGAATGGGAAACCCTGCCATGTGCTAGACTTCTCAGATGAGCTTCTTACGAATTACTTAGTACTCCATAACTTAGTACTGATGCAGTAATTCTTTCTCTAGAAGCAATTATTTGTATGTATGAAAGTGTCAGCAGCTTGTGATGCATTACAGGAAAATGCAGTGTGCTGCTAATAGAACTTAGTCTGCCAAATTAGCGAGGCAGAGCAGTATGAAAACTGGTGTGACCTATTTCTGCTTTTCTTATGGGAATTCAAACAGAGGAATAGTTGTAAGAAAATCTTAGACCCCAGCATTGCTTTCATAATCAACTCCCAAGCAGTGGGATATATAAGATACCAGCTCACATGGGAAGAGAACAATAAACAGGATTTGTGTGTGTCACTTGTAACTGTAGCTGTCGGGAATATTCTTTCTGATTTCATTTCTGCTTCTCATTTTCAAGAGATTAGGTTGTTGTTAATATGTTGACAGCTACTGCTTTATTTATTTTACTCTAGTATTTATGCTACAAATTTCATCTCTCCTTCATTGTCTGTGTTGTCTAGAGTGAAAACAGTATTTTGTGTACTGCATTTCTGTATGGATTTCAGGCCATGTGGCTGAACAAGGATCAGCTTACCTACTGTAATAGAAACTTTCATAGATGGGAACCAAGGTAATAATAAGGTAGTAACTGAAAATACTGCTACTGTTGTGGTTTTTAAAGGTGTTGATTTCATTTGCAAAATGCTAATAAAGTGCAGTACTACTAGAGGTTTACAGATTTTCAAAAGCAAAGGCAAGCCTATCATAAGGCCAGGTGCAGCAGGATTTTCATTTTTTTCCCCTTTTCCTGTTGCAGGTTCCAGAGAAGTGAATACTGTAGGTGGAGGTCTGGCAGCACATCTCTGACAACTTTTGTGTGTTTCCAATGTTTTATGTGGTAGAAAAAGGAATTGGGATTCAGAAAGTTCTTCGGGATTATTGTGGGGTGAAGATACATTTGAGAAACATTTTAAGCATCTCTTAATTAATTGGGAACTCAAAAATAGCTGGAGAAAATGCCTTCCAATCTCCATATGATTAAATAATCCTTAATGAGAAGTAGGTCCTTCGTTAGACACTATGTCTGGCTAATTGAAGAAATCATTTCTGAATACACTCCAGAGCACAGGAATGAGTGAGCATGGCCTATACAGGAAGATGTTTGCCTTTTACTGGTATTTAAGAGTTGCTAAATGAATCTTCTTTAACTGGCTGCGCACAGCCAAAATAGTGTCATGGTAATTGTACTCTGTAACTTCAGGGGGTTATTCTGCTTCAATGTGAAATTTTAAAGTTCAATGTATTTTTTGACTTTTTTCCTTGCAAATCACTGTTGCTGTGATTAATTCATTGTGGCTACTTAGATATGTAGAATCTAAATACTACACAACATTGATTTTCCTTTTTGTTGTGTTTCCTGGATAGGAAGCTTGTTATAAAGCCATAGGATGAAAACTCATGTGCATTCTGAAGGATAAAATACTTCTTTAGCCTGGCAGTGAGCAGCAGTAAGGTCTCCAATACAGCACAGGATTGTAGAAATCCTGAAGTTAGACAAATCTGGGAAACACCTCCAAGCACAATCTCTGGTTAAAACTGAGATTTTAGTTTTCTTCCATGTCCATGTTTTTGATCAGAAGGAATTGCCTTTGAGTTTCCTTTCTCCCTTGGTTGTTTTGTTTAACTGAATTCCACTTCCTTATTTCTCCTTATTGCTTCTTATAATTATGTGGACTGGAGCACCGAGTGTGTTTTGAAGCAGGAGTGTGAATTGGTTATTTCTGTGTTCGTGTCATTGTGGTTCCCCCAGTAACCAAAACCCTCTAGCTGGGGGGGGACAATGGCTGGGCAGCAAATCCTAAGCAAGTCACAAACTGAAGGGAATGTTTTGAACATGAATGTGCCTCTTTGTGTGTCAGTTGACCAGTAGTTTCCACTGGGAAAAATCCTTGCACTGGTACAAAAATGTGAGGTGGAAGAGGAGAAGCAGTCATTTTCCTTTATGAGGGCTGGGATAATCACTGAGACCACAGTCACCAAGACCATTGCAAATCCTGGATTCAGAACACTTGCACTAATAGTTAATAATAAATTAAGATGTATTGGAAAAACATCACAGAGGTTAAGAAAAATTCGTAACTACCACAGGCTGTCTGGTATTTCCCTGTTGGAAAAGAATGAGGGGTGAGGTTGAGAGTTTAATATCGTACTAGCAGAGGTTAAACCAAGATGCTTATTAAAATAGAATATAATTAACCTGTTGCAGCAGTGCTACAATGTAGCCTTACGAAAAGCAAAACGCTGTAACACAAAACAACACAAGAGAAAAACCAACCTTTGTGTATCCAGGGGAATGCAGTGCCCGTATTTGTCAGGCAGGGAATTTGGACAGCAGAGATATTTTACTTTTCTTCGTGAAATTGGTGATTGATAGCAGAGGTCACGTTCCAGAGCTGCGGGTGCTGGGCAGCATCACCTGCAAGGTGCTGCCTTTCCTTGCCGGGAGGGGAAAGAGCTCCTGGTGTTAATTACCCGTTAATGTGCAGAGATTCTCCCTGGAAGGAGGCACTGCCAGGCCAGGGTAACTCCTTCGTGCTTCCATTTTCTCATGCAGCAAGAGGAAGCCCCTTTGGGGCAGCTGAAAAGGCAGCCAAAAGTGGGAGTTTCTCTCACTGAAGGGGTGTCTGAGATTCTGACGGGACTTTCTCTGCCCTGCAGCTAATTGTCACTTCTGGCTGGCTCCTTCCCTACCCTCATTCCCTTGGCTTCCTTCTAGTCTTCCTTTGGCCTGTTAATGCTGCTGGTTTTCAAGGTTTTTCTCCTTGGACTTTTCGTGGCTGTATTCTGTCGCCCTGTTTTTTAGAAATCTTTTAGCCTTCTGATGTTTACATTCTAGTTACACGCTTTCCCACGCTTTGTTCTGTAAACACTCAGTTGTTTTGCATTCCTTCATAGAGGTGGAGAAAGCTGATGGATTGGTAATCTGTCCAGTGCCATTGGAGAGGTGGCTCCTTCACTCTCCAATCCCCTGTCTCTTTTGTAAAACTATAAATAGTGGAGTCAGAAAATAAACTTCCTCTTTTCACTCTCACCTTCAGCTGTGTGAACATGCGTGTGCTTTCGTGTCCTACAGTGACAGTATTCCTCTTGCATAAACCTGTGCTCTTGCTCAGAAGAGCTGCGAGGAGCTCGGCTGGCAGTGCTGTGCGCCGCCCTCCCTCCTCTCTTGCCGTGCAGCACCCGGACCCAGCAGTGCTGGGAGGGGCAGCAGGTCCGGGCCGGGCAGGTACCAGCGGTGCTTTGCTGTGGTCGTGCTGCTGTTTGATTTCCTTTTCTGTACAGACCAATGCTGCCTCTTCCTCTGAGGGGAGGATCCCTTAGCCAAGAAGGGGCAGCAGGCGGTCCTGTGCCTTTCCTTCCAAAGACATCTCTCCTTTGTGTGGTGACTGGGCTCTAATGTTGCTTGGTCCTAAGGAAATACTCTGATGAACACGCATAGCAATCAAAGCAACCATTAATGTACTAATTGTCTGGTATTTTTATTGACATGCAAAGCACAGCAGTGCCTGTAGTTCCTCTCACCTTCACACACCGACAGATTTCGGTTACCATTTTTCCACTCCAGCTCTCCTACACATGGAAGTGTGAAGCGCAAGCAATGCTTTGTGAGAGTGGTGAAAAGGTTCATGCTTCTGGCATCCCAGAATAATAGGGGCAGTCAGTGTTTCTCGGTCCTCATTTAAATGTAGTTTTTGCAAGTGTTTCAGTTTGAGAAGTTCTTACTGATCCAGGGAAACAAACGTGGATTCTCCGGGTTCTTCTGGTACTGGTTGCTCAGATTACTTCAAAGTATGTACACCTGATATTTTGCATGAACTGGGGATTGTAAGAAGTATGAACAACCAGCTGTCATTTCATAATAAAGCCGCTTTCTATTCTGAAGTGTTTTGGCAAATACTAATTTAGTTTGAGAAATAAATAAATAAACAAAAAATAATCAAGCAACTGATTTCCTGATATCAAAATTGCTTCCTATAACAAGAGTCAAGGATTCTCTTGAATACAAGGGACTTTAACGATGTCTGGCTTGGTATTAAGATAAGTGTTTATATTCAAATGCAGAAAGAAGAGTTGCTCTTAAAGCTGCCGGTTTAATGGTTTTGTCTAATTGAATTCTTGTTTAATTCTTAGGATGAAGAAGTGATTGGCTTAGGTTAATTCAGAAATCGTGCAAAAGTTACTGTTTGAAACCATTTTAGGATTTTATTTTCACATTGCTAATTAGCATTTTGAACACTATACACGCTCTTGATTCTAAATGAACTAAAATAATGAATGCCGAGTTAAATTTGTTTAAGTTTGGGCCTACACCTGTTTAATCATTCATTCAGAAGATGTATATGGGTTTTACTGCATTTAAAATTCCTACTTAATTATTAATACTATTAAAATGCTATTAAAAGATAACAAGTTGCTAGAAGCCCTTTCAAAAGGTATTACTGAATCTTTAAAAAAAAATTTGGTAAGTAAAAGAAGTTGGGATTGCATTCTGCTCACTTCATTTTAGTGCAGTGAAGCCTGATACTGGTTTCTGGTAGCAACATCGCTGCCCATGTCTGAAGAAGTTTCTAACACTATGAGAAGATCACTGGTGATGTTTCCAGTACAGTACCAAGAGCAGGGAAAGGACAGCAAGATGGTGACTTTAATTACATGTATAAATTAAACTCTTTGCTAGAGTCCTGTGATTGAAACTCATTACTCTAACTTTATTGTTTGTTGTGAGTGTAAACTACAACCCAATTAAATTAGGAAGGATGGTTTGATAAATGCTCACAATCTGTGGATTTTGGAAGGGAAAAAACCCTGTCAAACAGTTCAAGATTATCTTGTTGGCTGTGCTTTCTAGTCTCTTAACCCAAAATGAGGTAATGGATTGAACTCTGCAGCAGGAAAAAAAGAATTCTGCATGGGATGAGGTGTACAGAAGCCTTCAAGAAGTAGACGGTCTCATTTTTTTTCTGTCTGGATGGAATTATGCTGTGTGTTTTCTAATGAGTGGGTATGACCTTCTTGAAGTGACACAAAATGAGTCATTTGGGATGTCCCCAAACTTCACGTTGGGCAGCATCAGGTCTTTCTGTGGCACAGGAGCATGAAGCTCTGATGTACCCTAATATCTTCTACCTGGTTGGACTGGCCGTGCCATTCTTAGATTTTTTTTTTTTTTTTTTTTAAAGTCTGTGGCTTTTTAAATGTCGGTGCTGAGGAGAGATTGTGGCTTTGCTTTCAGCATGTTCCCCACACCATTACTGAACAGGTTCCCCTGGGTGGCTCCAGGGCTGTATTACACCTTGTGAGGGCCCTGTTTGTACCATGGATAGGTGGGTCCAGGGTTTCACACGAGTCATTTCTTTGAAAAGATGCAAGATGTTGTCAAAGCCTTGTACAAGCAGTATTAATGGGACACTGACATGGGCAGAATGAGCTCTTCCCCTCCTTCCTCTTTCTCAAACCTGTGTCTGTGCTGACACTAAACTTGTTCCTCATCAGTCTTAGTTATTAAGGTTGGTGGGAAATCACTTGAAAAAAGTTACCTCATTCCTTCACTAGATCCATTTTTAGTCTCCTTTTGATGGAGTGTAATACCAATCCTTGTGGTTATAAAGGTATCTGAAGTCCAGATTTCCTTCTTGTTAGAGAAAAAGTGGCTGCAACTCAGTGATAGTTCCTATGGGGTTGCTCTGCAAACAAGGTCCTCCTTAGGATATGGTGACCATATTTTGATCTTGATCTTTGTGTCAATTCAAAATAGTCATCAAAGAAAGTTGCAGAAGGCTTCTCTAGTTTTAACCTCCCAACAATAATTAAAAAATTTAATTTGTCACTCTCCTGAATAACTTTGATACACCTACCATATGTTCTATACATGAGTTTTATTTGTAGTGGTTTGAATTCGTGTATTAATTTGCTTGTGAAAGAAATGGTTGAGAAATAATGAACTTCAAATACTATCATTGCAAAGTACTGCTGTGGCATAGATTTATCTATTGTTGGGGTGCATCTTCTCCAGCATGGCCTTATCCATGGGCCACGGTGCCTTCAGGGATGGACTTGCTGCTCCACAGACACAGCCAGGGCCACAGATGCTTCGAGAGGTACCTGCTCTGGTCTGGGCACTTCAGGGTGCCCCAGTCCCACCTGGACTCACCCCACTGGTCACAGTCCCTTGGACTGGAGTTCACAGAGGAGGTCCAGCCCATCCAGCACAGGCACAGCCACAATGCCCTGGCCACCTGCCAGCCCAGGTGTGTGGCCACTGCTGTTATCAAATGATCCTAGGCACAGCAGTGAGGGTGATAAGAGCACAGCACAGCAGCAGGAGCAAAACGCAGCCACTAATAAGCACTGGGCTCTAAGAGACAGGCAGGCAAGAGAGCCCCATGGCAAGCATGGGAGCCTGCTGATTAATAGCTAAGCTGCAATGACAGCTAGAAATTCCACCTGGCACATTCCAATCAAATCTGTCGTTATCTCAAACCCTTCGAGCCTCACATTGGGCACCAAAAATGACTGTCATAGTTTAACCCCAATTAACAACTAAACCTCACATAGCTCTCTACCCCCCCATGGGATGGGGGAGAGAATGGGAAGGGTAAAAGGAAGAAAACTTGTGGTTTGAGATAAAAACAGTTTCATAGCGAAAGCAAAACCTGTGCAGGAGCAAAGCAAGACAAGGAATTCATTCACCACTTCCTATGGGCAGGCAAAAAATTCATTCATCACTTCCCCAGGACAGCAAGAGCCCCACCACACACCGGTGCCTTGGGAAGACAAACACCATCACTCTGAACATCCCCACTTCCTTCACTGGGAAGGATTTATACACTGACCATGATTCCATACTGGGGCATCCCTGTGGTCACTCAGGGGCAGCTTTCCCAGCTGTGCCCCCTCCCAGCTCCATGGGCACCCCCAGGCTCCTCACTCCTGGGATGGGGTGAGGAGCAGGAAAGGCCTTGACTCTGTGTGAGCCCTGCTCAGCAGTAAGGAAAACATCCCTGTGTTAGCAAACAATTTCCAACACAAAGCCAAAACACAGCCCATGCTGTACTTATAGAAAATTAGCTCTACACCAGCCAAAACTAGCACAGTCATTTATGAAAAGTGTTGGGTTTTATTGCTTCTTTCCAGTCTGTAAATGTTGAAACAACTTCATTTTTTTTTCTTCTAATCATGAGCATCTCAGCTTCCTCAATAGATTCGTTCCTCAATCCCATAATGTAAAGTATATCCATTTAAGTATTCTTTTAAAATATGCATTTATCCCAAGCTTATAGATGGGCTTACAAAGATGATCTTTCTCATATTCTAAACAGTTTCTGTTACCCACTGCGTATTTTAAGCAATTAAATTCTCCTGTATGGATTTGTTCCTTTTAAGGTACATTTGGATATGTATTTAAAAGAAATGGTTCCTAGAAATGACAACAGAATTTATAGCATCTAGTAACTGTAAACAACTCAATATTGCAATTGTACCATTTGTATCCAAGAAACCTGAGAAAGAAACTAATATCTTAAGTGTCAAGCCTATTTATGGCTTTGCAAGAATGATGGCAATAATTGCAGCTAAATAAAATAATAGAGCCTGTCATGGCTATAAGGCAGCTGCAGCATAAGTGGTGGCCCTAAGTGCATGATGATACTTTTGGAAACAAAGCACCATGTTTATGTTTGGTTTTTAAGGTTTTCTGACTGATGTAAGCAAGTAGCAAGGAAAGGGCTGTGACAAACAGCAGAGGCCCTTCCCTTACCCTGAGAGCATTTGCATTCCTCAGCCAACGTGCTGAGCTCCATGGAGGGCAGTCACGTACAAGTCGTGTTTGCAGTAGGGTTGCCAGATGCTCTCATGATCAGGCCTCGAGTCTACCAGAGCTATTACCATACATTTTATTCAAACACCTCCCCAGAGCCTTTGCAGTGCCCTGTGCATGCTGCAGTGGAGAAGGTGCTGATGCTCCATGCTGGTCAGGGTGCTCAGTGTGTCCAGCTCACTCTCTGTGGGTCCCAAGGGATTCTCCCAGCACACATCCCTGTGTCCCTGGCATGTGTCCCTGTGGGGGTCTCACTGCAGGGGTCAGTCTGCAGTGGTCAGTGCTGAAGCTGAGGCACATCAGCTTTCCTGATGTGGGTGATGGGTGTTGGGACAGAATTACCTTGGCAGCTGCTTCCTTGCCTCGTTTGTTTGCCCTGGTGTAAGAAAAGCTTGATGCATGACTTCTGTATGGTTTCTAAACCCACCGCAGAAGAGCATGTACTGTTGGTGTGTATGAGCCGTGCAGGGTTAGCTGAGCAGCAGGTTTAGGTTTGTCCTGAGTATTCAGCTGTGAAAATAAGAAGCAGGAAACATCTGACATTTAGGAGGAAAAAGGGCAATATGAGTTTCTGAAATCTTGCCTTCCATTGAGAGAAGGCAGAGCACATCTTTCTTTAAATAATTTGAAAGTATTTTAATACTTATATATAGCGTCCGGGCTAAGAGGGTAAG
>JACBWW010000051.1:2792193-2831683 GCA_020086605.1 Lanius collurio
ATATATATATATAAAATATATATATATAATGAGTTCTCCTGTGTTACTCTTGTGAGTTTTCTAGGGCTGAAAAATTGCCCATTCAATGGGAGTAGAGCACATTAGTATTGGCTTACAGGCCTTGTGGAGCTTTTGTAACCCAAGTGAGAACTTGAAGTTGTCACTAAATATGCAACATGCACTAATTAATGAACTGTAAAGTCAGTTACTTTCTCAATTGACAGTTTTCCAGGAGAGAGGGTAGAAGGCAGAGAGGTCTGTTTTTCCTTGGTATTGGGTGTACACAGTTGTCTGTGCTGCTGTACACGTGCATTCACAGCCAAGTCCCATCTTCACCCAGTGCAGTGCTGAATCTCTTTCTTTACATTCTTGCTGTGTAACTTTTATTAGTCTTTTGTGCACACTTCTTTTTTAGAGTGCTGGAAGATAATGAAGTTGCTCTGAGTTCATTGCTGTGTGAGTGCTCTGTCTAATCATGAAGCTGGTTCATCTTAATCTCCGTTCCAAAGGGCTTTTTCTTTATAGCAACTACCCAAGGAAGACCTACATACAATCTCTATTGGAAGCTTTCACATCATTCCATTGCTTCATGAAGAATTTATTAATTTTATAATGTATGTCTAAGCAATGCATCAGTAATTTATGAAGCTTTCATCATCATTTTTGCAGACTGAGGGCATGTGGGAAATATCATTTGTGCCAGTGGAATGATGCTCAGAAAACAAAAATGAATACATCCACCAGGCTGTTACAGCTGTTTCTTACTGCACCATTTTGGCTACACTTCAAATATGGAAATGCTCTGGATGGTATTTGTTCTTGTGAATGTAGTATCTGCAAAAAATGAGAGGGATGCTTTTTACATCTTGCTGTATGTTTTCCTTTATTTGAGGACAAACTTTGGTGGACCATTTAGTTCAGTAGTAACTGGAACAGGGAACTTTGTATGCTTGCTTTGCATTATTGGTGTAATAATGTTGGCATTATTACACCAATGTCAGTGAGTCTGTTGCCTCTACCTCTTTTTCCAAGCCACTGAAAGCCATGCAAAATGCCCTGCATGGCCAGGTTTTACTGTGCTCAGCCTCTCTGTGGTCCAAGAGGAGATTTATGTGGTCCCTGTACACGTGCATTCATAGCCCACCTGGGGCTCTGGTACCCAGCACAAAGTTATTTTATGTGGAAGAAGGGAAGACAGTACAGTTCTGATATCAGTTGTAAATTCATCTCTCTGGCCTGGGGTGTACTGGTTTTTACAAGGTCAGCATCTGATAAATTTGTTATTGGAAAGAAGGTGTGTATTTGTGCTATTTTCAGTTCTATTGCAGTGAGCAAGGGAAGAAAAGCTAAAGATTCCCTTGGGACAATTAAACATTTCTCTTTAGTTAGTTGCCTGGATTGAGTCTTTGAAGCAATTGATTTATGGACATGCTAGTGCACTGGTTATTGCCAAGCAATCAACTTGAAAAAAGTTTGCTTTTTGCTCTGTTTTTTCTTTTATGTGCTATAGAAGACATTAAGATTATTTCCTTGAAGACCTGAGCATTCTGAACCTAATTGGGGAATTGGTAGGGCATAAACTATTAAACCTCATGCATTAAAATTTTAAAGGGCCATTGCACTACTATTGTCATTTAAATATTTCAATTTTTTTTTGTTTTAAACCTAAAGGGTTAACTTTCAGTTCCTGATTATTTGGTGTTTACTACAAAAAGGCTGTAAGTTATGTGCAATAATTAGAAGGTTTATTGTTCTCCAACTGAAAATTTAGGCACTTGCTTTTCATTTACTGACATTTCTTTGGCAACACTGTCAAACTCCTACCTACTCTCTGTAGGCAAGTGATAAATATGCAACGTTTACAATAGAGCTATTTTAAAATGTAACTTAAACGGTACCTATAGCAAACTAACACAAAAACTTCAGTGTTTACATGCACTGAGCCCAGGCCTCACTCCTGGAAACTTCTGTTGCTGAAGTCAGTAAGAACACATGGAACACATTTTCCAGTAAGCTGGAAAAGGGCTTCCTTTCCTTTGGTTCACCTTGGCTCTGAAAAATAGAAGCTTGGAAGAAGTTAGAGCAGGTTTCATTTGATTGCAAGACTGAAAAAAGTATGCAAGAAAGCCATCTGTTGATAATTGAATCAGTAATATCTGTTCTTAACACTTCAGCTGGATTATACTAATAGTGATTTGAGAGAACAGGGAGGTAGGTGAAACAGCTTTAGAAGCAGAAGACATTTATCCAACTAAAGCAAGCTTGTAAAATAGCAATTTTTATGATTCAATTTTACACATTGAAATACAAATCCCAGTGAAAATAGGTTAGAAAGGTATCTATGAAGCTTCTTTTATTTTCATTAAAATAACATACAGTTCTAATGGCTCATGTTTTCTGGCTGTGTATGTATAAATACATGGCTTGAAAATGTCCAGTATCTGCAGGAATATCCATACAGGAACCAAAATACCCATTCAAGCTATTCTTTAATATCTTTTTAGAACATATGTTTTGCACTAGGTTGTAAAGAGCTGACAAGTATCCACTTGGTATAGAAATCCCTAATTATATATTAAAAAGCTTAATAAGAGAAAAATTCTGAAAGTGCTCGGAGATGATCTTGTGTTCATGGCTGAATGAATATCCTTGGCACCTGTGATCTTCAGTTCACTGAAAGGGGAAATCAGGAGTGCTAAATAATTAGCTAAAGGTGCTCTGCAGGTTATAGATTGAATGCTTGTGATACAGATGTACCCAATGCCTGTGTTGTATTGTTCATGAGCATTGCAAATAAGTCATATAAATTGTATTTTTAGCACAGAAAGTGTGTTCAGGTCACAGGTTTTCTGCATCATGAATTATTTTGATTGTGATTGGGAGAGGTGGGTGTGTGGAATAATTTAAAGGTATTCATCCCAATGTACTCTGGTTTTTCCAGTTTCTTATCGTTGTGGGTTTTTTCTTCTAAAGAAAGACCAGAGTATATGGCCAAGGAAAATGAAACTCTAGTCACCTTTCCCACCACCTACATGTATGCTTTAAGCTATAATAATAGAGGCATTTTCTGTGTGGGCTGATACTTCACTGTAAGTCAGGGTATTTTCATTATATTTGTACTTACTAAGGCGTTGGTGCACACAGTTTAGATCCTTTCTCTGCTTGTAGGGATGCAGACTGGAATTTCAACACGCTTTCCCTTTCAATTGCTTGTTCCCTTTTCTTAATACAATTTTTGAATTTCCTGATTTTCTTAATTAGGCTTTGCCAATTTCCATCTAAATGTGTAAGTTTTAAAGTTATAATAGCAGGGAGAAGAGTAAAAATTCACAGGAAACATCCCTAAACTTTTTATAAAATTATCTAAATAAGGAGAAATTTATTTGGCATAGTTCTGAAAATGAGTAAATTCATCCAGAAGAAATACAGAACCAAAACAACTAACAGAAAATAACACAAGGTTTACAGTCTGAAAGGTAAAAGCTTAATGAAAGGATTGAAGTACTCCTAGAGGTATTCTGTGTGCACCTGCCCTGTTTCATGAGCTCTGCTGTAGAGAAATGCACTCCAGGTTTACCCCTGCTAGGGAATATTTTGTGTTGAAGATGATGCTTTCATTTATATATCCATAGGATTTACATTCCCACGTACATACAGATATATCCCACACACATTCTTTGATGGATTCATATGTCCACATGAGCATCAGAAGATCACAGTTTCCCCCACAAATAATGTGACTACATTTTTAAAGCAACTTTTGACACTTTGGGTTTCAAACCTGGCATTCTGGAATTTTACACTTTCTAGGGCCCTTGAAGGTGCTGGCCAGCCAAGCCAGTAATACTGTCAGCCTGGCTTTCTCTTAGTCAGATGACTTCCTGGAAGTTCTCACCTTTCATAAGTTTTTTGGAGCTCCCCCATTGCTGGGCCATTTTACCTTCTCTCCTTCAGGAAAGCAGTTAAAACCTTGTCCCTCTCTATTAAAAACTAATAGAGGCCAGTTGATCAGACTATTCTGCATTTGTATTCAAGACTGTAGATCCTCATTCTGTGTTGGAAATCATGTATCTGCTGTTGTCAGACTGTAGATCCTCATTCTGTGTTGGAAATCATGTATCTGCTGTTGTCAGCAGATGTTGCCCATCGGTTTTACAGTGGGCCTTATGAAGGGAGACTGATGCTGTTTGTTGTTCCGACTGCTATACCTGATTTTCTCAAGGCAGCCCTTACAGAAAGGAATAGCTCCCTCCCTTTGTAATGCCCTGTCATTTCTCATCAGCTTCCGGTGCCAGAAACCCAAGTGGATGTTGCTTCTAAGGCTGAGCTAAAGAAATCCTCTGTGTAGAAGTAATTTTCTATGCTCACTTTTTGGAGTTTAAAAAGTAAACAGCATATGTCCAAAGTGTGTGGGAGGCGAAAAATGCATACGCTTAACAACTTGTGTGCTTCACAAAGCATGGACCAGCTAGCTGCAGAACACAGTGCTGCTAGTGATAGCAGGTGCTTGACAGAAAGAGAATAACCTTAATAAAGTGTGTGAATCACTCACAATCTAATGGAATTCTACTGAAAGAGTTAATTCGTATAAAGCAAATGTCCTATTTTCTTCCCCAAATATTTTTTTTTTTTTTTTTGTATATTTTGCACATGGGTTTATGTCTGATGCAGGCCTCCTACTAAAGATCCACTCCTGTATTTACGTTCAGGCTTAACTTGAAGCTCACAGATAGCAAAACAAATGCAGTTGCAAAACTAGGTATAAGTGCAAGTGCTCATTTATACCGCATATAGAGATGTGATTTTTTTCCCCTCATCCTCTCCTTTGATTTAATCGTGTGAGGAAAACTAAAGGGCAGTTGGGGTGGTGTCAGTCTGGGAGACCACTTTCACTACTTTTCACTCCCCCTCAGGTGTTCTCCTTTTAGTAATGCTCGGCTTTCGTTTTAAGCCATCAATTTTTTTATCAGTCAGAGAAAACTTTTCTGAGATACAGGGCTTGCAAGAATTTTTTTTTTTTCAAAATTACTTTGGTCCTAAATGCCAATCGCAGAATGTCTTTGTTTATAGTCTTTTTGAAGTGTTGGAGAGGATCTATGCGACTGTCATGATCGGAGTGATTTGGGTGGTTCTGTGATGTGATAAGGATGCTTTTAGCTCCTGTTTTGGGAAGGTCTCTGAGCACACGTCAGCAAGCCCACACAGAGGCTCTGTGCCATCTGCTGCTCACACCGGAGGAGATGGAGACTGCGGGCTGGATTAGGTGCTCAGTGCAGATTTTTCTGCTGTTGTAACTGTAAGGTCAGACTGGCCCTTCACACAGCCGAGCAAATCATTAAATCTGCATGTTTTAGCAGCAGGAGTCGGACAGAGCAGAGGCGAGAATGATGATTCCCCCTTTGAACCAGCCAACCCCACCCCTGAGGGCTGGTCCGGAGCCTCTCGCTCCTCTCCCGCAGACCTCCCGGTCACCCGTGCCTTACAAAACCTGACTTAATGACTTTCTGCACCACGTTCGCTTGCTGTACATTAAGGGGGATTTTTTAGTTGTGTTCCTGCTTTTTGTCTCTTTTAAGACTACTTTCAGTGTTTTAGCATCATGTTCAAAAGGCTAGTCAGACTTGTGTGCTCGCAGCCTCATTAAAATTCTGTTCTGCACATCCTCTGACTCACACTTTATAATCTATCAGAACACCTGTTTTCTTTACAATGGCCACAAGGCAGCTCAAAACACTGTGGTATTTATCATTTAATAATGAGCACAAGATATGTATTTTTTGACACTTAAAATTTCCTTTAGAAAACTGTATGAATAAAATTCTGGTTTGAATGAATTATCTGAGTTCCCTTGTCCTCTCTCCCTTCCTCCCCATGTTTCGTTATTTGAATTTTGACAAAACTCAGTAATTCTGTGGCAAATGGAGAACTCGTGCATGACATTAGGCAGTGGTCATGAGGAACTCTGGTGGAATCTGTGGAGCAATCGCTTTCCCGCAGTATTAGCAGTTTTTAAATTTCTTAGGGCAGGAAGTGATTGAGATTTGTATCTACATTTAAATAAGAGCCTTTCACAAGTAGCACATTGTAACTCTACCCCTATGAGGACGCTTAGAAGCTTAAGTATATTGTTAACATCTGTCTCTTTATCATTCCATTACTTAAATCAATAGCAGGCATTGGAAACATTTTTTTCTTTTAGTTACAGGCTTTTAGAATTGTAGTATTTAGCTTAATATTAGCCATTTGATATAGAAGCCGTTTGAGGGCTCAGCATGGGGTGAAAAATGTGATCTCAAAGGGCAAAAGCCTGTCACTGTTATGTAAGTGAAGAATCATTTCCCGGTGGATATGAAATTCTCTATCTTTAGTGCTCTAATAGAGGACATACTGCAAGTTGATTATTGTAATCCTACAGTGTTATCTCATCAGTGAGTGGATTAAGGGAGTTCTTTCTGCTGAGGGGTCAGAATAAACATTTTCATTTACTCCCTGCTGTGTCACAGACAAATAGAGGTGTTATCTAAGAACGTTTTGCCACACATGGTAAACATAAGTACAGTAATATATCAGTGATTCTTCTTGCAGCTTTCCACTGTCATACAGAATAGAATGGATGCTGACAGTAAAGTCAAGAAATGCTCACTAGAAGGGGAAAATGTATTATCATACTTAATGTATAAGATTGTATTTCTCTCTAATAAATTATTTCATCTTGGTCAGATTAATAAAGTTCAAATGTGGGATACTGCATGTCATTATTAGCAGGAAAGTGAGTTCACTGCTTCAGCTGGTCCAAGAATCAAGGATGTTGTACAGTATTTTGAAGGAGTGAGTTGAAAAGGTAAGGAAATAAATGTGCAGGTGGAGGAGAGGGGTATCATAGGCAGATTTAAGATCCTGCCTGTTGGAGAACAAAGTTTCCTAGGAATGCTGTACTTAAGAAGGCATTATGCATAAGTTGTTTACCCCATATACTCTTCCAGGGAATTTTCATGAAGTACCCTAAGGAGTAAGGGATTTTTCTTTTCCTGCTAAATGTTGTTCTTTTTGAAAACTGCTGCTCCCAGGATGAAACCTTCTCTGAACAAAACTATTGCAAGCACATTTCAGTCAAAGAGCAGTTCTTGGTAAGGCAGCAGCCAATTTGTGTGTGGCATCAGAGCACTGGTGGCAGCAAATGCAAATGGAGGACCAGGATCACATGAAAGGAAAAGAGCTGTCCAATATCCCTGCGTGCTGGCTCCAAGAGAAGGCTGCAGGTCTGGCCACGCTGCCTCTGCTTTAGGGCAGCACACCCCAAAGGATCAGAGGTGCTCCTCACCCGAGGGAGCCCACCCTGGAGCAGAGTGCCAGAGCACACAGGTGGAGGCCAAGAGAGGGAGGGGGGACTCTGTGGAGGTTCCACACAGAAGGTTTAATCAGGTGAAACAATGGCAGGAGGACACGAAGAGCTGAGAATCTGAGCGTGTCCAGGGATTTTATAGTGGGGATGGAAAGGTGGGAATAAGGGATACAGCCCATAAGGACACCTGACAGGAGGTGGGGTTGGGGGTAAGGGAACCAATGGGAATATCACATAGGAGGGACTTAGGGAAGGAACCAATGGGGTGTTGAGTATGACAGAACTTTCCAGAACTTATACATATTAAATTACGGGAAATAAATATACATAGAATTTATACATAAAATAGGGGGAGGAACATATTGACCAACCATACAAAAGTATGTAGATAACTGAACAGGGGGATTATGGGCTCTCACCCTAACTAAAGAGTGAGGCATTAAACCTCAGGGCCTGACCACCACAGGTTGGTGTCTGTGTTGTCCTCAGGGGTCAGGGGGTCTGCAGCCACCTGCATAGCCACAGACCTGGAGGTGCCTAATGCAGGGAGTTCCTGAGTCTTGTAAAGCAGCTTCAGCTTGGCTCTGTGGTCTGAATCACTCAGTAGGTACTGCAAGGACTTTATAAATGGAAGAACCACTCCCTTGGATGACTATGGACTTACTAGCTTCCAGTAATTCTTAGAATGGATTTCTTCCCTATATAGCTTATATATATGAATAAATGGGTAATTTTCATGGACAATACATAGAGAAAAAAGCAAAAGAATGCAAAATTGCTGTGGAGTAGTCCCGATATTCCATAACCTGCAGAGTGTATACCTGTATTCCTTTAAACAGTGCAAAACAGAGGATGGATGTCATGGTACATAGTGAATAAAGTATACAAAGGCAACTGAGCTCAAAATTGTGTCTCTGTAGAGGAAGAAATCTTGAGCAAACTCTCTTCTTTGTGGAAGGTACAAGATCATGACCTTGCCCTTGTAAGGTGCCTGTTTCCCCCCATCACCTCCCTTCCCTGCCAGCAGAGGTCTGCACAGTGATCAATTCCAGCAAGGCTGGTGCAAGACCTCCCTGCTCAGCTCCTGCCCCTCTCCTCCCTCCTGCCTCCCGTGACAGTTCCTGGAGTTGTGCGGGTGAAGTTGCATGGCTGGAGTTCCTACATCAGTTTATACATGATACTCAGTTTGGGGTTTGTCTTTGAGCTGGTTTGGGGATTTTTGGATGGGCATTTTGTTTGTTTGTTTTGTTGGGTTTTTTCAGACTGGAGCAGTTCCCCTAAGTCAGCTCCTCAGCCCCTGTGTTTGCAGTTGTGTTTGAGTGGGGAGAGCTGGCAGGCTGGGCAGGGATGAGTGGGTGTGAGAGGAGGAGGGCAGGATCTGTTTACACTGGGTTCAGCACTGGCAAAAATTACAGCATGGAACTGCACTCTCAGCAGACAATTTGATTACTGAGGCACTGCTCCAAGCACATGATTTATCCACGTAGCTCCAAACAGATAGGAATAGAGCCAGTGTGCTAATGCAAAGTAAGAGTTTCAAATGGAGCTTAATCAGATGTGACAAAATAGAATGGAATATAGACAGAATTAAACAAAACATGTGAGTGTTGTAGAAAAGAGTGAACTTAAACCACAAAACAGAATAAAACATAAAATACTAGTTACATGACACACTAAAATCTGTTTGAATGTGGTTTGCCACATGACAGGTTTCATTATATCATTCATTTGACAAAAACAAAGAAGTTTTCTCCAGAGCCTAAAAGCAGGAGTATAACCAAGGTCACTGTGTATTAGATTTGCCAGTGCAGCAGAGCATGGCTGTGACCTCTGGAGCTGGGGAAGCTCTGAGGACATCACACACATGCTCCTGGATGAGTGCTGAGGCTCCAGCAGTGACTGGCACAACAGTTTGCTGCATAACTTCTGATGTAGGAATCAAAACTTCACCTAAGCTGATCCAGCTGCCAGCTCTTGGTCTTTCCAGTTCCTATCAGAGAAATGCTTATGGAGTACTGTGTTGGCATAAAACAAACCTTGTCAAGATTTCTCTGTGTGAGATTTATGCAGAGTGAAATAAAAGTGTGACATGGACACCTGATGCGTGAGTCTTCTGTATGAAGCATGACACTTGGCAAGAGACACAGTGCTGAGCTCTGCAGACCTGCCAATTCGCACTCATTTGGAGTGACTCAGGCATTTTTTCCTGTTGGTTGTGCGCAAATACCCAGCTAAATAACTCCTGAAGTTAGAGGGGGGGGTTATGTAATCAAACACTTTTCTAAAGTATTTTTTTAACAGTGTTTCTTTAGATGTATGTTTTCCTTCTGTTCTGTAATCACAGTTAGCGTTTCAAAACAGACTCTATATGGATTTGGAATATGAATAATTAAAAGAATACATTCTGCCTTTGTCTCCTTCTCTTACAGAAGCATAAGATGATATGGATCATCATTTTTTCTCAAAGCTCACTGTTTCACTGGGAAACAGAGGACCTAACCTTAACTCCAGGATAGCAAGTCTTAGTTATGGGCAAAAGAGAAAGACAACCACATGTAAAGTCAAGGATTTATTGTTAATGTAACATAGCAGGCTAATTAAAAAATTACTGTCAGGCCACATGCAGCTGTTACAGGAAAAGGAGGAAAGGGAGAGAGGAGAAAGCCATTACACAAAAATCCTCAATAAATAAAAAGTATTACAAGTAATAAATTTAAAGTTGTTGCAAACACTGTCAAGCTCCTACCCCTTCCTGTTCCCATTCACTCCCACTGCCCCGAGGGCTGTGGATTTCAGCCTGGAGGGAGGTTTTGGTGAGTCCTTCCTCAGTCAGGAGGGGATGGCACTGCTGGCCAGGGGTTCCTCTTTCTCTTTGGCTGGCAAAAGCCTGATGCTGCTGTTGGGGATTTTTCATCCTCCTCACCGTGGGAATGCTTGGGGCTCCCATTAAGTCTCTGACATATTTTTGCACCTTGCCCTTTCTCAGCAGATCTGCAGCTCTGGGTAACATCTGCATGTGCTGTCTGGGCAGTCTCTCCTGTGTGTCACAGACTGTTCACTGTTTTCTTCCTTACCCTCAGAAACTGTGCATGTTCACAGTGCTGGTGTTTCCCATGTCTCCCTGTGCTGCAGTACCACAGTAGGGCCACAAACAGGGAATGCTGCCCAGACTGACCACTGGTCATAACAGTTTCCTTAAAAATTCTAGTTATTTCATGTGTCTGTACAAAGCTGAGGACAAGTCACACCGATCAGACAGTAGTCACTTGGGTATTAAAAAAACTCATCATTAGATGCAAAAGCAAAGCTGCAGTGAGACAGGACAAGGCTGGCATGGCCAGAGGCATGGGCACATGGAGCCTGCTACCCACAAACACTGCCAGAGCCTCTTCTGCCTAAACAGGTCAGCAAGAGTTCTGCTCTCTGGTTCCCTCAGAATTGTCCATTGCTTCTGTCTTCCTCCTGTACACTTATTTATACTGATGAGGGAATCACAGTCATCCACCTGAGCGTGACAGGGTAGAACAGTCTCATACCTCCGTGGAATTCAACTGTGTGAGAGTTTTGAAGAGATGGAAAGTGAATGCATATCTTTTCTCAAACTCAAATAATTTCTGAGTGGAGACTGACATTAATCCTTTGGGTGCACTGATTGTAAAAACAGTAAAGGTTAAGGAAGTTTGAAATAACAAAAATGCCATGAAAAATTGCTATTGATCACCAGAGTGACTCCTTCAAAATCTATCACATTGGAGTTACAAAAGGAAAATCAGTCGTTAGGAGAAGCAGTCTGTCAATACAGCTGTGGTTTAGAGTCCTGGTGCTGCCAGAACTGCTGTGCACCATTGGTAGCAGTATCTGGAGCCGTGCTGACACTGATGCTTTAGGTGCCAGTCTTTGTCATGCAACTGATTACCATGGGAATTTTACTGATAAGCTGGAGCTCAGTGTGACCAGCCAACCTGCTCTTTTTAGTAGTCCTGGGTCACTGGAATAGGTAACAGTTTGTTTTTAAATATACAGGTATATATAATATGTAAATTATTAAGGGGAAAAATTGTAGCCATTGAGAGGTATTGGTGGCAGCATGAGGATTTATACAGTTTACCATTTTTATTTAGATTGGATTTTAGAAAGGAATTCTTCCCTGTGAGGGTGGTGGGGCCCTGGCACAGGATGCCCAGAGAATCTGTGGCTGCCCCAGCCCTGGCAGTGTCCAAGGCCCGGCTGGACAGGGCTTGGAGCAACCTGGGACAGTGGAAGGTGTCCCTGCCATGGCAGGGGTGGGATGGGATGGACTTTAAGGACCCTTCCAACCCAAACCATGCTGGGATTCCATGATTTGAATGTACATGATTTTTAATCAGTTTCCTTTTTTTCTCCACAGCAGTTCCTACCCTTCACATGGGTGTGACAGGATAGAACAGACCCACAGCTCCACAGAGTTAAACTCTGTGAGGTCAGGCTTAGAAACAGCTGTACCATAACAGGGGCACAGATATTTACTTAATCTCCTGAGCACAAACTTTCTGATTTTTTTAATTTGTTTTTTGTTTGTTTGTTTTTTAACACATCCTCCATTTGATCCATTAAGAGGAACATTAAAGCAGAATGTTCAGCTCATTAAGTTTCAGTCATGCAAGACTTTCATTCTCAGAATAAAAGCTCATGCACTTGGAAATATTTGAAAAAAAAGAGAATGTAGAAACCTGAACAGTTCCAAGGTACAGTGGACTTGTGTGAAGGACTGAAATTCATTTGATAAAAAATAGCAGCTTCCATGTGCCAGGAAACATTAGGAGAGCATGCAAATGCAACTGGGTTTTCAGGCTTGTCACCAAGGTGTAGAAAGATCTGCAGCTTTGTGAATCCAGGCTATTAAATACTTTTAATACCTACTGTTATTCTTTGACAGGTGTATAAAATCAGTCTTCTGACAAATTCTTCTCCATTTTTTATTTAGATAAAAAGTTCAATAATTAAACTTTGCCAATGAATGTCAAATTTCAGTTAGTGAAAGAGAGAGAGAATGCAGAAACAATCATTTATTACACAATATAATGCCATTTCATTTTCATAGAAAGTGAGTTCCATTATCTTAGAACTTAAGCTATTACTCTTTCCCCAGACATTTAAATGAAGAAATGTTTAGTCATAACAGAAACAGTTTTAAAATTTTGTTTTTATTTTAAGAAAGGCATTTTTTCTGCTCTGAATTTCTCTATGGTCTTTAGGAACAACTTCCATGCTAAACAGGTGAAGCATAAGAAGTTTGCCTTTCTAGAGATTCAGTTAATTCAGTATTTTCCAAGGACATGGCAGAAGCAGCACAGAAAGTGGTGAGCTGCTGAGTTACTAGACAATCCTTTTCCTAAGCATAGAGATGATGGCTCAGAAAACAAGTCTTATGAAAGATTCATTTTAATTAGTGGATTTTTTTTAAACCATACAGTGAGATTGATTAGTCCTACACTACAATTCCATACATTTGTGCTGTAAGAGTGTCAAGAAAGCAGGTAAAATTAAAAGAATTAGATACTGAATATTAAATATTTTTTATATATTAATGAAATATCCTTAACAGGTTGTAAGACTGATGTAAAACAGAAGAATAGAAACGTCCAGATTATTAGTATTCCATACATGAATGATGTAGTTTTTCTTTGAAGTTGCCTATTAAAAAAAAGAGAGCTTGTTGCTTGAGCTACGTGTCCTCTGAAAATAGTTACATTCCTGCCCTTCCAAGACTTCTCCTATTTTGCATAAGTAAAAGTAGCTTGAAGGAAAATCTGATTTGTCCCTTGATCATTCCTGGTAAAAATGTTTCTTACAGACAGCTTTAGCACAGCAGCTGCTCCTGCTCCATTGATGATACAGCAGGCACATTTTAGTGATGACATAGGATCAATTCTTTTAGGACCATAATGATTTCTACAAGAAACAGCAACCTGTGCTTACCTCAGCCTGCACAGGTGCTTGACTTGACTTCTCACTGGGGCTGCTGCATGACCTGACTGATCTCTGGAAATACTGGCAAAACTTTCATCAGAAATATGCTGGCATGGACTTTTTCAGGTATTTTGTACTGCCTCAGAATACCCAGTGATTCGTTTCAGTTTCAGAAGTCATGTGTTTGAACCAGAGTCAGTTTCTGTATTTTGTTGGAAAGATCCTCATTGCACCCAAAGCAGTGAAAAACTGGATTATGGCTGTGCTCAGTCCCAGTTGTACATCCCTGAACACAGCAACTTGTTCAACTTGAGTGGCTATGAGAGTCTTTTTGTTCCTAACAATTTATCCATTTGTCCAAGAACCTAAACTTCCTTGCCTTTTTATTCCCCAGCAGATGCACCATGAACAGTGTATTTGTGAGATGTTTGACTCCAACCAGTCATTTATTTTACAGATCAAAGAAACAAATATGTTGTGTTTCTTTTTTACTTCATAGTGTCAGCAGAGCATGAATAGATTAATACGTACAGAACTCAGAAATGTAAAGTTTAATTATTTACAAGCATTCTAGCTCATGTTAATTGGCAGCTGAGTGCAAACCCTTTGTTGCCCAGCCAAACAGGTCTTGACTCTACAAGAACAGTGACTGCACTTACCAGCCAAGGAGAGAACTCGGTGCTCTTTACAGTGAGCTGCTTTTGGTGACTGCTGTCACTTTTGTCATGGACTGGAAAGGAGAGTGATTCCTAGGGCAAAGCTGGGGAAGGTTTGCCATGTGTAAGGGAGTGTGTAATAGGATCCCTGAAACTCTCAGGGTACCAAAAACCCCCACTGACATATGGATGTACTGTATCATGTCATATACATCTGTTTTCATTGGTGCTGGCTGCTCTCTCTAACCCCAGGGAAAGCAGTCCCGGTCTGTGTTAGGCTTCTGTCCACCTCCATGGACCACTTGGATGCAGCTTTAATCAGAACTCGTGTATCCCTATCACTGTCTGTTACCACAGTGATCTTTGGGGTTATAAAAGGCAAAATGTGTCAGGATGTGCTCGAAGATAACCCAGAATGTTTGTCAAGGAGGAAACAGTGATAAAGGTAGAGGGCACAGCCATTGTAGTTGATGTTAATATGTTTACATCAGCAAACAAACAAATTTAAATGAAATCAGAATTTGCCCCTGAATATCAATGTGAATAATATTGTGATGCTTTAATTATTTGAAGTTAGATAAAAGTATCAAGCTAATGTAAAGTGTAAATTACTGTTCCAGTATAAATAGCTGTTGAAGAGCTTATTCTTCTGTTGAATACATGAAAAATGAAAAGCACAGTGTATTGGTAGAACAGGTGGTTTCTATTTCAGAAACACCTTTGGGACTCCTGAACTGCCTAACTTCAATCTGAAACGAAGAAATTTCATTGAAAAAAGTGAAATGCAAAACTGTAGCTTCACTTGTCGTGTATTATCTTGCCTGTGTCTGTTTTATTCTTTTCCTTAGAACTTGCCTTTTATTATCATTTTAATCACTTTGATGGGTGTTATTATAATCGCAGAATGTCAGCCTGGGGAAGGTGATAATCATTATCGTCATTATTTTGTTTCAATGTCACCTTTGTCAATTCATGCTTAGCTACTATTTAAAACTTCAGTGTCAATCCTGTGATTTGATACCAGGTGTGATGTGGCCAATATTTACAGGTGTGCAGTGCTTCAGTATTCCTAACTGGAATTAACTTCTTCATCAGGAATTATTCACCATAATGATTCTTTTTCCTTTGAATTTTTTCCTTAGATCTTAATATTCTGATAGATTAATAGTTTTGTATCATGAAATGACACCAATAACCCTCCCTGGAAGTTTGGAGCAATTTTCTGGGCATGATCACAGGTGGATATTGTTCAAAGATCTCTAATATGAATTAAGAAGTTACTTTTCAAAACGTTATTTCAACTATTCGAACATTCCAAAACCTTTCCTGGAAATGATCATCACAGACACTAATTTGATGTTCTCAGTATCTGCTTCAGAAAAAAACTATTTCATCATTTATATTTTATTTGGGATATATTTGAAATTAGATAAGTTCAGTAAATTATTCAGAATTGTAAAAGATTACTCAATAAAGTTTTGCATTCTTAGTTTCAGTGCATTAAAGATAAACTATTAAAAAGAGGGCCCAGCTAACACAGCATAAAGATGATGTATGAAATGTGACATCTCTTTAACATAGAGAGAAAACACTTCCCTCCATTGAGTGCTTTACAGCTAATGCAAAATATTGACACAGCCCTATTATACCAAACAATAGACTGCTTTCAGAAAGATAATTTTTTAGAAGGGGTAGTATCATGTGATCTTATTAATATTTATGAAATATGATAACAGAAAAAAGGGAATTGGGATAGTGCTGCTATCTTTATAGACCCTATCCATTTCAGCTTCAAAATGTTTTTCATTTCACACATCAGACACTAATTAGCAAATATCTAATTAGTGTTAGAAGAGTAATCGCTCATGGGAGTTGTTGAGGCTTTGAGCTTTCATGCATGCAGAAATAGTGCCACTTTAGGTACATTTGTTAAGGTACAGTAATTTTAACTTTTATTTTTCTCTGAACTGCGTGAATTAAAATAAAAAGCAAAATTAAGCTCCAATAATTGGGGGTGGGAAAATGAATGCATTCATAAAGAGTGAGGCAAGATCCAGAAAAATTAAAATTTACGTATTTTGAAACTTCTGCAGATGCTGGTAAATTCAATAGACCAAACAGAATGTAATATTAATTTGATTTGATTCAACTTTCCAGGTGAAAGACTATCTGTAATGTTCCTCTTTACAAAACAGATAACTATATATACCCCAAATGAGGGGAACACACAATGCAGCCAAGGATGGAATAATCAAAATGCTATCAGAATTCTCCTGTTCTTAACTTTTATAGTTCAAGTGTGTTGGGTGATAAGTTTCTTGTTATGAATATTAATTACTAAGTTATGCAGGTTTTATTTTGCATTTTCTTTTATGAGAGACATAAATTCTATATGAACAGAATCTACCTTAGTAGTAATTTTGTCTCAGAGCAGATAAATACATTTTAGCTAGAAACAGAGTATTCAGTACAGAGCATTGTGCTTCTGTCAGCATCAATATTACCAATGTGAAGGAGGAAATAAAACCAACTGTTTCTCACACCTGGTTTTAGCAACACTTCTAAGTTCACTCAAAAATAATACAAGCAGGAGCCCGATTTTGAAAATAGACAGACTGTAGGAAATGTATGAAAATAATATTAATGATAAAATATTTAGATACTGTTTAAATATGCAACAAAATATTGAAAAATGCTGGAGGACTGAAGAATTAGTCTTTTTTGATTCTGCCACATTTGATAGCATAACCCTTTTTGCTCAACTTCCTGAAAATGAAATGTCTGTCTATCAAATCTGGGTGCATTCTAATTCATATTCATAAATATTTTTCAATAACTGTTTACTATCAGTTTAATTTTAAAGATAATGTGGGTTCAAACTGTAGCTCTTAGATGGAGAAAAAGCAATTCATCTGTGATCTCCACTAAATTGATTTCTATTTCAGTGGAAATGGCTTGTCCTGAAGTTTCAAATGTCCTCAGTGGAATGTTTCCTCCTAATGATGCAATATTTGCACAGTATCAGATTGTCATACTCTCCAGAATCTGGTTCCTAAATATTAGAAAAATTGAATAGTCTATTTTGTTGAACGAGCTGAATGGAAAACAGATGCAAATAAACAGCATAAAGGCTGGATGTACCTAATTTTTCTCCTGTTTAGGCAGCCAGATCTGCATGGGGTTAACACCTAAATCCCAAATTTATTAATAAAGCCACCAGTAGGTCAACAACACAAGAGAAGTGTCTGTCATCTGTTTGATCAAGTGTCAGCTTTTAAAAAATCTTACCCATCATATTGCTGAGCCAAAGTATTTATTCCCCAGACTCAATCCTGGTGAACTCAATTACAGGGTTTTTTTACCTTTTGTTGGTTTCTGTCTTAGCTTTTTTAAAACCACTTTGAATTCCTAAGCTTAGGTTACTGAGTACAGCTGAAATTTTTAAATATGTGAATGAAAATGAAGTGTGAAAAACAGTGCTTAGATTACTGTGTGAAGACTTAATAGAAATGTTGGGGGGAGAAAAAAAAGTTTTGAAAGAGACCTCTGGAAAATGAAGGAGATGGTATTTCTGTGCACTGAATCTGTGAAAATGGAAAAATGAATGTGTTTTATAGAAGCCTCCATGCGTGGCTTAACAGCATTATTGGAAATTGCCTGATTTACACTGGTATGGTCTGCTGATGTTCCTTGAGACTTAAGGGGGCATATCAGCACATTTTATTCATCATCAGAATGCTGCTCAAATAGTTTGTCTAATGGCAGTTTTCCATATATTGTGACTTCTCTAATTCCACCCTCTGTTTATGGGAATGATGCTCAGCTCTGACACACTGAGTGGCAAAGTTTCCCTGGCAAAGGTTTCTGCCACCAGCTTCCCTTCCAGAGCAGAACAGTAAAGAAGAGGCAGGCAAATTACTTAAAGCAAATTCGAGAATAAAACTTTCTTTTCCAAACCCCAGTCTGCTCCTCCAGTCACTTGTCCTCACTGCCGTATTAACTGTACCAGAAATGAGAATCTTACTAAAATATTAAAGCATTTACTGCTGGGTTTAGGTAAAAAATCTTACTTTAGAGGTTTCTCCTTGCTTTAAGTGTGTAGTTGGCCAGGAATTGCTATAAAATAGAATACACAGTGCTTTTAGCATTTTGAATTTATTTTTTAAATACATATTTAGTTTAAATTTATTAGATGCTGGAAAAATTCAACATGTGAAGGTTTTCTTCTGTTGAATAGTATTTTTTGGGGGGGGTTGTTAGGTTATGGGGTTTATTTTTATGTTTCTTTAAACATTTTATTTCTTTTGAATTCCTCACATTAGTCAGAGCAGGGCAGTTTTTGTCAGGACAAGAATTTTGTCATGCAATCTCTGGAAATGCCTTCAGTGCATCCATTCCTTTGTGCCATCTTTTAGTTTGTGTCAGCCCAGAGCAAGGGGCTGTTATTTCATTTTAAGCCCTTTTTTAATCAGCATGAGGTGTGCTCCATATATACAGACTTACTGGTCTGTATGGACTTTATGTAGCAGAATAATAAGCAAAATGAAAATAGTGACAATTGTGGAATTGTTACACTAGGCAAAACAAAAATAATGATGAGGAATACCTTCATTAGTAATGTTTTTTCAGTATTTGTACAAAGATTTCTGTTAAGTCAAGCAGATGGAATCAGGCTTGTAAACAGCAATTTATGGAATATTTTGCAGGTGTTTAACATCTGTCTCAAACATTTGATAGTATTTCCACATAGCCTAATTAGCAAGGTCAAAAATCAAAGATGTGTTTATAAAGCAACAGTGACCAGATCATAAATATGGATCATAAGCAGATTCTTGCTATTCCATGGTGATTTACTGCTTGTGGAAAAACTTTATCTCATTTTATTTTTTTTCTGTTATTGTAAAGATGTACTAAAAAACCATATTTTTGCTTGATATGGGGACATAGTTAAGACAGTTAAGGCAAAGCCATTCCTTTGGGGTCCTTATGTATTTATTTCTTACATTTAGATTATGTTAACTTGGTGGGTTTACCTTTTCTCTGTTACAATAAGTTACCCTGCAGAAGCGTTTCCATAAATTTCAAAACCTTTCTTTAAATCACTTCAGGGCATGGCTTCACCAGAGAAAGAAACTCATCGTTCCTTAACTCAATTTTTTTTGATTTTGGGTCTTGAGAAAGTTGGTTTTGACTAACCGGAATGTACTTAGACTTTTTGTACTCTGTCTTATTTTGAAAAAAAAAATCTTCGAAGTAAAATACTTTGTCTTCCAGAATTCATGGAGGTGTCATGGAGGTGTCATTTATGTTACTCAGCTTGTGGAAATTATGTGTTGCAATGTTATGTCTTACAAAAAAAAAAAAAAAATATATATATTCCAAATTAAGAAAAAAAATAGATCTTTTGATCCAACCCAAACGCTTCTTTGAAAAAGAGTTAAAGCTGAGTTGAGGTCGTGAAATAACAGGTGTCTACTTGCTGAAGGTGATAAACTTGCTAAGGAAACAGGAGCAGATGAATGTTGTCTCTGGGGAAGCATGTTTGCCCTTTTCAAAAGCACAGATTTTAAGTCTGGAATCAATTGCAGAAATGCCTTGGCTTGCAATGAGATGTAGATCACAACCACAACAGGTAAATGCAATTTGTATAAGCATATAAATCAGAGAGTGTGATTTTAAGTACCCTTAAATGAATTAGATTTGTCTCATAATATTCCTATTAAGTAGGTAAATATCACCGATCCTCATTATTTAGAGATCAGGTGGCATTAGCAAACACATTTTCTATTTCAGCAACAGAGTTTCCAGCTTGTCAGTTTGAATGTAAGGATCGTTTTGAAATCAGTGGTGAGTAGTTCTCAATCTCCCACATAATTAAATCTCTTTATTTTCTATTTCCTTTTCTGTAAAGTGAGAACAGTAACACTATGTGCAAATTCAATATAGACATTCACTGAACAGTTTTTGCTGCTTTTGAGATCCCAAATGGATATACCCACCTGTGTGGTACTGTTTTGAGGGAAAATTCTCCCTGTGTAAAACTTCTGCACTGTATAACCCACTGAAGTCATGAAAGCACCAAAAGGAGCTTGAAGATGATGACAATCCCAAAGCTTTCTAAGACTGTAGGTGACTGTGCTAGCAGCACCAGCTTTAGTTAATTTACAGTTATTTCAGTTTCCTCTACAGCCAGTACAGAGCCACAGTTAAACTCTTTAGCAGAAGCAGTGTGGAGCATGGCAGTACACTCAGCTACAAAGATTTGTATTTGAGACATGCAGAACAACATTAAAAAATCCTTGCTTTATATTTACCCACAGGATAGTTAGAGTTGCAGGAATTTATCTGGGTTTTAGGAGACCACCTTATTTATTTTTCTCATGCAAATTAATGCTTTTAACACACAGTCTCAAACACAGCCCCCTTATTCCAGACTGTAATGTAGTGACAATGTATTGGTTTCCTTATCCCTGGATGTGTTTACTTGCTTGATCAGAAGTACAACCAGGTGTTGTACCCTCTTCTTAAAACAATTTTACTTCCCTTTCAATAAGAATGGTTTGTTTGAAGTTTGTGAAAGGCCTATCTGTATGGAATTCATAGATTTCATGTTGTGATACAGCAAGGAGACTTGCTAGAAATTGCCTGTTTCAGGCTGATGATGCAAAACTAGACATCTGTTAAATTAACATCTATCTAACATTTTTGCCTTTCAGTCAAATGCATTCAAAAAAATCAAATGTTTTTTAGCTGTCAAAACAATCTGTCACAAGATATTTATTTTTTTTGTTTAATGGATTACTTAAGGAAAGCAGCATATGGTTGAGTAAGCTGCACCTATGCTGCAGCTTCCCTCACTCTGTACTACCTATGAACTACTGGAAGATGCACGGGCTTAAATTATTACTTTTTAAAAATTAAATAAATAATTTAGAAGTTTATACTTTCTAACTTGTTGGATTCCTTTGTAATTTGTGTTTCAAATAAAAAATAAAACCGATTTTGGTAAAGAAACCTGAGAAAATGTTGCCCTGCCTTTCTGTCCTAGAACAGTCCATAGGATGATAAGTAAATCCTGCAATAAATCACAGTGGGAACAAGCCTGCATTCACCTACAGGCTTGTTTCTTTCCTTAATTTAGACTATTCATTACTTCTCACATAGAGGAGGATATAATAACACATTAGCAATTACAATTATGCATAATTTTAATAAAAACCCTCTAATAACAGGTCCTAATAATGACCCAAACCAAAAAGCCTTTAATGCAATACATAGTGCTGCATTGTGCTGGGTTCTCATTCATCAAACTATGGCTTGTGTGCCTTGGTGACATTCTGGGTCTGCTTTTATGTGCCCCTTTCAATCATGTAGTGCTGTGCCCTGCCCTATCCTGCAAGAATAGTAGAGATTTTTCCAGATTAAATTCGCAGTGAAATCCTGGCCTCATTAAAGTCAATGGGTCTGCTGCCTCCAAGTCAGTGAAACCTGAACTGACTGCTTGCATCAGTATTTTCTGATAAATAGACACACTAGAAGTCCAATGTTAAAGCTGTTTAAATTATTTCTTTCTGAATTTATTTGTATACATTCCTTTTACTCTTAGGTTTTGATTTGTATGTGCTTAAAACGTGGGGGTTTGTTTTGCTTTTTTTAGTCCCACAGCACATAAAGCATGTGTGAATATGAGATATTTTGCTCTGGGAATAGTCAGCAGCTTTGCAGAGGGGTGAGATTGGAAGTTCTCAGCATGTGATGTACTTCACCTCTAGGGAGATGAGAAATGTGTCACCCACACCATACAGCCCTTCAGGGAGCATCTTGCATTGTTCATTCATGGTTTAGTTCGGATTTAGGTTCAAGGCAAGAAGAGTATATTATAAAACTACTGCTCTAAGTCACTGTATTTCATTAGTTATTAACACAAACCTGCCCGTTCTCTGGAAGGGACTCTCTGGGTTTCCGTGTCACTGGGGTGTTTTCAGAGAGGCAGCATTTGAACATGGAGAACATATGGGGACAGACTATGGAAATCATTCACTTAAATGTCACTTCTGTCTTGGATTTGTCATCTGGTTTTATTATGTTGAATGCCATGAATATGTTTGATTGTCGTTTGCTTTACAGTGAGTTGTATTTCTTACTACTGAGTGTGGCCAAAATACATCCATGTTAATTATAATTCGGGGGGATTTTTAAAAGCTAGTTATTTTATTTTTTTATGTGACAAATACGCTATGTGTATTACAGGTGCAGAAACTGCTTTAGGGTTTTCAGGAGATTTTAGAAACAAGTTTACTCTAGTAAAGACTTGATTACAGTGAGATAAATGGTTCTAGTATCAAAGAAAAATGCAAATTTTAAAGATTACTTTGTAAGCTAGTGTACATTGCTAGAACCCTGTGGACTTCAGTGGAGCTTTAGCACTTTAGGATTTTGGGAAGTGGGAATAAAAAACCTCCTCCAACCCACTGATCATCTCCAGGCAGCAGTACCCTCTGTCCCCCCGACACCTGCTCAGATTTTCCTCCTTCCCCTCCCTCCTCCTGCCCCAGCTCTAGCAGGACACAGGCAGGCTAGCCCAGCCGGGTCTGATGGAACAGGCAATTCCTCCTTCCTTCAGAACCCTTTTGGCTGTAGAGTCCTGTTCTTTATTCATTTGAGGGGATTTGTGAAACTTTTGGGCATTTCAGAGCTTTGAGATTCACACAAGTTTGTGTGTACCCAGCTGACTATTTCAAGCAAGGACTGAAAGAGAAGCAGATTTGTTCAGAGACACAGGAAAAATGTACAAATGTTAGTTAATGTTTGATTTCTAAAGCCGGTGGTCTAGAAACTAGAACTTTGTTTTTCCTCTTTATTGCTATTGTGTCTATTCTTTAAGAATCATGAGATACTTTGAATATATTATAACTTTAAAGTGTTGATATTTTTAGTCAGACTGTGATAAGCAGAAGCATGAGCCTTGCCTTTTCTGGGCAGATTGGCAATTATCTTTAGTGTTGAGGTTTTTGGGGAGTTTCCCTTCTGTTCTTTGTTTCTCTTCTCTTGAGGAATTTTCCCCCATATATGTTGCTGGGAAGACAAATAGCTGAGCGATTAAGAGACACAAAAGCCACGGAAGGTGTGGCCGAAGAGGCTGCCCTCCTTGTCACCTGGCTGTGGGTTTGGGTACCCTCAGCATTCCCACAGGGGAGAGAGGCGCCTGCCAGCTCCCCGGCACTGCAGGCTTCCTGGGTTTGGCTGCCTTCTTTTCCTTTTCCCTGCCGGGGAACCCCCAGGATCCCGAGCCCGTTTTTCCCTGCCTGCCCCTTCCCAGCCCCAGAGCTGGGCGCTGCAGCTCTCGCTCCTCTGCAGCCCCCTCGTCCTGCCCTGCCGAGACCTCCGGGGGTTCCCCGTGCCGCAGCTCGACACATCTCGCCTGCCACCCGGGATCTGTGCTCCTACTGCTGCTCCAGCCTGCCTGGACAGGAGAGCCCGGACAGACCCCAGGATCAGCTGCCCAGGGAGGTTTGTGAGGCCTTTCTTCCATCCCTTTCCCGGGATCTGAGCCGCCATCACTGCGTGCTCCCCGAGCTCGCTCCGGAGCGCCCCCTGCAGCCGCGGGAGAACCATCGCACCTGCCCTGCTCACCGGGAGCCGCCAGCGCCCCTGCCGGCTGTGACTGGAACTGCACCAGAGGGGAAAGGGCCTGACAGCCGAGAGAGGCTGCACTGGGTTTGTGGTTCTGTTTGTTGTCACCACTGTAGTTATTGTTGTTTGTTTGCCTGTTTATACATCTGTATTTTAGTAAAGAACTGTTATTCCTATTCTTTATATCTTTGCCTGAAAGCCCCTTAATTTCAAAATTATAATAATTTGGGGGAAAAGGGGGTTGCATTTTTCATCTCAAAGGAGGCTCCTGCCTTCCTTAGCAGACACCTGTCTTTCAAACCAAGACATTTAGTAAAGGTGACAATAATCATTACAGCCTCAGGGCTGTACTGCAAGTCCGCTATAGGAGCAGGAAGTGCAGGTATTAACAGGTTGGTTTTTTCCTACACCGCTTAGTGAAATGAAACATGTGCTTTTGTTTGATATGCTAATAGCAGTCCCTTTTGTTTGTTAGGGAAATCCTTAGTATGCTGCAGCTTCCTGCTGATCTGACACACCCGTAAGCTAATCATTGGCAAGTTGATTTTAGTATCCCACGATGCCAGCCAGTCCCCTAAGAGTGAAGGGTCACTCCAAGTCCCCAGCTTCCCCTGCTCCCACCCTGGGCTGCTGCTCTCATCCCGGCTTTGTCTCATGCTCGTCCCCTCATAAGCCTCAGCCTGTGGCTTCCCCTGCACATTCCTCCCTCCTCTGCAGAGGGTACCCCGGCCAAAGGCACAGTGGGCTTTTCTAGAAACTTCTCTGGGAAATGGGTGGTGTGGGGGTTTTCCCAGTTTGAAATTGGGACTGTGTTGTTCCCACCTGGCAGGCCAGTCAATGGAGGGTTTTTTGCTGGCCCTGTTTGTGCTGTCCCAGTAAAAGCCATGCAAGCAGCAGAGCCCAAGAACCTCTGGTGTTACAGAGTGTGGACAATGAACCTCCAGGCTTAGGTGTAAAAAATCTGAAGAGTAAGAAAATGGTTTTAAAGTGCTTTTGCCTTAAAATGTGTTCTTGGCTTTCCCTTTATCTCTCTCTTCTTTTTTCTTTTTCTTAAATGAATACTGTTCTGAAGAAGCAGATTTTGGGAGCATTGTGCTGGGAACAAAAGGATTCTTTCAAAGACTTGTTGCTCAATCTTGTTTACAGGATTTTTCTTTTCCTGAAGCCTTCTAAAGTAGTCTCAATTATTCTCTTCCCTAATGTATTCATATTTGCTGGAATAAAACTTGCTCTATTTTGAGGAGGACTGCACCAAGTGCAGTTGTTCCCAGTGTTTTCTGGGTGAAACATTAACTGAGAAAACTGGGAATGGCACTTCTTTCCCCAGATCTCCCTCCCATTCTCACCATGACTCCTGCTGCTTTCTCTCTTCTTCCTCTGTGTCAGGACTGCAGCAGCCACTTCTTTGGTGGCTCTGCTGGGGCTCCTGCTGCTTTCTCCTTGACCTCCCAGCTCTGCCCTGCCTGACAGCCGAGCCAGCAAGCTACACTGGAGTCCCAATGATTCAAGTTGACTCTAAACAGGGCTTTTTAAGGCATTTCAGACTGTGTTGTGAGCATATTTTCCTTCCATTATTTCCCGTTCCACCATAGCTTCCATGTGTTATGACTTCTGAGGCGCCCTGCCTCTCCTGCCAGGTGCCAGGTGTGTCACACACACCTCACACCTGGGTGGGTGAGGAACAATTACACTTGTCCATGTGGCATTAATAATAATCATCATCATAATCATCTTTGGGAATACATTAATACTGTTTTCTTACATATGCATTAGGTTAACACTTAGCTAAATAATCATAATTAGCAACTTGAAAATTTTGTGTAAGCATTAGTTATTAAAGCCTTAAATGAGTCCTATGAGGTATCATTACCACCATTATATAAACTGAAAAAAATTGACCATATCAAAGATAATTGTCTTTCCCAAGATCCAGCAATGAATCTCAAACTGAGATGTGATTTGATCTCCAAGGCTCTGTTTCAGTCATGGATTTTGCATGCTTTAAAACACTGACTCCCAGGAGTTCAGTGTAACTTGTCTGAACAATATAAATACTATTGTTTACATTCTATTTTCTAGTCATCATAGAAGAAAGAAGTTGTCAGTACAAGCTCTGTGTTTTTTTGGGGGATCCCTACTGCAAATAAAAAATATTTTGGGGGATTTCGGATGGCTTCTGTGTAACTCTATTAGTAGTTGTAACCTTAGGTGTTGTTTTTTGCTTTGAAATAGAATTACTGAAGCAAGATATTACCTGAAAAATGACAAGCTCTGTTAGAATGCTGTTGAAAGTTAACCCAAATGGCACAGAAATGTCATACATAGCTGATTATAATCATGCTTCTGTGTAGAATGTTATTTTTGTATATTGCTCTGGTCTGTTTATAACCATTAAGAAGGGAATTATGCACAGTAATGTGTCTAGATTCCAAGGAAGTTATTTGGCCTGTACATTATGATTTTTATTTGTTGCTTGGCTGCAGGACAGCATATGGAGTCATTATCCACTTAATAACTGAAATAGATGCAACCTCCCTTCCCCCTGGTGAGCGTGGGGATGGGAGGAGGCAGCAGCTGTCACCTGTGCAGACAGCCTGAGAGGGGCAGGGGCAGGCAGGGCTCTCATCTCTGCCTTTTCTAAGAAGAGTTGTTTGCTTGTGCATTTTCGTTGGGTTTTTTTTATTTTACTACCTGGAATATCAATTTGCTAGGAAGGTGTAGGCACTGTGGTGGGAATGTCTCTGCACTGGTCCAGAGCTCACTCCTGCTCTTTGTGGCCTGCAGAGGTGAGGCTCAGCAGTGCGCCAGGGACAGCAGGGCATGCTTGGGTTCTGGGAAATTCATGTGCTGAAGTATGAAAGGTGCAGCTGGGGAGATGAGTTTGATGTACTTTGAGGCCAAAGAGGAGTTGGCTGAGTTAAGATTCCAAGCAAGTGATTTGCTTTCAGACTGAAACAGTCACATATTGAGTGAGGTCTTTGTAGCCAGAGGAAAAGTATTTCCATGTTTGCATATTGTTCTTTGGAATATGTACTGATTCTGCATGTCCCTGTCTCCCTCTGTTGTTCAATTTCCTACTCTTTTTTTTTTGGAATTTTTTAGTCTTGCTGAATTGTAATTGAGTCGCTAATGGGGCAACTAAATTTTAATAAGGTTTGGTTATAACTTAAAGTGTTTGGCTCAGACTCATGTAAAAGGTGGGTTTGGGTTGGGTTTTTTTTTCATTCAGCAGCAGTGTAGCTAAAAATTCACTGTAATCCTGTGTTTAAAATTGTTAATTTGAAGTGAAAACTATAGTCCTTAATTGTTCACATTGCTAGCAGCCATCAGTTGTGCTAATTTTGGGTTTTATGCATGAGCTAAGCCCATAGCCTATACCTGCGTCTCTAAGAAAATAAAAGATCTGTTTCTTCAGGCACCTCCAGCATCAGCCTTGTCATGCTGATGACTGTGGCGAGACAGACTCGCCATTAGTGTTGGCCCTTTGGCATCTCTTTTTGATCGGTGAGCCCAGCCGGGCTGCTCAGGAATTCATAGCACATCCCAGCCGCAACTGGTATCCGAAGAATCTCTGCTCTCCTCTGGCTGGAGCTGTGTCTCTGCTCAGCCGCTGTCAGTTCTGGTTTGTATCACATCCCTCTCCTCTCTCCTCTGACCTTCCCTCGGCAGGGCCGGCCGGCAGGTGCTGCCCGCAGCCCTCCGGCTGCAGCATCCGCGGCGGCGGCAGGAGCTGGCCCGAGGGGCTGCCAGGGGTCTTCCGAGGCGTCCGTGGGCTCTGCCGTGCCGCTGCCCCGGCCCGGGATGGTTATCTCCCCTCTCTCCAAAGAGAAGCCGTGTGCCGGACCCCGGGCGGGGGGTCCTGTCCGTGCCTCGCCGGGCAGCGCCTTCCCGGGCAGCGCCTTCCCGGGCAGCGCCTTCCCGTGCAGCGCCTTCCCGTGCAGTGCCTTGCCGGGCAGCGCCTTCCCGGGCAGCGCCTCTCCGGGCAGCGCCTTCCCGGGCAGCGCCTTCCCGGGCAGCGCCTCGCCGGGCAGTGCCTTCCCGGGCAGCGCCTCGCCGGGCAGCGCCTTCCCGGGCAGCGCCTCGCCGGGCAGCGCCTTCCCGGGCAGCGCCTTCCCGGGCAGTGCCTTCCCGTGCAGCGCCTTCCCGGGCAGCGCCTTCCCGGGCAGCGCCTCGCCGGGCAGTGCCTTCCCGTGCAGCGCCTCTCCGGGCAGCGCCTTCCCGAGCGCCGCAGGTGCGGCTCGTCCGTGCGCGGGCAGCGTCCGCGCATCTCCGCATCACCTCCGCATCATCCCCGCATCCCCTCCGCATCCCCGCCCGCAGGTCCGTGCTGCGGGGGCACCGCCCGCTCCCCCAGGGCCGTGCCGTGGCCGGGCGGTGCCGGGACCCGCCGGGAGGGAGATGGAGCGAGGCAGGGCAGGCAGCGGGAGGCGAGGCTCAGGCGAGGGCATGGCCTCGGGAGCTGGGCTGCCCGGGCAGCTGCTGGGGGCCGAGCTGCGGGTGAAAAGAAAAGCAAGTTCAGCAACAACGCTCTTTCCCTCCACCCAAAAAAACAACAAACCAAAACAGCCGACAAAAAACCTCCTCGAGCGGAAGGTGTGTGCCTGCCCAAGGGAGGGGGATTGGAACTAGGTGATCTTTAAGGTCCCTTCCAACGCAAACCGTTCTGTGAGTGTATGAAAGAAACCCACAGACAGAGCAAAACCGGGAATTCCCTGTCTTCTCCTTGCTTTTCTCCCCGGGGCAGCTGGCTGCAGCTAGGCTGGGCAGGGGCAGAGGGAGCACTGGGTTCCTCTGTCCTGAGCACCTCTGTGTGTAGAAAGATTTGGTCTTCAAAGAGCCCCAGTGTTAAGCGAGTGCTGTGTTACAGACAAACGTCCCTGGAGTGAAACCCCCAGCCTCCCATCCCTCGGTGTAGATGTCACCTCTCCAGCTGAGTGTTAAACTCAGTTTTAATGGTCTGGGGGTAAAGCACCGTGTTTGTAGCTGAATAGCTCGAGCAGTAACATCCTCCTTATTTGCTGTTCTAGTAAATATCGCATGCCATAACAAAACCTGTAAATGAGTTTCAGGGTCAGTGTGGCTCTGGTTTGGCAGGCTCAGCCTTCCTGCTGACCCTTCTGGCAGAGGAAGGTCACTGGGGTCCATCTGAGCACAGTCATCTCAGTAAGAGCAGGTTTCTCAGTGTGTGGCGTAGCAAAGCACTGGGGTGTTTGCCTGATTCCATGAGCTGCTTTGAGACCTGCGGTCCTACAGGTGGTACTGCACCACAGCCGTGTGGCTGGGCAAGCTCTGAGGGCAGGCAGTGGCTGATGGATGCACTGGACGGGGGGAAGGGCCACCATTGCCCTGCCCAGGTGTCCCTGTAGTGCAGAGTGGTGATTGCTGTTCCTGAGGCACAGCTGAGGGAGGCACAGCTAACGGGGCACAGGTGCTGGCACTTGCCAGCTCTCCTCCCCTGCAGCCCGGACCTGTGCTGAGCTGGTCTCTGCAGCCCAAATGCAGCTGGGTCACCATCACAGCCAGAGCTATGTGAGGGTGGTAGGAGGCTCCAGAAATGCCTGGCTGGCTGCTGTTCTTCCATGGATGTCATTTCAACACTGTAAGCAAGAGAAATGCGTATGTGCCTTTAGTGTTGGGTGGCTTATCCAGGACTAACATTTGCCTCCTGCTATCTCTATGATAAACATTTGTTTTATCTTGTAGACTTAAAGCATCAGCAGGTGTTGAATGTATTTTAGTAACATTTTTTCATTGTTCTTAAAGGACTTCTTGATAAGCATAAGGAAGTATTTCTATTCTAGTGAATACCAGAAGATGTGTTGGAACTACTTAGGCCTTGGATCAGACATTACTTACAATCTTACAGTGGGTTTGGCTAATTCTTAAGTAACTGAGAAGTATTTTGAAAATGAATTTCACAGTACTATGTGTTTCTTTACACATTTTGTTTCTTTCTTGTGAACATGCATTGGTTGATGACAATTAATAGTCTGTGAATTTGGCTGACAGGAAACCTGTTAGTTGAGACAAAAACTACGTGCTACAGTAGAGATAAAGGCAACAGAATGCATATAATATGTTTTATGATTTATGCTTTGTCTGGCTGCACTCATATCCTCTATGCTGAAAACCCCCCAAACAGCAGCAGCATGGTATGGCTTTACATTATTATACTTACTTTGAAACCTTAATCAGCTGAAAAATCTATAAAGAATGAGGTTATATAAAATATCATCGAGGATCCAAGTGTTTCTTTATTGAGTTCATCAAGCACAGTTTAAAGGAAGAAATATGGAGAAAAAAAAAAAAAGCAGGAGGTTTAGAGAAAGAGGAAAAGGAGGATATTAGACAATTTAAGCACTATAAGATTGTCTCTCTGCTTTGTTGTTTTGGGGGTTTTTTTGTTGTGTTTTTTTGGGGTTTTTTTCAAAATTGTAGATGTTAATTAACAATTAATTGTTAATGTTAAGCACTTAAATGTTGTGCTTTTGGTGTGCATTAAGATGATTGCTTTCTGGAGAGTGTACGTGGTGACTCTGACATGTTGTATGGTATAATTAATATCTCTTCCTGGCAGCTTCCAGAGGGTTTTTTTAGGTATTCAGTACCTGAAGTTGTACCATTTTATCCCAGATTTCATAAGTAAGGATGAGGTAATTGTAAAAGAGCATTGGCTGATAGGTAAAGTTTTGAATTGCGTCCGTGACTGTCACAGGAAAGAGCATGTCAGAAAATGACAATGCTTATAGTAAAGCATTGGGTGAAAAATAGTAAAAGTAAAAATAGTTCTCTCTTCTTTTTGTGTTAATTACTTTTTCACTTTGCCAGAAACTGTTTGTGGGAAAGCTTTTGCTTTAATGAGTCTGTCTTCATAAAGTTGAAGAACATTTCAAATAACAGCCAGATAGTTCACCCATGCTCTCAGTCAGCTGTATGAGAGATGTGGCACAGTCTCAATTGAGTTTCCATGGAATCAAAATCTGTATATTCTACAGAAAAAAAAAATCAAGGGGGAAAAAAGAAGAATGTTATTATTAAATTTGGTTTATTTTTAAATACATAGTTACTTATAATCAATAACTTAATATATCTAAAAAGTCATATTTTGCTATTTATAATTTGATCAGGTTGCATTTCAGAACTGTGAATCAGTTGTAAAACCAGACCTAAAATGTGCATTTAATTTTTTTTTTACATTTTAATCATCTGTAATGTAATGTCATACTTTCTATAGCATTTTTTAATATACATATGTGTTTTTGAACATTTCTGTCACTTGTTAACAATTTAGTTAAAATACTATATCTTGAAGTTCTCAAGAGTCAATCATGTCAAGCTGTTGGTGGTCTCAACATTCTACTCAGCACTTCACATTTACCTTTTTTTTTTTTTTTTTCTTCTGCTTCAGTGGGCATTCTCTTAGTGGTATGACAGGGATAAAGGCAGGAACAGCTGTTGTGGCTCATAGCACAGGTTCACCAAAACCTGTGTCTGATGAGAGCTGAGGAAATGCCAAATTAAGGGTGCTTTTTTTAAGCCTTTCTTTCAATCCTTGGTGGAATTTTATTCTGTGTGCTGTACCAAAACAGATGGGGAGTAAACCAGACTTTCTTGATCCTGCCTCCCCCTTTTCTTATCAACTCCTTTGCTTGAGCCACGGCCTAGCTGCAGCATGAAAGTGTTTAATAAAAGAACCTCTTGACTCCCGTGGTGAGTGGGACTCTGCATTTGGGGCTCGTGCAGTGGGTTTTACACCCTGCTGCTGTGGGATTGCTGGTTTAGCAGTCCCCCCAGTGTTCCTGCTCATCACAGCTCTGGGATACCTGTGCAGGAATGGAAGGCTTCCAAGTTCTCAAGGAGTCTTTGAGCTGATCTGGTAAACTCAGAGGGCTTGGTGATTTTGTTTTGTGAGATAAGTGGCATTTTAGGTGTTCTGTTATAGTATACACATCCTCTTGATCATTATGTGAAACAACTTGAAGCACTTAACGAATTGTCAGCTGTTACCAGGAGGGTGAGACCTAATCCTGTAGGACCTTTGTGCTGTACATATAGTAGAAAAGTGGAGTTCTGGTACAAATATTATGGATCAGAACATGAGTATACAAGAGCAAGTTTTAAAAAGGTCTGAGACCTTTGTTCCTGCTTTTTGCTTCCTCTGCTGTGTCCTGTATTAGACATGGAGAGCCATTTTCATCTTGGAACTTTGAAAATAAAAATTACTTATTTCTCTGCCTCCATTTTTTTGGTCATCTGTTGCAGTTTTTGGCATCCTTGGCTCGTGCCACAGATCAAACCCAGCTCCAGCAGTGCAGCAGGTCTTTGGACCCTGACATAAAAGCAAACAAGTTAAAAAGGTTTATAGATTTGGTTCTGTGCTTCCACATTATTGAGGAAATATGCTTCTGTCAAGATCAGCTTACAAAAAAAAGAGGTTTTTGATTACCCTTGTTGTTAGGCAATGACAGCAGTGGCCTTTTAATTTGTTGACATCCTTCTGCTTTTTGCCATCTGTATCACAGGTGTAGCAAAGCAGTGGATATAGAGGCTGGAATTGAATTCACAGCAGAAATAATCTCAGAATAGAAGTCAGCCTGAATATAGGTCAAGTTAGTGCATAGGAAACCAACACATCTTCAAAGCTGTGGCTCAGAGAATGCTCAAGGGTATACTTAAGGCATGAATGTTGCATATTAATTCAGGGGACTGGGCAGTAAAACTAGGCTTTGTTCAGTTTCTAAGTGTGTTCCCCTGTACTCTGAAATAAATTGTGCACTCAGTGAAGCTGTGTACTCTGTTGTCTCAGCGTAGATTTGTATTTCATGTAGAGAACTTAAATTACCTAGTTGTGAAGAAAATGCTTTACAAGCCTCACAGTGCTCTCCTGGAAGCCAGCCTTTGTCTTTGCAAGCAGAATGTGCCTGCACAGCGTGGAGGAGCTCTCAGCCCATGGCAGGAAGAAATCAGGCACACCTGAACCTTGTAGGTAAATTATTCTTCCCATCCCTAATGTTAATTGAGGCACAGGAGGTTCCCATGAACTGGCTGCTGTTTAGGCACAGATGAAAGTAGTTGGTTTACTGCTGGTTTAAAAAATGTAAATCTTCTGTGGAATTGTTTGAGGTACTGAGGAGTCTTGAAAGCCCTTAGCATGGTGACTGTAATTGGAGTAAAAAGTCTAAATGTATGGAGCAGACAAGAAGTTGGTGCCACAGAAGTCTGACTCTTGAAATGTTGTTTTAATGCATATTCCTCTATGGTTTTACAAATAAATACAAGGGTAGGGTGGAATTGCACGTCCTTTGAAAATTTTATATCCAAATAATCAAAAACATACTGATGATCTCTTATTTTAGTATTTTAACAGAAGTTATAGAAGTACTGATTTCCATTCATTCATGAAATGATAGGTTTCAAAACATATTAACACTTACTTTTATGAAACAGAGAAAACTAGAAATTAACTATGTAAATAAAATAATAACTTAGGTATTAGTTATTATCACTCACTGCGCTGACAATGATAGGATTCAAAGATTATTTTCAGTGGCCATTAAGCAATCTGCATGAGTCATTACAAGCTGCTTTTGCTGGGATTTTTGTTTACTTTTCAGAAACTTGGCTATCCCTTCTATCATGTAATACAGGCAGTTGTAGATCAGGTTGCTCAACCATGCATGCAGTGAGTAAGGTTGTAGTGTTTGGACCAAATGGAGGTCATAAACAGTTTTAATTTATAATGATGCTATCACATGTATTCAGTTATGCTCGAAAATCAGCATTTAAGGGGTTTTGTAATTCATACCAGCAGTAGCACCACAGTTTTTCTTCACCCTGCCAGGATGTTGTGTGTAGCTTATGATTGTGCAAGGTCTTTATTTTGTGCTTCTCACCAGTAAATTCATGTCTGATCCTTCACCACACCAATTGCAATTCTCATTGTAAATTGGGTGATGGGAAGTTAAGTATAGGCAATATAAGACACAAGGGACTTCCTTGTATGCTCTGTCTCCCTTCTAGCCCTAGTGCTCCTCCTGTATTCCCTCTGAGCAGTGAACAGATCCATTCTAGGGAATGGAGTCTGGGCAGAGGTGAAGGGTCACACCATGCCCTTCTACTTTTAGAGTGCTTGTGGTGATCCAAAGGTGTTACTGGAACAGGGTTTGTGGCAGTAAAAAGTGGTATGTTTTATTAAACCAACAGATGTAACTGAAAAAAAAAATAGATACTCTCAGACACAGTCAGTCTTCAGGTCTGAAACAGAAGAAACAAAACCAAAAGGCTGGAAAAATTAGTTCTGATTGTGTCATGCATCTAGATAATTGGGAAAGTCTTTGCCAGATGTAAAACACAGGAGGATCTTGCTAAGAGAAAGTGATCATTGGCTCTTCTGCATAACCAGTGCCTTTCCTTAAACTGCAGAGGACTTGCAGTCAGTCATTGTTTCTGGCCAGTAGTCCCTGTTATAGGTGTGAGTGCTTTTGTGGTCATTTGCCACTTTATTTCCCACAATGTGCTGTGTGATGCTCCCTGTTCTAGAACACTCTGTGTTTGCTGGGAGAGGATTGCAGTGGGTGGGGTGGAGTCAGCATCACTGAAACAACGCAGGGTGGTGAATGCTCTAAAACTGCTCTGTTACTGCAGAAGTTGGAGGTCACAAAGGGTGTGTTTGCATGGGCACTGAGGACTTCTTAGACCTAAAACACACAGGAGAATAAGCCAGATTTCTAGCAGAGCAGACAAGTTTGGTATCATGAGGTTTTCTGTGATTAAACTTAAACTTGGCTTCTTCAGGTAAGATTGAGGGGAAAGCTCTGGTTTAGTTATTTTCTCTTTAATGGTGAAAGTGTGAAAAAAAGGGCTGGAAATCAGCTATTTATATCTCTGCACAAAACGGCATTACTGGTACATTTCTGTGTGTAGTTATTTTGTAATGTTATCTGGCATGGTGTTGGTGTGCTCCTGGAGTACTGCTTGAGGAAGCTTAAGTGGAAGCACATTTAAGAGCAGTAAAATACAGATTTTGCATTCATGTTCGTCAAAGCCTCACCTGTCTTATGGAAATGTGGCTGATTTATAGAGTAACTTCTTCCATAGGAGAACGACTTGCCTTGCTCACCAGAGCTGTGAGGAGTCAAGCAGTTCAGTGTCCATACACTTTTAGTTCAAACACAAGGTCAGTTCTTGTAAAAAACAATTTATTTTTTTCAGTGTATAAGCTTGTGCTTAGTTTTAGCCACACAGCCTTATGCCTCTCATGAAAATAAACAAGTTGCATGCATGTTTTCAAGTGTTTTGTTGACCTTGGATGCAAATGCAGACATTTGATTCCATTGTGAATTTGTAGATAGGCCTGTGAGAATGATTAAATACTTCTAGAATTATATATGTATGTATGTGTTTGCATTTGCTGAAAGTTGTTGTCATGGATATAATCTAGTACGTTATAAGAGATGTGGAAACTTCTTATCAAGACCTGCATGAGAAAAGCAATTTACCAATAAGGTGAGAAAATACAAAATGAATGGGAAACAGGAAAGATCTCTTCCCTAATTGTTCCCATTACTCATTCTAGGTGTGCATGGGCCTGTGCACACACTGCATAGGCAGGGGGGCTTCTTGTAGGGCTTGGGACTTAGTTTTGCTTGTTTTCTTTTCAAAAGGTAGTAAGGCAGTTCCTTCAGAGGAATTATTTGCTAATAATACTCTGGAAAAAATTGCAATAACTAAACTGATGGATCTCTATTTCTCCCTCATCTTTCTGTCCCCCTGAGTTTTCTGGTGGTGTTTATTTCCATAAAACAGGAGGCTTTTAAAACGGTGTAAGGAATCCATTGGACTCCTAAAACCAGCAGAGCATGAAGGAATACTTGATCCATCACACAAACTGCTCCTGTGCTAGGTCAGCCAGTGGTGCATTGATACGCATTCAGAGAGATTTAAAAGCCCAGTGTACTCACTGGTTTTCTTCCCCTTATGGTATGTTTACTCTTCAGTAAGTTCACATGATGAGGCTGCTTTAGAAGGTTAGTGAGAATCTGATTTTAATGGATCCATATTTATGTCAGTGTATTCCCAATGCCCAGGGGACAGAAAATGAGAAGTGAACTGCTGAAGCAATCACAACTTTATAAGTAGGTTGGGGGTTGCAAGTTTAAAGAGTTGTTTTGCTGTACAAGTATGAAAACTGGATTTTATCTGTTGAGAGCTTACTATGATGGTTTCTGGTGTGATTCTGGAGGCAAACATTCATAGAGAAGCATCAGTTCTTAAAAGTTTTGTGGTATAATAATGATATAGAATTACTTGGGGTTGAACCTGACCCCTGATTCCCTGACAATCATTTGTGAACCCATCTTTATAACCTCCTCTCTGGAACTGGAAAACCCTTACAAAAGAGGATGCCAAGTTATGTAAAGCTGTTGAAATATTCTTTTAAGCTACCTGAGTACCTTAAGACCCAGATGCCAGAACGTAGCGCTGTGTGACCTGCATGAGCTACCACAGCACTATTCTGTACAGGCCAGATGTAGATCCAGATTTCCAGCATCTTAAGTCACTAACATTGGCCTTCCTTTTCCCTAATGCAGTTGAGGTGGTTGGATCCAATAGCCCAAACTGGGTGCTGCAGCAAGGAAAATAGATCTGCTTTTTTTTTAGATATGTTCCTATTGCATGTTGGCTCCTCATAAATCTGAGTCTGGTTGTGGACTTGTGTCAAGTTCTGCAGACAGGTGCCTTGTGTGCTTTGGGCCAGCTGACCCATTACCAGCTGGCAAAAAGCCCATTTGCCTTGTCCATGTAAAGGTAGAAGGCATGAACAAAGCAAATTACAGAAGCTGCCCTGATGTTATGTTTGTAGTTAGAAAACCCTCCAACCAACCAAAGACTCAAACAGTCCACACACCCATCCTACACCCGTCTTGCATGAAAACCAGCCCTACTTTTATGAGGACCTAGTGTGTGGATCTTTTCTGAATGGGTAGGAATTCAAAATTAAATTTGAAATTTGGGGGTTAGCTTGTAATTGTTTTTTTAAAAACATTGGAAATATGAACATTGGAATATCTCTGATGCATTCCTTTAAAAATGTTACTTCTGGGTCAAGTTTCTTCTTCTTCCACTACTTAGAGCAGCTTCATCTGGAAATTACAGGCTAAATAAAATAAAGTGTCTGTAATACTTTTTCTTAAAAACAGATTTATCAATGCTAATGTGTTTTGTTGCTATGATAACTCGGTTATCAACATTAAACATTTGTTCAGTCATTTGTTTATCAGTGGCAGTTTGTTAGTAGTTATAAGTAGAATTCCATCTGCCAGTTAAACTGCATTGTAAATTGAAGTAGAAATTAGCAGCTCCTGGTTTTGGGGGGCGGGGGGAGGTGTCTCTCCTAATGAATATATGAACTTAATTGCACATAAATGCATCTCCAGAAGATGGTTGGGGGGCATCTCAGGTATACTGCACACAAGTGTGCCAGTCAGGCGAAAACAGGCACACACTGTGATTATCTCAGTTTTCAAACCTGGAAGAGACAAGAATGTGTTGCTAAATGAGAGAGGCAGTATGTCATGCTCACTGAGATAAAAACAGAAGCTGCCAGACACTTTGGCTTTATTCTGCGAATTCTTTGCTTCAAAACTCTCCTCCTTTCTCCAGGCTTATTCTGCCTCCCATTCTCATTCTTTCTCCTTCCCTCGTTGCTGTCGCGATCTCTCTCTCATTGTTCTCTCCCTCTTGCCCGTCTTTGATGCACATACGTTGTCACATTTCATTGACTCTCCCTCTTCTCTGTTCTTACACTCACGCCTAGTGGTGCTTCAGCCAGAGCTCGCAGCCTCTCCGCCGAGTTTTAGTCATGTGTGAAGCTCAGTTTGATCGAGCGCTCCTTTTCTGCCTTTTCACTCTCGCAAAAGATTAAAAGGTGGCGTCACATCGCTCCCCGGCTTTTTCCCGCAGGAGGGACTTAAAAGGGACAACAAAAACTAATCACTTTCAATAAGCGTTTTCTTGCAAAAAAGGGACTTAGCGGTGCAATTTGAGGCCGGTGCTAAGGATTGGGAAGGCTGGAGAATGCTTCATACTGCTAACAAGGGAAGGAAGCCTTCAACTGAGGCAGGTAAGAAGTATCTGAATCCGAACGTTTCATGGAGTGCTTGGTCGGAGCGGTGCATTTTCAGCGTTCTGTAACTGAGGCAGGCAACTGCAGCAAGAGGCAGCATCGGTGTTGTATCAGATTCCTTTTGTTTAAGATGTAAAGTATGTGCTATAAATTGAATTAGAAATGGGGTCTGAGGACGCTGTATTCACAATGAGTGCTTGTTTTTTCCCCCCTTTTCTCTATGTCTCAGAATAAATCTGAGAGCCGGCTTTTATGAAAACTGCACTTGGCTTAAGGTTAAATTCAGTGCTTAAATCTCAATGTAAGAAAAGCTTTTAGAGTCTTACAACCCTCAGGGAGCTTGCATTCTGCAATTTGATTGCAACAGCTAAATTAAAAAACAAATTACTTATTTACTATTTATTGTGTAAGGTAAAATCTAGCATTGAGTTTAGGTCTAGGTGAATACGGTTTGTTTGCCTGGCATTTTGTAGGATGAATAGCTATACCCTTTTGGACATACTGTAAAACCTATTTCGTGTTTATGTTTTGAAAATTGAGATTAAGTAGCATCCTGAATGAAGTACGTGACTAAAACTCATAAAATGCATCTGTGTTTAGTAAAGCAATCACCAAATTAGAATAATGGATTTATGTCAGTTGTCAAATGGAGTTAACTCTGAAAGTGCTGTCCGCAAGTGCACTTGGATTACAATAAAGGGCTTTCTGTTTAACTGTTATTGAGAGGAGCTAATTTATCAGGCAAAGCCTATGAACTTAAGTCTTGTGATAATATAAAATTCTGTAGCCTAAAGGGTTTGTGGTTTTGGGAAATGTGCCCTTTTATTCTCTATAAAAATACATTGAGGTTTTATAGGGATTCCAAAGGCAAAAATAATTTTAGTAAGTGCTTTTTATTCTCAGCTGGAATATTTAACTATTGGGGCCGCTGTTCCTGGTCGTCACTGGCTTTGGTGCCTTTTTTTCTCTCCCTATATTTTACAGTTGCTCTCTGTTATCAGCAAACTGACTCAAAATAGGAGGAAGGGATTCTAAGCAGCAGTGATATTCTGAATTTCATTGTCACACTGAAGAGTGAACCGGCAGTCAAGGATAGTTAGACCATTATTAGGGCTCTAGAAGAAAGCAAATAGTATTGTAGTGATGAGTTATTTGTAAAGTGGAACCCTTGCTGGCTGGCTCTAAGCAGAGCTGGGAAAGGCGAACTTTGTGAGCTGTCACAGAGTAAACACTGTTTGATAGGCACAATTCAGCGGTGCAGACCTCCAGATGAGCACCCTGCAGAGTGAAATGAATATGTTTACTGGAGAACTTTGGTCTTTATGCGAGTTTCCCCGAACGCCTCGGTGGTGCCTGCAGCCCTCCGCCTGCGCAGTGCTCCTGCCGGGCGGTGCGAGCCGTGGCAGCAGCTGGGGCAGGGCAGGCAGTGCCGGGCAGCGCTCCGGGGGCCAGAGCCCCAGCAGGGCCGGGCACCGCTCCGGGGGACAGAGCCCCAGCAGGGCCGGGGCCAGAGCCCCAGCAGGGCCGGGCACCGCTCTGAGGGACAGAGCCCCAGCAGGGCCGGGGACAGAGCCCCAGCAGGGCCGGGCAGCGCTCCGAGGGACAGAGCCCCAGCAGGGCCGGGGCCAGAGCCCCAGCAGGGCCAGGGACAGAGCCCCAGCAGGGCCGGGCACCGCTCCGAGGGACAGAGCCCCAGCAGGGCCGGGGACAGAGCCCCAGCAGGGCCGGGCACCGCTCCGAGGGACAGAGCCCCAGCAGGGCCGGGGACAGAGCCCCAGCAGGGCC
>JACBWW010000051.1:2831689-2847150 GCA_020086605.1 Lanius collurio
ATAAATGGTAGATGACTTCTGGTAGGAACTAGTCATGAAGACTTTGGTCCTTATGAAATGGCAGAAAAGTAAAAGGCTGAAGCTGAGCCACCTTGATGTGTTTGAGCCCAGAATGCAGGATCTGAATTGCAGAGCATTTATCTCTGCTTTTGGCATTTGCTAACTCTGCCCTACTAGATGTTAAATGGGTGATTAATAGAAATAGCAGCATTTTACTGATGTTCCAGTAGATGTTGCTGGAGAGCAATGTAAAGATTACTTCATCTGGAGGAATAAATACAGTGAGATTACAAAAACCAAAGAAAAACCTCAAGGCTGTTGGTAGTTCCATAATATGAGATCAATATTTTTTACATCATAATTGTAGGTGCTGTTCTATCTGAAAACCTGAAGAGACACATGTGCTGAGATGAAACACATGTAGATACAACCATGTGTCTTCTTCTAAGGTTTTTAGGTTTTACTCACCTCTTAAAATTTTATCACTTACTATTAACATTGTTTGATCTGTATTGTCTTAGAGGAAGGGCTGAAAGAATATCCCTAAAAGTTAGGGGTTTGTTTTCTGTTTTTTAAATACAGCCACAAAATACAGATGTTTAGTTATAAATTAAGAAAATAAATGCATGCCACCTCAAAATTAGAATTCTAGTACAGTGAAGTTGCTTTCCTTTCAGAATAGCAAGAGCTTACCAAATGAACACATAAAAGGCAAAAAAACCCCCTCTTAATTTGTATACCATTTTATGTGTACTTTTAAGCTGTTAACAGCTGTGAGTTACCATCTTCTTATATGGTTAAATTCTGAGAAAAGCCCTATGATGACTCTCAGATCAATAAATTGTAAGCACCTAATGGCAAATGTGTGAGTGGAAAACTGTGATGTTCTATGCTAAAACTACTGTTTTAATTAATCTGATAAAATGATAAAGCAGTCCCAAAGGAGTGGAGGATTTTAGTATACAGGCACTAACTGATGCAATTTCAGGCAACCACTGACCTCTGTCTGTGGGAATATTTATTTTTGGAGATGATCATCAACCGTAACTGATTTCAAATTCAAAACCCTAATGTATGTTGTTTTTCTTTAATCATAGCTTTTCATGTAAAGCAGGACAAACATGCAATACTTAGACTAGTGATGCTAAAAACGTGATCTCTCTGTGTGCAACTGGTTTGTATCTATTTGTACCTGAAATAAAAAAGGAAAACCAAGAGTTATTTGAAGACCTTTTAGAGATTTCATTTTTTTGAATTAAAATTATGTTTGACCGAATTTTATAATACATAGGAGCATGCCTTTATTTTGTTTGCTACTTAATGTCTAAGAAAATTTCAATTTCTGCTTATAATTGAAAAAAAATGCAGATTAAAAATGAGTGGCAAGTATCTACAGTCATCTCTCATGTAATTAGCATTGTAGGCTATTTATTTATTGTGGCTTAGGTTTAGCATTTTTATATTTATTTTCAGATGTGTGTGCCAAAATTTCTTCAATCTGAAAAGCTTTAGGTTGGTTGGGGGTTCTTTTTGTTGTTATTTGGTTTGGAGGTTTTTTTCCCATATAGGTTTGCTATTGCCAGTAGGGGTTTCCTTAATGTTCTGCTTCTTTAAATTATTTCTCAAGTTTTGCATGCACACAACTGGGTACATGCTAAGGTAATTCCTTACCTTCAGGAAACTGTCCTCGATAGGCAGAGGAAATGAAATCTTCCTGCATTTCATGAGTATGGTTTAGGAAATGTAATGCTGTATGGATTTATTGGATGGCCGTGTAGTTTTTCTTCTCCAACTTAGTAGTTCCTACTGTTTTAGAGACCATTAGCCATGGCCACTGAATGTTGTGCATCTCAGTTGGCCATGGCCAAAAGTTCATGAGCACGTTCATATTTTTAAAATTCTGTGTCATTCAGAAAAAGAAGCCCAACTGTTGGCAGTGAGAACATCACTGGAATTATGTTCTTGTACCTTCCTCACTCTCAGACTTGTCAATTCAGTGAAATGGTACATAATTTAGTTTAAAAGATTGTAATATGTCACCAATTTCTAAAGAGAATTCCCTGTTGAAAACATTGGCAAATTCAGTTTAAAGGCTTATAACACGATATAGCCCTAAGGAATAAACTTTTATCTTTGTATTTCTCAGTTCTCAAAGTCATGGAGAGAAAAGCAAGCATACTTGTATACTGGGATTTCATTTAGGAGTACACTCCTGAAAGCTCAGAATAGCTGCAGAGGGTCAATAATTTTAGCCACAATTGAGTTTAGTGCCATATTTCTCAGTAGCAGCAATAGTGTAATTCTAGGTTTGTCTCTGGATGCTTATTTATGTATAAACAACGGCAAAAATCCAAATCAGTGTATTTTAATTTAAGCTCATTAGAAATTTAAAATATCATATCTAGTCTCCCATTATTGGAACTGAGGAGGAATATATGTCTAGGAGTCTGCAGGAAGTTATTGAAATATAAAGCTGGGGTTTGTGCACAGGAAAACATACTGCAGATAACAGTAATTTAATGACTTATTTGTGAGGCTTGCACCTATATCAAGGACTGTGATAGTATCATTAAAACAGGTAATTAAAAATGTGAATAAAAATAATATTAAAACTAGAAATAGGATTTGGCAATTAAATAATCTTAAGAATCTTCCAAAGGAGGACATGGTTGTATATATTTTCCTCATTAATGATACAGCAACTCCCAAGTAACTCAAAGTAGGGGATGTGAGTCTTTTTAGCTGTATTGTGTTGAATATATTTAGCTAGCACAGTTCTTACTCTATGCATGCAATTTTAGAAGATATGGAGCTCAGTTGCTATCTATAGCTTATTCTTATTTAATAAAATTCAACCTGTGGCTCCTAGCTGATTCCAAATCAAATAAAATTTGTATTGTTATCACAAGAAATGGGATTATAACACGGTAAAATGTTGCATTAGAGGGCTTTATCCCCCTGACCTCAAAAAGAAATTATTTTTAAAAAGTGGAAAAGCTTTTTAGAGAAAGGTTTTTTGAAGTAGGATATTGTTTTCAGATTGTTCCCCTAAACTTGTCTGTGAGATTTCAGGAATAAAATCACATGGAAGTGCCTGATAAGTGGGCCTTCTCTATGAAACATTGGCAGTGTCAGAAAACCCAATATAGGTTTTCCAGGAATTTTGATAGGGAATCGAATACCAACTGTTTTCAGTTGGAGAATGTGCCTCTGAAATGTCACCTGTTAATTTTGTATATATTTGTGGCAATGCCTCTTGTTGTATTTGACCACTCAGTACCACCAAGTAATGGCTCTTAACGGTGTCAGTTATTCTAACGTTGTTAGGGAAGAACACAGTCTCTTCTGTTCCCCTCATTTCTCTTTGTTACTGGATTAATGTCTGTTTTGAATAGATTTTAGTTGACAAATTCAACTCCTTCAGTCCTTTCTGTTTGGTCTAAATGTCAAACCCAACACAGGCTTTTGCAGACAGGTTTTTTTCCCCGGCAGCAGAACGGAGACAAGGAATCTGCTGCAAGATGTTATCGTTTGGTGAGGGAGCAAGTGTTGGTGCTGGGCTGGGAGAGACTGGTCTCCTCTCCCCAAAATGTGAAAAATGTCTGGTTTTCAGGTACTCAGTGTCTGACCTGTGGCACTCCCTCCCCAGCAGGTATTAAGGCTTAAATGAAAGCTGGATTATCTCAGTATTTATATTGATATTTGTAGTGGTAGCCTAATTCTGTACATAACTGATAAGGCATGGTGTGTTTGTGTTGGAAGGACACAAAGAGAAGGGGGGGAAATAGAAAGAGATTTCTGCAGAAAGAAAAACGTTTCTGAGAACAGTGTGGGACTGAAGTCAAAACTGTAACGTCAGATGCAGATTTCTCCTAAAGTCACCCTATTGTGTTGTTGCTCTGGTATGTGTATGTGGACATAAATAATGTATATGTGCTATACATATATACATGCAGTCTCTAGAGGTCAGTAGAATGTAAGGAATGGACAGATGTTTAGTTTTCTAAAAGGAGACTTTGAGATGTAGTGTATCAGTTGTTGCAACCTAGAAAAGATGAATATGTTTCTAATGAAATTTGGAAGTGAAGTAATTAATCAGAGTTAACAAAGAGCTGAATGGAAGAGAATCATGTCTGTCGTGTTGCAGAAATGAGTGTAAATTATTTGTTTTGGGCAAATTCCTGATAAATGCTCATTTGTGTTCTGAGGAATTTGACAGAGATCCAGACATGATTATTGTGTTATAGCTCATTATAGTGCATCTCCTTGGTACCTTTTCTGAGAGGATCTTCTAGAATGACTGAAATAAAAATTTAAATGGTGTTTTGAGACAGCACGTGTCAAATGAGAAACAGATCAGGGCTCCAGTGCAGGTGACTTATTTTCTCTTCATGTTTACCACATTAGCCATGGCCAGCCTTAAGAAATTGTTTCATCCTCATTCACCACCTTCTGACGTGAAATCTTCCGAATTAACAGATCACTTGTGGCTGAAGGTTCTGTTTTCTCTTTGAAAACCATATTCACCCAACCACAGAATCATTTAGACTGGAACAGACCTCGAAGATCATGGAGTCCAACCTGTGCCTGACTTCCACCGTGTCCCCCAGACCAGAGCACCGAGTGCCACACCCAGCTGTTGGCTGAAAGCTGCAGGGATGGGGACTGCCCCACCGCCCTGGGCAGCCCCTTCCCATCCCTGACAGGGAAGGAATTCTATTGATGTCCAACCTGAACCTTCCCCGTGCAGCCTGAGGCTGCTGCTTCTGGAGCTGCCCCCTGTTCCCTGGGAGAGTGCCTGACCCCCACGGGCTGAGCCCTTCTGTCAGGGAGTTGTGGAGAGCCAGCAGGTCCCCCCTGAGCCTCCTTTTCTCCAGGACAAGCACCCCCAGCCCCCTCACATGACTGATTCTCCAGACCCTTCTGCAGCTCCATTTCCTTCTCTGAACATGCTCCAGCACCACATTAGTGAGACTTGAAAGAAATCCTGACTCCAAAGCCAGGCTGTGCCACAGTGACACATATGCATTTTTCTTTTGTAAGCAATGTGGTTAGAGCTAAGTGGAAATAGATGTTAAATTTATATATATATATATAAATATATGTATATATATATGTATGCATGTGTATATATATTTATAAAGGTCCTTAGAAATTAATGGTTTGTATTCTCTCTGTTTCTCTCTTTAAAGAGGCTATTTGGGTGGTGTTTGACATCTTCTGTTCATGTTGTAGTTCTGCTTTGCATTGTAAAATATTGATAGGACAATTCCTGTCATTACTTCATCAGCTCCCTTTTAACTTGGCTTCTGGTTATTTTTGTTAGTTTGCCTGGAAGCTATGATTCAAAAATCTCTGTGATCTCCCTAGATATTCTGGAAGGCATCTTTCAAAGTAGTTTACAAAACTTCTTTCAATAGTGAGTTTAACATAGTCAATTATTGCAGGAATCACTCTGGTTTCCTTCCCCCACTGTTCTATGAGTGTACTGAAAATTTTCTTTAAGCATTAGATGTGACAAAACAAAGTTGTGGAAGTGGGTCTCAAACTTCAGTGTATCTACTTTTGGAGAAGCAGGAAAACTACCAGCTCAGTTTTTATTAAATTTACGCTTTTAACATAAAATTGTGGTGGTAATAAAAGATGTACTTGGATTCCTTATTAATACATCATGACAAATAGTGAGTATGATGGATGTTAATGAAGCCTAGTAGTTCTCCACCTAAACAACACACAAACCTTTGAGGATCAGCCTGGTTCTGGTGTGTGAAGTTGCAATAACTGATTGTATGAAAACATCACCTCTATAGATGAAGAACTGGCTTCCTCAATTTGACATGATGGCAGGCCTTTGGGTTTAGTTGTTTTATGGTCCTATACTTTATTTTGCTTTCCTGTTGTTTTGTTTGTGTGTTTATGAGCTCTCAGGCACAAAATAATTATTTTAAACAGCAATGGTCCATATTTTTAGATACAGTGCCTCTTATGTACCTGAGAACTGTATTAATGTTTGTGGGGGTAAAACTGAGTTCGAGAATTATCACTCCTAAAAAACACCTTTGTTTTCATCAGTATTTTTTTTTGCCCCTGTAAGAAGTGTAAACAAAATAACACTGAAAAGGTGGGGTTTAGGTCCAGCAGCAGTAATGGTGGAGGTGTACCTTTGGGTTCAGGAAATGTAGGGAGTGGACTGTTCTTTATATCCCCAGCCAGTTACACAAGGGAATGGGGAATAACTGGATACAACAAAAATATAGATAAGAGGATTCTTTTTTAGAAGGACCTAAGAAAATCTTCAGTATTTTTGCCTTTCACAAATATATTAACCAGTGTTTTTAAAGAATAGTAAAGAGCAGGTAGAATTAGTTTGTATTGTGCACCCCACATTTCAAGCCATGCTATTAGAACGTGATGGGTTCTTTTGAATCTACAGCCTAGAGGGCAATCCAGCTGTAGGTGATCATAACATTAAAGGATTGTCTGTGAGGTTATCTGTGATTGTGGAGAACTTGATTTCATTACTTACTTGGTCCCATAGTTCTTTGTTGACTTTGTGAGGAGAGGTGTATGGTTACAAAATAGGACGAAAGTACTTGCCTTCTTCCACAAACACCACAGAACTCTGAATTATGTGCAAACCTGAGTAACCATGGGATCTGGATATAGAGAAATATGAAATGACAGTAATAATCAGTATCACTGTAAAATTACAAATTATTTCAATTTAAGTGATTTCATTTTCCTACACACATTTTTAAAGTCTGTCACCATAAGCTGTTGACTTCATCTTGAATGCATTCTGCAGTCTTGACAGTTGAGGATTTGTTAATACTAAATCAGTAATTGTTGGCTTTGAAGAGGGATCCAGCATCTTCAGCAAGAGCTTATTAAACTGTAAAATATGGATTGCCTTTACCCTAATGGCCTCTGAATCCTATTACCATCCCATTAGAGAGTGTGGGATTTTAGTAATTCTGTTGTTGTTTTCAGTGGGCAGCAAGTACAATGGGGAAGGGCAGGGGTTAATGCAATTCATCTCCTGTAATAGTGTAACAGGGAGTCCTTTATCATTCCATGGCAGTCTTTTCCTTCCTGCTGAGAGAGTGTCTGCAACCAGAACTATTCCCCCATGCCCAAAAAACCCACCAAAAACCCTGGAGATTGCCTTCATTAGCACCACTTTGTAAACACAATAGAAGTAAGTTGGTAAATAAGTGCCAAGTAGGCTGTGGTCTAGGAGAGTTTTCAGTTGCTAAGAGGTACATTGAAATACCTCTTCAGAAAAGATCATTATATTTTTAATTTCTTATTTGCATCAATGCCACAATATTCAGAGTATTTTCAAAAAATATGAAAGCACCTTGTTCCTTTCCCATAAATTCAGTGTGAAAAGTGTAAACCGAAATGTAAAACAAACAAGGAGAAAACAAGTGATACAAGGAGTAAGAGTGAAACTTTTGTACGTGAAATGATGGTCGGTTATTTTGATCTATCTAAAGATAGTAAGTCTTACTAGAGTGATAATTTCTTAAAATTTAAACTAGAAAGGAATGTGAAGCATTAGTAGTTATTAAGGGGGAGTAGAAGGTCATGTGCAGGGGTTTTGTCTGCCTTCAGTTGGGCACAAGGCCAGCACGTAACTTTTCCAGCACCTGGTATGATTTCTTTTTTTTTTTCTCCAAGTGTTCCATGGAGATTGATTTGACAGCTAAATTTCAAATGCTGGAGGCAACTTGCTTCTGATTTCAGAACAGGATCAAAAAGGGGAACATTTCAAACAGATACTGCAGGATGAGCTGAGAGGGGCTTGTCAGTGTAACTTTTCAGATAAACAATATCTGATAGACTGATGTGCGTACCCTATTGAGTTGGGGTTAGTTTGATTCATGACATGCTTCTAGCTAATAATTTTCTTTTCAAATAGAGATAAAATGGATTGTTAGTCAGGGCAGTTACTTTACCATTATTTATTTATTTAAGAAACTAAAAGATATTTGTGTGGATTCGAGTCTTCATAATAGTTTTCCTTTGTGTTCTCCAGTGTTTGTATTTGGTTCACCTGTAGTGTTGCCTGTAAATACAACACTTGGCTTTATTATGAATAACCAGGATCTTGTGTGCAAACAGAAGGGCTAGAGCAGAATCTGATAGGAGATGGATGACTACTGCTTAAAGCATAATGAGTAAAGGTCATGTGAGTAGCTTTTTATGTCCTACCTGTATTTATTTAAGCCTTATGCTTGTTTTGCAACCGAGCCAAAGAAAGCAAAAGAGAGCCATTTTTATAGAAGCAAGATCTTTGACATCAAGTTCTCTATAAACACTAATCAATTCATCTTTGCAGTCTTCCCTCGTTAGGTTTGTGGGTCCTTGCAGTTGTTGTACACACACACACTTGCTCATGTGTGGCCAGATCTGTTTTCTAACACTGCTAATGACACATCTTGAAGAAAATGAACTGGTTACCTGCTGGTCTTTCTGCATTCATTCCTTCCCAGAATGGGATATCTCAATTGTTCACCCTTCCCATGAGTGCTGGAAGGAGAGAGCCTGAATTCATCTGCTGTAGGAGTTGCACACAGATAATCTGCTCACTTAAACTATAAAATCAGGGACTGGTACCCAGTTTGTTCACTGTGGAATAGCTAAGTTCTCTTTTACAGGCAGTGAAATTTAAATGCCTTGCAGTATGCTGTACAAGTAGGTCAGTGTTATAGCTGGAACCAAGTCAACTGATTTGTCAGAAAACTGTTTTCCCTCCTGAAAGCAGCCTCTTCTTGACCCTGTGTTGGGCAGAGTCCACAGGTCTCTGAGGGTCAGTCTAGTTCTGTTCAGTGCTGAACAAGTCTGTGGGAAGGTATGATCTCCTTCCTTGAGCTGATAATCTAATTATAGCCTTCTTACATGAAGATGTAGTATCTAAATATTTTAAGGGTTTTCTTCTTTGCTTGTGAACAAACCTAAGCAAGATTCTACTAGAAGAAATGTGTGTACTTTAGAAAACAGTTTTGCTCTATGAAATCTCAGAATGAATCTTTCTTCTAATCAGTAGGACCTAGATGATAACAATAAAATAAGTGAGGATGTATTGCATTTATTTATTTAAATTTTATTGTCATTTCAGAAAGGCTAAAGCCTTTCAGAACACAGTGAAACAAAAAATCAGGAATTAGCTGTACTGGAATGAATCCTAATTAATTTTCAGACTGTGATATATAAAAAAGATGGGGATCAGTAAACAAAGTTTGGCAATCCAGGTGTTGCAAAAAAAATCGTTTTAATCACAAAATTGTAACAAAGGGCTGTGTTGCAGCACTTCTGCTCATGCTTTTGTGGATGAGGGCAATGTGCATCATGAGCATCAGAAGAGTGGGGGAGTTTGACTGCCTTGTGCAGGTGCAGAGCACAGTGTGTGCTGGAGAGATCCACGACCATCTGAAAACTCCTTTTTCTCAGGGCTGTAATGTCCAGCAGATGCCTGAATTACCTCCCTGCTGTTACCTCCAGCCCTGCTCCCTTTGGGTAACGCTCTGTGTGTATCCAGCAGGGTGGTGCAGCCACTGGGATCACCTGAGATGTGTCAGTAGAGCTGTGGGGTTTGACTGCTTTCTGTGATACAGCCAGGTTTTAATTTGAAACCCTTATTTTATATCAGATTATGATTTGTAGTGTTAGGAATACAGTTAGTAGAAGGCCTTTTTAACAGAAGGCTTTTCGTTGCAACTTTGATTTCAAGCCTACACTGTTATATTTTTTTTTAATATGCTTCTAAACTGTTGACTTAGAATGCATTGAAACTGGCATGGATTTGTGGGTCATGGGAATTGTTTCTCAAGTATAAGTTCTATTTTGATTTCAGTACATTGTGATTAAACTAAAACTATATAAAGAAACCCAAACTTTTAAACAATTAGTTTTTAGTTTGCTTTTTTACATCTGAGAGCTGACCTTGTTCTATTAAGTACTAAAATTAATCTGCCATCAAAATCATATTGTTTAAACATTTGACATATGCTGGAGAGGTGGAGAGGGGAAACAACAAGCAAATAAAACATTTGTGCCAAAGAGCTGCTTTTTAAATTAACAAACAACATTGGTGTCTCATTCCAAATAAGCGAGCAGAACCTAATAAAGCATGCAGTATTTTCATTTTAATCTGTAAAATAAAAATGGGGAAACACTCAGCAAAGGTGAAAGTAGCCAAACATAGAGGTAAAGAATTGCTCTGTCAGGAATGAAATAAATTTGATGCAGGTTTAGTGGTCAGTTGTTAAATCCTGGACTAATAACTCAGGTGAAAGGTTGCAATCTAGTTTCTGTTATGTAATGAGTGTACTTGACAATTGAAGATCATTGATCTAATTAGTAATTGTTCTTTTGAACTGAAATTTGTTTCTCTCTGGGCTCAGTATCATTTTATACTTGACTCAAATGGAAGACTGAAATCTAAAAAAGTAGTTTTGTCCTTTCAAACTCTCCCAAAAATGTGATTGCTGGAAGGACCTTTCTGCAGCTGACACAATTTTTGTGTATATTTCTGTTACTAAACAGTTCTTTATTTCAAAGACAGAAAAAAAAGTCTTTCCAGATATGGTTTCAGTTCCTGGGTTTGAATGAAGGCTGGAGGCCCAACATGCCTGACTGCTGTGGGCAGAGTATGGGCTGTGACCTCCTGCTGCCTCCAGTTACATTTTAGGAGTGGACTGTGCTCTTCTGAGTGTACTTGGTTGAGTAATTTTGTCTGCAATGGGCATGCAAGCTAAGCAAGATGATCACAGGTTTACTCTTGGTTGCATTGGCAATAACTTCCTTGCAAGAACTAATTTGGGAAGGATGGAACCTTATTATGCAAAGGCAGGTAACCTGAAAGGTTGAGTTTATAATCTAAAAAAACCCTGTAAATTAATTAATTCTTGCTTTCAGGTTTTTTTTTCATCCTGGCATAGCGCATGGGGGAAAAGTTAATAAACTAAGTGAGTCAGGATTAGCTTTGTTCTAGCTGTAATCCAGCAGAAATTTCTCTTATTCTTCTGAAAAGGTAACGTCAGGAGGCCCAGGATTGAAAGGTGTCATCCTGCTCCTGCCTCCCACCCCCCGTTGCTTTAAACAGAAGGAGCTGCAGTTTGACATTGATCAGTGGAAAAGTCCACCTGAAAAGTTTGAGAGATCTTTTCCCCGGGATATTTATTTGAAAGTTCTGTTTTGAGGGCAGAAAATAGTCTGCCCACCTGCAATTCTGTTATTACATAAGAACTGGTGATTAGTTCTTGAGATAATGGGTGTTGGTGATCAGCTAACAGTCCTTTCACAGAAATGTGCAAATTGGAGTCCTTCTGAGCTCAAGTTAGTTTAACAGTGGGATTGAACTTTCTAGATATTTTTGCAAAGCACAGCAGTCTCTGTTCCTGTTTTTCCATGTCAAACTCCAGTGATTTTACACAGGTTATCCCTTTTCTCATTATGGGAACTTTAGCACTGTTTACCAGCCATACTTACCCCAAGTGCAACTTGTTTGATTTCTTGCTAGAAGTTCTCATGAGCTTGTGTAAGCAGCGAGCCTTTCTGATCTCAGAGTGGAATTTTCATTATTTTCAGTTTATTCATAATGCTCTGAATTCATTTAGTGTTGTGAAATGCAATATCCTTTTTGCAAAGTAGAAGTGCTTCCTATGCAATCTCAGCATTGTGTTCCAAACCCATGCTCAGCTGCAGGTTTTGTACAATGTGTTTGCAATACCTGTATATTAAACTAGAGCTCTCCAGATATCAATAATTCTGTGTGGTGGCACATGTAGAGTGTTTTAATATTTATTCCTTCTCTGCCTTGTGATAAAAAAACCCCTTTCACCTACACTAACAAAAAGCCTGCCTGCATCAGAAGTCTGCTCTTTTAATGAAAACATTGGGTTGAATTTGTGGATGAATTTGTATTCTGGTAACTCTGGCTTTTGAGAGACAAAAGTAACACTGACTGAAGCAAGTATCTGATTCAGAGAGAAGGTTTGACTATTCCAGACGCTTCTGGCTGTGTGAAAACCAGACATTGCATCTGACTTTTATATAATCCCAATGTTCTGACCATCAGAAAGTGAAGGAGTCACTATTGGTTTCCCCACTATAATCTTTCTACTCGCTCCCCCAATGTAATCTTAAGTACAAATACCACTACTCCTACAGCATAATTGTAAAGCAATATTCTAATATGTTCCTTTTACTTCCTTAACAAAATTATTAGCACAAGTTTATATTAACCCCTTACAGAATCACTCTGTGATTATATGGAGAAAGTGGTACATAGAAATTACAAACCAGATTTATAAAATGAGACCTGGGGGAATTGGCATTTCCTTTTCATTCTGAAGCCTGCTAATTCAGAGTGATTATTCTGATCAGCACTATATGGAGTTAAATCCTTCTCTGGATGTTTGCAGTACAGCATTTTCATTCTTCATTGCAATTTTGAATGCACCTTTCATCTAGTAGAGCATTAATTTGTTCCTTTGTGGGAGTGGGCACTGGTATGGTATATTGTCTGTTTTCCCACTGTCCCATCTGCTGACTGCAGGAGGATGGAATGTACCAGTGGCTGGTTTGATACCATGAAAAGGAAAAGCTGCAGCTCTACTGGCACTGCAGTAAATTGGAAGGGAAGATGCTCTTTCTGTAGGAGAGGTTTGTTCTAGTCCATGTTGGCATTGTTGGCTGTGTGGTGCTTTGCTTCCAGGACATGTTCCTGTGCTGCACTGACTTTTCCCAGAAAGTCCAGTTCAGAAGTTGGGAGCAATGGTGAAGTCACTGCAGTGCATTTGTACAAACTGCTGCCAGTTTTTGTGTGATGTGTTGTGTATTAGCTTACAAATACACTCCTGATAAAAGATATATCCCTTGTCTCTTGACACAGTTTAGGTAAAGGGGAAAAAAGTAGGGAAAAAGCAAACAAACACCAAGCATGGGCATTGCTGTGCTGTGCAGCAGAACTGCAGATTTTGGCATGTTGTGGTTGTAGGGAAAATCTTCATCTCGTTCCTGAAACTAAGATCTAAAGGAATCTGAAGAACTCTGGAATCTTTTTACTCAAACTTTGCTTTAATATGGGTTGTTTTTCATATTCCAGTCCATTGACAACACTTTCCCATGTATCCAGCAAACTGTAGGCCCCTTTTTTTTTTGTGTGTGAGTAAAGTGGATTTCACCTTGAAATAATAAACACATTAGGAATTGTTTATCTGTTTAGGAAACTGTATGCTTCTAAGGTTTTGGGGGTTTTGTTCAAGTTCTTTAACATCAAATTAGCAAAAATAAAAGGTATATTAAAATCATTAGAGAGAGTGAGTTCCTGCTTTTACGTGAGCTCAATTTTCTCCTGTGCTAAGTCTCCTGAGATCTGTAGACAGTCAGTGCCAAGATAACATTGGCACCATTTTCTTATTGCCATGGTGATCTTCAGCTCTGCTGAATACTCAAGGGAGACTATGGTATTTTAAAGCAAGTAGAATTTTGGTAATTAAAAAGACTGGAAGGAAGGATCTTTCTAAATTTTGCTGGCTTGGGTAAATAAGGATAATGAATTATGTCTGAATAGGAAAGTTATTAGTGTGCTATACTTGATTAGTACCGAATAATAGTAAGCTAAAAAGGTTGTGAGGGTCAGAGGGGGGCAGGTGGGATCTGCAGTGCCCATCAGTGTTCAGTCCCCGAGCCGAGATGAGGAGCAGTTCCCCCAGCAGCGGCTGTGCCTGCCCAGGAACAAGGCTGCCCTTTGTGGGAGCGGGACTGGCAGGAGCCCTCCTCCTCTTGCTGCTCATCTGCACTGGGATTTAAGGGCAGGAAGAAATTCTAGAGGATTTTCCCATTAAGGCTCTTGCTTGGAAGTTGGACTCCTCCTTCATGTGCTGTTTTATTGAATGCTGGTGTTACACTTTACTGATGGCAGTGGATTTTTCAGGCTCTCCATCGTTTCTCCATCACAGCCCAGTTTTCATCCTCTCTGGCTACAGCATGAGTCAGCTCCTGGGATTGTTTTAGGATGCTCTGCTATTCCCTCTTTTTTTTTTTTTTTTTTTTTTTTTTTTTTTGGGTTCTTTCTCTTTTATGACCCTTTTCAAGCTCACCAATCAGTGCCCAAAGGCAGTGTAAGGCATGCAGACAGGAAGGGTGCTGAGACACCTGTTATGCTGATATGCTGGGGTGAAAAAAAAGGTTACAAAATCTTTCTACTAGCATGATTTCAAGCCTTTTTTTCAGTCCTTCAGCTGCAGTAGCTGTTTTTGAAGAGCTGGTATTGTCTTGAACACTTTTGCAAAATGTGCTTTTGGCAAGCAAATAAGCATTTAAAATGGAACTTAATTTGTTTTGTGTTAAATTTCTTGATAGTTTGTCAGAAATACAAATGATTGTGTCAATTCTTTTTAACTCCATCCATATGCTTTTACTTATTCTTATCTCTTAATACTTCTTGTGATTTGGGGCAAGGGGCATTCTTAAATACTTTTTTCATAATAGATGATATTTAAGTTTAGGCTGCAAAGTAGAAAAAGCAAGCTGGATTCTCCTTCAGTGTACAGTTTAGTAATGGCACACCTGAAAGCTGCCCATTATACTTATTAAAAGTTAAAAGATATTTCAGTCCATTTTGCATGTTAAAAACCAATTTCCTTATCAAGACATATTTTAAGGCTTGCTGAAGCAGAACTCCAGCTGCCCTGGTGACTTTAGAAACGCATAAATGTGGTTCCTGCAAAACAGAATCAGTGTGCAGTTCCATATTGATACTGTGAGGTAGATTGTGAAGAAAACTTACTTGAAACATTTGGGATTAAACAGGAAATTTGTATTTGGTGTCCAGTGTGTACGTGCATATTTACTGTTTCTCTTATTTGGATGTGTCCTCAAAAATAGCTGTCTCCAGGGGTTAGACTTCTACTTCCTTCAGTAGTGTCCATATTGGAGCTCTGGAGAACAGCATTGCTACTGGGGAAGTAAAGGTTTGGCAGCTTTGAACCATCTCCAGCACAGGCAGCTAATCAAAAAAAAAAAAAAAAAAGAATAGTGGCATTCTGGGGGGGAAATACAGAGCAGGTGCTGTGCAGGTGTGCAGACCCCCACCCTGATCCTGTGCAGGTGTACAGACAGACCCCCACCCTGATCCTGTGCATGGGTGCAGACCCCCACCCTGATGCTGTGCATGGGTGCAGACAGACCCCCACCCTGATCCTGTGCAGGGGTGCAGACAGACCCCCACCCTGTCCCTGTGCATGGGTGCAGGCAGACCCCCACCCTGATCCTGTGCATGGGTGCAGACCCCCACCCTGATCCTGTGCATGGGTGCAGACAGACCCCCACCCTGGTCCTGTGCATGGGTGCAGACAGACCCCCACCCTGATCCTGTGCAGGTGTGCAGACCCCCACCCTGATCCCGTGCATGGGTGCAGACCCCCTTACCAAATCCAGCTTGTCCCGAG
>JACBWW010000051.1:2847194-2989127 GCA_020086605.1 Lanius collurio
AAGATCCGTCGACGCTTGTCCATTCCCGTGCATGGGTGCAGACCCCCACCCTGATCCCCCAGCTCATCTGGAATCTCCTGCTCAGCCCTGGGTGCTGCTGCCTCCTCCCCTCCTGTGCCAGGCTGTGTGACACTGCAGTTGCACTCCTGAGGAGGTAGGTGGATTTGGAAAGCTCTGTAGCAATTCCTGAGGACACAGAGTAACTTTCCCCAAATGGTTCACTCTCTAATTAGTGGGCACAAAGCCTTGCCAAGAAATGTATTTCTGGCAGAGCTCCACTGAGTGGGTCGGGATTTTCCTGATTTTTTATGCTGTAGTCTATATGTGATTGATTTTGCTCAACTGAATGTAATCCCCTGGTTTGTTTCTTTTGTCATATCAGCATAAGTAAATTTAATCTCTGGGGTAATCGTTTCAGGTTTGTTTTTTTATGGAATTTCAGTTTTGTGGTGGGTTTATGTACTTTCAGGTATTTTAATGGAAGTATCCATTTAGGTAAATTAGAAGCATACCAGCTTTTTTACTTATTTGCATTGGATTTTTATTATTTAAAAACCATAGTCTAAATATGCTCTAAATTTACCTTCTTTTAGAAAGGATAAACCTGTTACTTGCCTGGATCTGAGCAAGGATTACAGGAAATAAACAAGCCCAAGTCTCTATCTGGTTATTTTTAGCTTAACTATACTACTTTTCTTCTTATTTCAGTTCACGATGAGATGAGAACTGCAAATAGCCTAAATTAGTCTGTAGCATTTATATCTTGTTAAGTTTCCTGCTTTGGAAAATATGCAGGAAAATGATTATATGTGGTATTCATCTAGAGGCTGATGAGTTTGTTGTAATTATGAAGGTAGATGTAATGAGATGAAAACATCTTTCTTTAAGCTCTCTGAGGAATTCCTGCCCTCCATATTGCTGTTGGGTTAACTGTTTTCTTACCAAAGTGTTCCTCAGCATTCACTTCTCATATTTTGGGGTTTCCTCAGTTGCTGTTTAGGAGATTGATTGATTGGCAGCTCTGCTATTAGCATTTATAGGTGATAACTAATTAAATTCTACATGCACATGAGTGGATAATAAAGACCCCTTCGCATCTCATTTATTAACACAAATCTCCAGTGTAATTATCATTTTACCATTATTTAGCATGCTTAATAACTCTTTGTTGAGTAATTTTCTAGTTCCTTCTAAATGACACTGAGATACAAGTGTATCTAAAATCTTCATCTTGTACAAAGTTATAGTAGCTTTGGGTTTGGTTTATGCTTCCTTTTATCTTTTGGAAAGTAAATCTCTGGATTTTTTCAGCTCAAAGTTTTTCAAATAACTTTATAATTCCTAAACTGTGTTCAAATATTTAATAGGCATTATGAAGCACTTAGCTGAGGAGACTGGAAGATGTGTGTGGGTTCAGTTTATTGTTTCCTTTACACAGAATGGTGTTAGCAAGGAACTGATGAAAATAGGACTATGAATATTTAGTATTTGAGAAGGAGTGCTGAGTTTGCTTGATATCACTGTCAGAGTAGATTAGAAAGTGCTCTTTTTATTTTGTTTGTTTTCATGATGATGATTTTTGTTTGTGTGGTGGTAATATCTTTTCAAGGCTGTGTCCAAAGTCTTCCTTTCCAAAAAGGATTTTTTTCTATATGCTTTTATTTAGGTGTTAGTAATGTGTAAGTGTACATTTACGTGCAATTGTTCAAATATAATCTGTGCAAGAACTTATGTCTGAGACCTGGTTATGGTACCCTTATTTTCATGTGAAGAGAGATCTGGACAGATGAAACATGAGCAAAAGTTTTCCTTCAGTATGGTGTATATGAAAAAATTGTAGCATTTTTATTATGTGATTTGTCTGTGTGTATATATATGATTTCTACAAATGCCTACTGTTACTGTAACTTCCCAAAGGTTTAGTTGACTTCTTCGTGGCAAAACCAATTTCTAAGGAGTGCAGGGTTTGGGGGTATCTTTCTGTTATTCTTTTGTTCATTTGTACTGTACCTGTAGAAGTGGGGATTTTTGGAGAGTCATATGCTGACTATTTTGGTGTGAACTTTTACGACAGCAGAGTTGCAGTTTAACTCTCTTGTAATGTGATATTCAAGATTTGAAGGTAAGAAACAGCACAAGTTCTTCCTTCACAAGAAACTTTCTTTTCCCTGAGCTGCAATCCCAATTTCTGCTGTTGCAGTTTTCTATTAGTCATTATTCACCTTTAATGCTTACAGTAATGCCAAGCCACATTTTGCAGCCAAACACAGGGTTTCTGGCACAGAAGGCATGTTTGCATTTTTTGCAACAAATTGAGATCACCACCTGATTCAAATTTTTATTAAAGAAATTGTCAGAAGGAAAGCACACCTTTAAAGAGAGACAAACTAGTCAGATGTCCTGGTGGGTTTTTAACCTGCTCTTTTATGAGACAGCAATTCTTGGGCTAGGCCAATTTCTAACTAAAGATACAAACAATGCCTGCCTTTTTTGGTTTCGTGACTTTCCAACATCCCTTCTCCTTAATCATTGATTCTCTCTTGATGTGGTGTGTAGGAAAAGGGAGAGGGCAGTTTTTCTGCAGTAACTAAAAGAGTAAATGTGTATTTGCTGTCCAGTCATAGAGAGAATGTCCACCCAGGTTAGAGACAGTACATTTACAGTGTGTGAAGGATTTATCCAACAGCTTGGAGGTCTCTGCAGTTTAGGATGTGAGCAGCAGGGTTGTGAGTGACTTTGCAGTAGTGGAGGCTTTCTCAGCTGTTGTCAGTTCTAACAGAGCTCTGGAGAAATGCACAGCAAAAAGGCCATGTGGCATCAACATTTGTGACCTAGATGCTCTCACTTTCATCTTTGCAATCCTTGAAAACAGAAGTAAGTGCCAATAAGATTGGGGTGGATTCAGCTGTGAGAGTAACTTGGTGCAGGGCTGCCCACCTTGCTCAGGTTTTTGTAGTAGGCAGAAGATGAGTGTGGTTTGATTTCTCTCATTTTCAGCTATTACAGCTACTTTCTGCCTGTGTATCTTAGGGGTTTTTTATCTTGAATGGTATTTTCTTCCAGGCTTTGGGGTTTGGCAGCAAATATTCAACATCTAGGAAGGTGATGTGGGCAAGTGTGTGTGTGCTGATTTGTATTCTGCTTCATGGACTAACTCATGTTTCTTTAAGTGAAAGAGTGACTTACATATTGCATTCTGCCTTGGTCTGTATGAGGCTGTTCTTCAGGAAGCTGTTATTTGTGACTTCACAAATGCCTTTGCTATAACCTTCCTCTCACATTGTGTATTAAAGTCCTCAGCTAATTTTTTGAAATTCTTTAGTCACTGAGGACTGTGCATTTATATAAGTGACTGAACATGGATTTAACTTATTTTTAAAATGTGTAAGGATCTAAATCTCTCAGGTGTGGTTATATTTTGAGTGTTGGTGCAAAAGAAAAGGAAAATAATAAAAAAATTGGAGGCTGCTAAGGCTCCTATATGGCAACAACAAAAAGTTTGTAATAAGCTTTTAGATGCAATTAGTGCAGAAAAAGTTACTCATTTTCTACATTTTAAATGGTAGAGAGTAAGGGTTCTTCTTTTCACTGGTTTTATTTATATATTGGTTTTGGAAGTTCTAGTTTGTTCAAAATTTCATGATGACACACAGGTATATTTTGTAGATATGCCACTTCGATTGTTTAACCATTCTTCAGTTCTGTGCTGTCTATATATTTTAAGGTGTTCTGGTGACAAAAGTCCTTGGCATGTTAAATAATTCTTAAATTAAGTCTGTCTTGTGAGAACCTGACAAGAAGGGGTTTGCAGTAAACTTGCATCTCTGAAACTCCCAATTTGTGATGCTAGCTAGCTGTGCAACTTTTTCTTCCATGTGCTTTTATTTTCATCTTTTAATGAAAAAATGGTATTTTGCAAGAACTTCTAAGAACTGCTGGAAATGAACTAAATGCCTTGAAGACCAGGCCATTCACACAACCAGTGAGGACGAAATTTCATTGTGGAGCTCTCCTGTCGCTGCCAAAGTGACCTTGGTTGGTGCAAAGATGACAGAGTGCCTTGCTGGCCGTGCCTGACAGCGGGGCGATAGCGGCTCGCTTGACAAATGGCTCCCATTAAAATGGGGGGCACTTTCGGCAGCAGCGGCGTCCCAATCCATCAGTCCTGATTACTACACAAACGTCAGCCATGGCACAGAGCACATTTGTCAGGGGGAGTAAAAAGCAGTTGTTAGGAGGAGCACTCCCTGTCACTGTAATGGACTGAGGCTCGCTGTGGCCACTCGCAGGAACCTGGATATTTGCAAATGGCCTGACCAGGACTTGGAGAAAACACTTTATTTACACAGTACAATGGGGTAATTAAACAGGCAGAATTATAGAGGGATGATTGAAAAGTTTCTTGAGTGCTTGAGGCTACCTGAAGAGTATCAGAGACTGTGTTCTATAAAATGCTTTATGCAGCAGGGAATCGAAATGCGTACTGTAAAAATTCTGTGAAATGCCTAATTCAGGTGAATTCAGGTTTGGGTTTTTTTTTTTTAATGCTAATGAAGAAATTCTACAATAGGAATTCAGTCAGAAATATAAGTAATTGTAGAATTGTATAGGAATTGATATTTTCAGTCATAGCTACTTATTTGTGCATCTTTCATAGGGGTTATATACAGGCATAACTGAGGAATTCTACGGAAAAAATTATCATTTAGAGTAAAAGAAATTGCTGGCAATGGTGGTCTCTATGTAGAACAGCTAATTTTATTTCTGTTAAAGAGAGTAGGACTATCCCATAAAGAAAGAGCATTGCTCTGGTGTGACTTCTTCTGTATTGTAAAACTGATAGTCCTAAGAGCTTGTTAGAAACAAAATTGTTCTCATTTTCACTCACTGATTACTCAGTGTTGAGTGGATAATAGATTTAATAAACCTTCAGATAATTATTCCAGAAATAATGAGTCATTTAAGTTCAAATGTGTTTACATTTGATTTGTTTTGAGTTTTTTTGGAGGGAATCAGTACTTTTATTAATGCCAATACTTTTTCAACATCGCTTTTCTGTAGAAGAATTTCTATTGCATATTTCAGATCTTTTGTCCTGACTTGAAAAAGAATGCAAAATATGTGATAGAGAATACCTTATGGTGAATGAACAAAATACTGTTGCAACTGAGAGAACTTAAAAGCCATCAATTGGTATTTTTTTTCTCCCATGTGGCGTTTTTGTGATGTATTTTTTTCAGAAATTTCACCTCTCAGTTGTCCTACCCTAGTTATTCCTAATTTAAAAAACAAAGCCTTCTGCCAAGCACTGTAAATGCTGTGAAGAAGATGGCCTGGAGGAAAGCTGCATTTGATTTCGCAGCTGCACTTAGTCCTTGTGGGGGAAACATTTTAATTATTAGTTTACTTTTTAGGAGATGATTAAACTTGCATTCATCAGAAGAAAAGAAAATGAGGTTCTTCTGAAATGGGAGAAACTTGAGTATTTCTTTGCCTCTCTGAGGTACTTCATGTTGTGAATTAGAGTTTAGTATGCCAAAGTCAGTATATAAATCTTTCAGTGTTTTGACTTAAACCTCTCTTCTGCTAAATAGAAATCATCAGTTTCTTAATGGCACAAAAGAACTGGGAGCTCTCCTGTCCCTCCTCTAGCACTTTAAATGACATTTAGATTGTTTGATTGAGTGCAGCATTTGCTACCAAGTTGGAATAATGGGGAGATGGGTTTGAAACATGGATCTTCTTTGGGATCTCTGATCACCTCCTGGATTACTAGGAAATGCCTCAGGTGTGTTACCTGAGCACGTTGTTGCTTTATTTCCTCACAATCTCTGTGCTTTGGGAAGCATTAGTGTGTTTATTCTCATAAACTTAATGAAATTTAGAGTGTATTACTAGGATCAAAGCTTTCCTTGAAAGGGTAGTAGCAGTGTGTTTCAAAATGTAATGTTTTTAGCTATTGAGATTTCATTCAAACGTGGTTGTGAGCTTCTTACCTCTGCAGATGTGTGGCAGCAATTCCATTCTGGACCCTCCAAACATGTTTTTGTGTGTGTTACTAGAAAGATCCCTTTAAAATTAGATTGTGGGGAATTTTGGTTTCTGAAGATTCTTTTGAATCTGTGGAGTTAAATGAAAGGTTATCTAGCTATAATATTTTGCTAAGCATGAAAATGTTGATTTCTGTGCTTTAGTACTGATAAAACAGTGGCTAGAGGAGATAAACATTCCTTCCATCATTATGGCTTCACTGCTTTGCCATTCCCTTCTTTTTTCCTGCTGAATAGGCAGGATCAGTTGTATCTGTATTTGCATCAACAACTGTAGGCCATGCATGGTTCACCAAGCTTGCTAAAGACTGTCTCTAACTGTTATTTATTACTGGAATTTGCACACAGCTGAGAACATCCAGTATAAAATGTTCACAGAGTTAATCCATATCTCTGCTTAGCTCTTCGAATTTGATCTTCTTTCAAAGCAGACTGAAAAGACCAGTTGTTTTTAAGTTTTCAGGAAAATGGAAATTTCTGTAACATTCCCTTCCCAAATCATACCAGTTTGGGTAAGAAATGAAATTCCCAACAGTTTCATCACTTCTCAGCATGACCTCTGAGCAGTCTGTCAGGTTTTGGGGGAAGCCAGTGCCTTAGGAGAAGGTAGGCAGAGTTTGCAACCTGTGGGCATTTTGTGGAGTTTTTTCTGTTAAGGCAACAATTTGTAAGGCAAATTCTGGCAGGCTCTCATGGCATCTGTTGGAAATAATGAACTGGGACAGTTGAGTTTTCCAGCTAACTCTGATCTTCTCCAGTGACCTCTTCTAACAATATTTTTACTGCATTCCACTGCAGATTGGAATACAGTGGCAGGGATCTGTGAGGAATGCCCAACTTAACGATTGTTCTGGGGACTGTACAGGAGGGCCTGGGGTTTATAGATTATGGTATCATTATGTCTCAGAAGTTAATAGGAGAGGGGTGTGATCGATAGATCATTTCAGGGCTTTTAAGGTGAGTTCAGTAGTGCAGCACAGGAGCAGGATGTCAGTGCACACTTTGGATGTGGCTCATGACAAGTCCTGCTTTGGCAGAGCTGCATAAAGCTGGCAAAGGAATGATCCCTAAATAGGGACTTCTCAGAACTTTTCTGCTGCAGCAATGGGAGGGATCTTCTCCTGCAATCCTTTGTGTTAATGAAGTTGTTCATGTTATTAATTATTATTTTATTTATATATGGTTTATGGGTATTGTTGCTTGCATACCTCATCTACTTTGCATGTGCTTGTGTATTAGCATGCTCATCATTGAATGGAATTAGGATCATCTGTTTGCACATGGTTTATATGGATAAATGTTTTCATTAAATTATCTCTCTGGTACAACCAGCAATAGTGTGCTAAAACGTGAGAGACTGCCCTCATTTAAATGTCAAAAATGGAAGTTTAGGCTCACCTGATGTTTCTTACTCTAAATCTATATGTGTGTCTGCTTTTTCAGGCTATATTAAATTTTCAGGGAGACAGAGCAATACTGAATATGTCAGAGTTCACTGCTCAAAATTGATATGTTGTAGAGGACAAGCCCTTTTTTCAATATACTCTATTTTGAACAAATATTAGTACAATCATAAAAATTTGCACACTTGTGTTTGTACATAACTTTGTCGTTTCTTTGAAAAGAATATACCTTTCTTGCAGATCTCATTTTTTCATTTGGAAAATTCACTGGTCCCTCGCCTTGCCAGTGCATTTCTCTTTTTCTAGAGGCTGCCAAAAAATAATGAAACAATGAACACTGACACTGTCTGAGTTCAAGTCCTCTTTGGATTTTGAGGAGAAATACTGCTTGCATATCTTCAGAATTTCATGCTGGGCTCAAAATATTCCATAAAGAACTATTAAACAAAGTTGGGAAAATTGATGAGACATTCCAACCATCAGGAATATTCTCTAAACCATTTGCATGCTTATCCTTAGTCCCACTATATTAGCTTGCCATGTCTCTCAGCAGTGTAAGTTTATACTTTATGAACATGGTGAATTAAGGCAGTTGATTATGCTTGCTTTGGCTTGTACAGGTTGACGTCCCTGATCAGATAACAGTAGGATATTGCTTCAAGGGGATAAAGAAATAAATACTTTATTTATCTATATTTAAAAATGTAGGTATATGAAAGAATTCCATCAATAGATTTAAAGCTGAGTGACAATTTTGCTCTATATTATTCTAGTTCAAGGTTTAATATAGTGCATTTTGTTAAAAAAAAAAAAGAAAACCACAGCAAAAAACAGCTAGAGGAGGCAAAGGGATCTTCAGACATGACAATTGCTTGAAGTGGTGTTTGCAGTGATGGAAAAGACAGCAGTTCCCCAAGGAAGAAAAAAACAACCTTACAGTTATTTTATTTTTGTATGTACACATCTGAACAGCTGGAGAGGAGCTTGAGTTGGGAATCATCTCTTTTGTTGATGTTTGTTTTGGCTTTTATTTATCTCTTTCTGTATTCCAAAACTGCTGTTAACTTGCCAATATCTTCATGTTTGGTTTGTTTGTTTTAATGAGATACTGTGGAACTTTTTTACTTTTTTTTTTTTCTTGCCACTGCAAAATGAAAGAGAATATTCTGGATAACGTGAAATTAAATTTTGCTTGAATAATGACTTCTTGAATATTTTTCTCACCATTCCTTTGCTGGGGAATCATGAAAAGCCCATGTCCATGAGCCAGCAGTGTGTCCTCATGGCCAAGGAGACCTATCCTGGGGTGCAACAGGAGAGCATTGCCAGCAGGTCAGGGAGGTGATCCTGCCCCTCTCCTCAGCCCTGCAGAGGCCTCACCTGGAATATTTTGTCCAGCTCCAGGTTGCCCAGTTTAAGAGATGTGGAGCTCCTGGGGCAGGTCCAGCAGGGGATTTCAAAGATGATTAATGGAGTGGAGCATCTCAGTCATGAGGAGGGGCTGAGGGAGTTGGGCACGTTTAGCCAAAGAGATGAGTGAGAGGGGACCCAATCCCTGTGTGTCAGGGTATGCAGGGAGTTAAAGCAGCCATTTATATGTGGATGAGCAAACTATGACCAGAGAAGGCTTAGAATAGATGCCTCTTTTGTCTTTTCTAATTTCACAAATTTACATCTCAAGAAATGACAGATGTTTCAAGTGTGAAAGGGAGAGGGTTGTTTGGCTTTGGTTTTGTTTGACATTTGATACACTAAGGAGAAATAAGGAGTATTAAATAAGAGGCCAGCACAGGCCCCTGTCTACATGAGCATTAACAAAACAGGGTGATGGAAGTTTTTGCAGGTGTGGTGTATTTTATTGGATTTGCAAACATTTATGTAACTATATAAAAAAATCCGTTTTCTGAACTACTGAAAACTTCAGTAGCTAAGCTAAATATTAATTAGATAACACAGTAGTTATGAATGAGGAGCTTTGGTACTAAGACTTTTTGGTGCCCAATTTAAACATAAGGGTTCACAGTTTACCTTTGGCAAGAGCAGAATCTAAGGTGACTAGCTGCCAGCAGGACTGACCCGACTGAGAGACCAGAGTGGAGGAAGAGGACTTCAGATTGACTCATCTGAGACTGGGGATTCTGAAATGACACACTCAATCCCTATGGATAAGGTACTTGACAGTGCAGTTTACATATTCCCTCCCAGTAATCTGAAAGGAAGCCATGACATTGGCTCCACAGGGAGCTGCTTGGCAGCTTTTCCTGTGTGTGAGAGAGAGGGAAGGTGCTGCAATTAGAGACAATAGGATGTGGAGCAGGAACACAGAGGAAAAGGCTGGATTTTATTAAAGTGAATGTTTTAATCAATAGCCAAGCAACAACCCCTATGTAACAGTGTGAATTAATTGTGGAGAATATTTGTTGTTCTGCCACATGCTCACTGTGTAAATGCTGCTACCAGCAGCACAGGCAGCTCTGTTGTGTTTAACGTTGCTGTGAAATACAGGGGTGTGGAAAGGGGACAGGAAAATTTCTGCTCATTTTATTTCTCTCCTTGCTAATTTTTCTTTCTGTTTGAAGAGGAGAAAATGAGCTTGAGGCTCTTTGCTACAAATGCACCTCATGCAGTTCCATGTATCAAATCTGTACGTTTTGAAGGGTTTGTAGGGTTTTGTTTGATTGCTTTGGGGTTTGTTTTCATTTGGCTTTTTTTTTGGGGGGGGGGGAGGGTACTTTAGGCCTGCCAAATAGTATAAAGGTGTTTGTAAATAATGGTTCCCCTGACAGAAGTCCTAAAAATACAGCATGATTCATTACAAAAACTAGCAGTGATTTTCATGGTAGGAAAATAGAAATGGCTTATTAGCTAATTTAGCATTGAAATATATTTGAGATTGGAGGGCTGTTAAAGCTGGGATAGGGACATCATTCCATGTGTTCTGAAATACTGTTTGGTTTTTGTGGTTTTGGAGGTTTTTTTCTGATTTTTAAATACCAAGTTCATTTTCTAAAGTAGCATCTGCACGGCAGGCCATGTATTTTTATGATGCTTATTTCAGTTCTTGGGCTTTATAATGCTACCCAAAGGCATGCTGTGCTAACCTAGAAATTCGCTTTTTATGTTTTGTTGTGTCTGAATAACTAGATGAACTAATAATAGCCTGAAAGTACATCAAAAGTGAGCTTAGGGTTTGCAAGGTAACGGTGTCTTTGTGTTTTACTTGAAAAATTTTGATTTGTGAATTAAGCACATAACTAGCAGCTGAGATGTTTTATAGCAGGAGTTGTGTGAGCCTGGAATGGGCAGACTGGGTGTGCAGCACAGGAGGAGCTTTACATCTGCTACTGTCTTCTCAGTGCAATAAAGAAACGGGGTTCTCGTCCTTCAGGGGAAGTGTCAGGTCTTAAACTTTGAAAGTAGCTCTCAAATTAGGCTTCTCTAGTGAAAAATAAATGTAATTGAGTGCCTGATTCTGGGAGTGTGTGATCTGAAGTCAGAGAGCATTTTTTCACAGTGCTGAGTGCGAATGGAGGCTGACAGGTTTTTTCTGTGTGCAGGTGATGTTAACCAAGAGCTAAGTTAGAATATATGGTCAACAGCACTGAATGGTTGAAGCCTATACTTGGGATAACGAGGCTGCAATAACTGCATCATGTCTCTTATTTGTATATTAACTCTTGACTTTCAGTCAGTCTCTTTTTTGCCTCCTGACAGAAGGGAGAAGGTCATGCCATATGGATTGTTGGTGTCAGTTCCCTTCCACACCTGAAATTTAGTTTTGGGATTTCTGACCCAGGCCGAGGTTACAATTTCACCATCACAACAAGGACTTGCTAAATTTGTGACAAATAGGCTAAAGCAAAATAAGAACCCCTTAATACTGTTCTCTAACTGTAGCTCCAGATGTAGAAGGAAGGTTTGTAACTAATATTCCTGGAAATATGCTGTCTATGGCTTTTGGAAGGATTCACTCCTCTTCACTTGGTCTGTTTGCAGATAATTTTAAAAATGTGGCACATCTTCTGTTTTCCTGTCACTTTAAAATAAGTTTGAGAAGTGCAGGATAGCAGAGATTGCTTTCCTTTTTATCACATGTATTTATTAAGACTATGGCTTCTCTAGCAAGTCTCATTTTTCTTCATGTTTCTCTGACACACTTTTTTTATGCTTTTCAGCTGGAAATCTCCATTGTAAGAACTGTCATTTATAATACTTATATCATAATCTAGTATTGATAGAGTATTTTTTAAATGTAGTGTAGCTTTGGGGTTTAAATGATCGAGAATACAGCTGAATTTTATCCCCTTTGAGATAGCTCAGAGGTTTACTTTTTGATTTACTGGGTGATTTCTGAAAGACTTAGTGGCAGTTCTGCAAAACCTACAAAATAAAAGCTGCATACCACTGTCTCTTAGGGTAGGCAGCTCTCAAGCTTGTGGTCCTTTCAGGAGTGACTTGTTAGTCCTCCATTGGACCCAGCATCTTTCCATTGCCTTTTCACAGCGAGGATTAAATTGCTGTAAAACACATCGTGCACCATGCTGAAATCCTTTCCAAGAGTGCCAAGTCCCTTTTAGCTAAAGAAACAAATTTGAATTTGTTCTTGATTCACTCCTAACAAATTTAGGTTGACTTCTCCTTATCTTCATTTCTTATCTTCACAAAACTCATGTTTGGCAATTGTTTCCATGTCGTTTGATATCAGAGTTAAGCTGACAGGTCTATTAATTTGTTTTTCCTCCCTACCCCTCACTTTGCAAAGGCAGGTATTGCTTTGTGTTCCTCTGGGATGCTTCGTCCTCTACAAGTGTTCTAAGATGATCACAAATTGGTCAGAGATATTTTTTTTGGTTGTTTTCTCAAGTTTTTTCTCAAAAGCTGTAGGCCCAACTTTTGATATTATTGATGTGAGAATATCTGTGATGCCTAAATATTCTTTACTCATTTATTTAAAAAAAAATGCAGTTTTTCCTTTTAGTTGTAAGTTTGTTATAATACAGTGCCTTTTTGAAGATAAAAGCAAAATCTCTGTTAAGAATTCATCCAGTTTTAGCACAACTTTGCTTCTTTTTTTCCTGCCTTATACTTAAGGTTTTTTTTATTTTTCCTCTTCCTTACAGTTTCTGACTCATGTTGTGCTTTACATTTCTAATGATCAGGAATAAAAGCACAATGTATAATCTTATTCTGTTATTAACAGAATTAGCATAAAAATCCCACAAAGAAATCATGAAAAAATTAATATAGATGTTGTCAAGATTGAAATGAAAAGCGTCTCTAACAATTAGAGTTCATAACACACAGCATGAATGTAGCAATTGTTCTGTTATGGCAGCTGACTTGATCTGATGTATATACAATTAAAATCCTGAAAAACTAATTCTTAAACATTCTCTGCATATGTGAAATACTTTGCTATGCACAGTGCTTTTGTTTGGACTTTCTAAAAAGCCCTCATATATAGTAAAATAACTTTAATGGAAAGAAAGAAAACCCAGAAAATGGTATTTTTTTTTAGCCAAGTGCCAAATGTGCACATTTAATCCCCTTGTGATTAAAACACTTAAAGGTGCACTTACCTTCATGTGTGAGTATTCCCATTCCCTGAAATGAGGCTGCTTATGCTTAAAACCTTTAGCAAGGCCATATGAAAGGAGAGGTTTTGTGCATTGTTAACTAAATAGTAATGGTAACTCCATTAAAATGAACATGCATACAATAACTTTGAATTTATGCTCTTATTGCTCCCATTTTTCAAATTTGAAATATTAAAAGTAATGCAAAGCTATCTTCAGCCTTTAGAGTAAAGCAAAAGAAAAGAAGCCTCTCATCAAAAATATCATTACTTCAATTGCATTTTTCCACCAAACTGGGTAATGCTGAAGACACATCCTATAACTCATGCACAGGAGAGGAGTGAAGGAAGAAATCACACTTGGTCTGCTGTGCCAGCCATGCCATCATAGTTTTAAGGTTGTATTTTATACACCTCTACGTGCTGGCTTTTAAACCTTACACTTGTAATCAGGTTTTCATGCAGCTTCAGTGAAGTGTTGTAAGGCTCAGTTACCTGCCATGCTGTACCTATTACAAGTTGAAGGTTTTAATTCTTCTTTAGCTTTTTTTGTGAATATATTGCCACTGTATTATTTAAAAATATTCATAGCAGTGCTCAGGTACTTGTTGAGTTCCAGATAGGCTTTGAGACCATATTTTTGTTATGTACTGAATAAACATAAGTTGTCATCACATCCTCTCAGAATAATGTGTAGTATTGATTCTATACATAATCTTTCAGAATATTTACAATGGAAATGTAAATCACCTATACTTGGTATTGGTGGCATGTTTTTAAATCTGTTCATTTTGAAAGTTTTGCACTGAGTTCTTAATATGTTTATGGAGGTCTGTCAGTTGTTAGTAATTATTATGTAAGTATGCCAATCCATGTCAAAGCTTATAAATTCAGTTTCTACACCTGCACTCTCCTGCAATGACTTAAAACATATGAATATGCTGGTAATTTCCATGTGATTTTTCCCTTAGTTATTATTTGAGTTATTCATGTTTATAAAATTCAGTCGAGGTCTTGAAGTACCAGTGGCAAGAGAAGACTGAGGAGATTATACCAGCATTTTAGTGTGTTTATGAACACTGTAATTTTTTAGCCTTGTCTTATTTTTCTTTTTATTACATCCTCTGAAGTTTTGGCCCAGCCAAGCCAATAAGGCTGCCTGCCACCACCCTGAGAGGTGAAGGACTGAGCTGGTGAGGTCTTTGGCTGTTTGCTAAAATCCAGTGATGTCTGTTAAGCTGTTGCTTCCTGTGGGTTACAGATCTCAGCATTAGCTTGAAAATGTTAGTCTCGTTCTAACAAGTTGTTTCATGACTGTTCTTTTTAAGGAGGACAAGTTCTTCATTTTTAAATATGCAATGAAGGTGTGTAGAGAGTAAAACTGTGCTTCTGTTGGTGCTTACTTTCCTTGTGCTGCTGCACTCACACTTGGAAACCTTTTGGGTCTTTTTCTTGTTTTGCAGTGTGAGTTGTAGAAACATGTCCTTAGTTAGGTATTCCAGTATCCAGCAGCTTGTGGTAAATAGCTTTATCCCACATTTTCATCCAAAGCCTGAAATATTTCCATCGTGGTTTTGATTAGGCCATGGGAGTAGAGGATCTTTGAGTGCCTTCCAACCCAAACCCTTCTGTAGATGGTTGTGTGAAAAGAGATTCTTTCACTTGTCAGTCCTCATTTCTGTGAACAAAGATTGTAGGACTCTGAGAAAAGTGCAGGGCAAGGAAAAAGGGCTTAACTTTCTTAAAACAGGCTTGCTCCCTTATTTGTTGGTGTCAACAATCAGGAATTCTTGCACACCCAGCAAGAATCAGCTGGGTGAAAGAAAAGATTTTAATTCCAGATTATAACACCCTCAACATGATACAGTTTACAGAAGTACAGAAATGACCACATTTACACATCTGTAAATCTTGTTCCTTTTTCAAGCCCAGAACAGATACTCAGTGGGGAAGTAACTTGCCATGCCTTGGGAATTTTAGAATCATTGTGTCATGTGGAAGAGCTCAAATGTCAGTGTAAGGAAATCAACAGGAAGAGGTGCTACAGAGAAGCAATATCGAATGGAAATGGGCTAAGAGGATATAAATGTAATTTGTGAAACACATTTTCATGACTAGTAAAATTAGCACCCATTTATACATGTTATACACTTGAACCCTTGTTGACACCTGAGGCTGGGAAAATATATCTGCTAATCAAAACATGTAATTATATCCTATGAAGCTGAAGTAACACACTGAATCCTTGCTCTTCATGGTGTTAATGATTTGTGAAACTCATTTACCCGATCACCTCAGTTTGTCCTTTCTTGCTGTATTTCTGTTCCCCAAAATAGTGAGGTCAGGGACATTATAAAGCAATTAAATATTAGATCTATGGAAGAGTGAACATTGCATAAATTATTAGATGGTATTGATATTAGAGAAGAAGGCACTCTCAGTAGTGGGGAAAAAGTCTCCAGTTATAAAACAAGCAAAGCAAGATAAATATTAACTTGATGGAGAACTAAAATTCCTGTGGACTTGTAATGTTGTGGGGTGACAGGTGACTTGTAATTTCCCACTGGCATGGCCTTACTTAGCTGTCTTCAAAGCCCATATCTACATCTAATTGAAGAACATTATGATTGACACAAACATAAAGGGGAAAATGTGTCAATGATCAGTTTTTGTAGTGGTTTGGGTCTATACAGGAAAAACACTGCAGAAAAATGGGATATAAAAATGTTTACTAAGTTTCGTGATATGACAACAGATGAATTTATTTTGGTTTACAGCCCAATTCTAAAGTAGCATTGTGGAGATGTGAGAGATAAATCAATCTAATGTAGAAGAGCAATTTATTTAGTCTGGCAATAGTGAAGTGTGTTGCTTCAGTGAAAAGGGTGCTGCCAAAGCCATGGATGCAGTTCTCTTGCAGCTTTTGGGTTCTGTGTGTAGGTAGCACAAGTGAGAACTGGAAGGGGGAAAGGAGGAAAGGGGATAGAGTTTTGTGTTGAGGAAAAGTAAAACCAGAAATTAACTTATTCACAACAGCATTAAAATCTTCTTTAGTTCCTGCAGTTCAACAAAATCTTCAGGCTAGTTAAATTATAAAGATGTTTGTTCAAGGGAGAAATGCTTCTAGGTGTTATCCATCTTGATTAAGCAGCTGTGGCAGGCACTTTTGAATAACCAGTCCTAAATACTCTCTTCACCCACTTTTGGTTTCTATGTCTGGCTGTCTTAGATGAACCAAAGAAGAAGACAAGAAGAGTTTTTATAACAATGCTACTTCACCATTCTTCACTTGCACCATTTTTACTGATGTTCAGTGGGAATGTTTTCTTTCTCTGAAAGCCAAGATAATTAAAATTTAAAACTGAAAAAACATAGTATACATAATGTTTATTTATCATGAGGTTCTGTGAAGAAGAGTGCAGTATAAAAGTGCATTAACTAGTGCAGATACATTAATGCATTTAGTATTAAGAGATTTCTTACAAAACTGGAAATGAGTAGAAAATTTACTGCTTCTAATATTTGAAGGTAAATTAATTCAATGTATCATAGTTCTGTTGATATAATCTTCCTTTGTACCATGATTTCATGTAAGGGAAACTGTGGCAATATTTACATATTGTATTTGCTATATGCAATGCAGTTACTGTCCTAAATTTCCCCCTTAGATGCATTAATCTCATGGTTTTAGGTGAAGACTCAGGGAATACCATAGATGTTTGGGAAAAATCCACAATTTAAGTCAACAAAATTTACTGTGAAAAACTTGATGTGCCTGCCTTGAGATAAGATTGGAGAGTCTAAATAAGATACCAATTAAATAGGACTGGTATGATAATATGTAGTGCTGCATTGAATCTGTACAGAAGTCATCTAGTGCAGGAATGTTCTGTTAATTACTACTGAGTATCTCTTGGAATGATAGGTGTTCTTTCAGTGTGATCTATTTGTGATAGGAAATCTGGAAAATACTCTTAAATTGTTAACTGCAGAAGTCCACCTTATTTCAATACTGAGACAATTCTAGTTCTCCATTTAAAGTCCTTATGATTTTTGAGTATGAATTTAAAACTTTCTGTCCCTTTATGTGCTGTTCACCTCAAACCAGTGATGTGTTATCTGAATACCTGTGCAAGGAGTGGATTTCATGGGCATTCAGAATGCAGGAACAGTGCCAGAGGAATTAGGTGAAAAGTAGTGGAAGCTCAGTCCCAGACCCTGAGTTCTCTCCAGAGTGGGTTCTTGCCTGGGCTGCACTACTCCCACCTTGACACAGTCAGGGGCTGGTCATGCTTAGTGACATTTAAATTTAACATTTTTCCTTGCTTTATCAATTTATATTACCCAGTCATGCAAGAACTTATTTTTTAGGGAGGTTGTTTTTGCACTCTGTTCTGAGGATTAAAAGAGCAAAGTGTCCACTACACAGCTTTAATCCACTCAGTTCTGTGCCTACGTTGTGCTTAATGAAGCTGTTTTGCAACTGAAGTGCTTGATTTGCCTTTTGGAGTCAGCAGGGAGTGGTAGAGGCTTTTGGATACTTTCCAGAGGAAGACCATTCTGTCATGAATCCACTCACTTAAGTTAGGTGGACAAGACCTCAGTCTGAACACATCTCAGGAGTGCTTATTTCTCTCCCCCAACTGCAGAGAATAGGTTTCTCTGTAAAGAATCTGACTGTGGTCTAAGTGCCTAATTTAGGAAAAGAAGATCCAACCTATATGGGTTTTTAAATGCATGCTGAACATGTTGACCAGGAAGAAACAGCTTAAAAGGGTTTTTGTCAGTGTTAGATGGTAAAAGGAAAGGTCATGAAAATGAACTTTGATGGATTTGTTTGTGAAAAGGCTGCTTCAGCTGAGACATGGCTCACTTGAACCTTCCACAAGTGAGATGTTCCACCTTGTAGCTGTCCCTTTCTGGGAAGTATTGCCACAGGTGTGATTTGCCTGATGGCCTCTGTGTACCAGATATCTAGGGTTTGTCACAGCTGACAGATAGGATTTGGTATGTGGAAATTTAAATAGTTCCAAGTGCTTGGGATAGAGTAAGACCACCAAGTAATTGGGAGGGGCTAATCAGAATGTCAGAGTGCCCTTGGCTGCTTCAGCACGAAATGTGTGAGTTGTATCCTGCTACCCTGCTTGGTGAAATTCTTAGATCCAGAGGTGAGACAGTGAATTTGCAACTTCTTTTATGAGACAGAGGTTCTGCCTTGCCATAACTCCAAGCTCTGTTTGCTCTCTCCTCCAGAAGAGTGCTGCTTTTACAGCTCAGCACTTCTTTGTGTTGGAACGGGGTCAGCATCTGTATGGATTTTCTCAGTGAGAAACTGCATCCAGTAAAGATCTGGGTTTAAATTCTATTTCCTAAAACACGCCTTTGCTCCCAGATGATTGAGTACAGCTCTTGGCCATGGGTGACTGGTGGCATGTTTAATGTCCCAAATTAATGACCCCTCAATCCCTAGCTAGCTGCATCAGAGGTGTTGTGATAAAAGCAGTGATGATTGGGGGATTCCTGCTGGGCTGAGGCACAGTCTGTCCACTTTGAGAAAACAAAGTGACCCTTCACTTTACTCATCTCCTCCTGCCTTTGTGTCATCTTCTCTTATTTGGCAGTTATTGCATACATCGAAAGTAGAAAATTATTTTTTCTGACTGATGTAACTTGGTCCCATGGCTAGTACTAAAAAAGAAAGTCTAAAAAAATTACTGGCATGTGAAAATTCTTATGATGTTCTTTAGTTTATCTCTTGTCATGTTTTTACATCAGCTGGCAAACTAGAAGCTGTGTGCAGTATTTTATACTTGAGCATGCTTTCCATCCATCCTAATGCTCTCTTTGGATCCTCTGAACAGCAGGATGTGCTCAGGATTTGTGCCCTGCACAAAGAGAAGGAAGAAGCTTTACAGAGACTGCCATGCCAGGAGTGCAAGGAAAGGAAATACGACCTCTGGACAGGGCCAGCCCCCTCCCATCACATATTCTAAATAAAAAAAGCCTCAGTGTTTGGGCAATATCTAATCCTTAATCTGAAAGGATGTGTGAGGTGTTCAGTTTATTTACCTTGGAGGAATTAAATGCTCAGCTGCACCTATTACAGTCTGAACATACTTCTTCAGGACAGTCCTCTCTGATTCTTGGTCCTTGGAGCTTCTGAGTTGTTTTATTTCCCGGGTCTAACAGAACTGTGACCAGTTATGTTTGTTTTCTTACCTTCTTGGCTGTCCTTTAAAGTCTTTTACTCCAACTTTTCCTGAAGGCTTTGTAGTTTGTTGCTCCGTTATATGCAATTATGGAGTGTGCAATGGAAAACTAGCTGTGGACATGAGGTAGTTTCTGCAGGAACATCTGAACTTGAGACTTGGATTTCTATTTATACCTAAGGTTATCCTTGTGTTATTTGTACTTTTTATCTGACTTCATCCTGTGCTCTACTCTTGCCTCCAGCTCTGCTTCTAACCTCTCATGCTGGGATTGGCAATGAGACACTGTGTTAAGGCAGTTTGATGGCTCTTCTTCATATCCTAATAATTTTTCTCTTATTTTTGAGATTACTCTGACCCATTTATTGCTTTGTTCTTTTTTATATGACATTTATGGACAATGATGGACACTTAAAAGATGGACAACAATTGAAAGTTTTCAAATGTCAGCCTGTTTCAAATACTATTTAACACTCCTAAAGTTCAAGTTGCTACTTGGCCTTTTTCTTGCTTCCTCTTTAATGAAGACTGAAACGTTCTTCATTCTGTTCCCTTTAAAGCAGAAGTGTTTGATGTAGATTAACACTGAATCTACTGTTCAAACTCCCTTCTTCATCCCACAACAGACCATGTATGGGATCAAATGGCATCATTTTGATCAACTAAAATATTTGGAGATAAGCTGTCTGAGAACTGTCTTACGCTTTTGGCATTTCCATGGTAATATGTGTGGAGGAGGAGAAAATCTGACTTACACATGTTTTCCCAGTCATGATTTGTCATTATAAGTGAAGATTCTTTTAGGTAATGTAGTCAACACAATTAAAGCTAAAAGGCAACTCTGGCATAATCCCAGTCTTAGCCTTTCTGAAATATGATTTATATTTACATAAAGTTCTTAATTGCCAGGATTTATAAGACAATACTTCAGTCTGCCCTGATATTTCACTATATACACAAATACTTGTGTGTGATGCCATAATCTTGAGTGTGTGTGTAACAGAGGGCAGGGTTTTTTCTGGAATTTCTTGTGGGAAGTCTGGGGATTCTGTGTAATAGCACTGTCTTGTGCTATGGTTTAGATGGCTTTTATCTATCCACTAGAAGCTATTTCAGGATAAATTGACAACCTGCACTGTGTCTTTTTACTCAATCACCTCTATGTGCAGAGTGCCAGTAGTGTTTTCAGAACAGCACTTATGATAAGGAAAAAGTAGGCATAAATGGGCTGCTGAGAATTTACTGGGAGTGCTCGTTCTGTTGAGCAGGAGCTCTGCCAAGGCAGGGACTCCACTGGCTGTTTAGTGAACAGGTAGAGCCTTTCCTAGCCAGAGTATTTCTCCTCAGAGATAAAAAGGGGAGAATGAACAGGAGCTGAGACAGCTTGTCACTGCTGAATCTTGTCCTGACAGCTGCCTTAGCAGAATGCATTTGATAAACTGTGATTGACAAAATACTTGAAAACTGCAGCTTAAAGCTGAATTTCTGGAGAGTGTGAAAGTAGACAGGATAAAGTAAGAATAGTCTTATGAGCACACAGAGCTGTCATCATGCACATAACTCTCTTCAAATTTGAAAAGTAGAAAGCTGTAGGGAAACCTAGACTGTCCTAATATAATTATCAAGATAATTACTGAAATTGAGCCTTCGTTTGAAGCTAGCTGCTTATACAGTATTTTGTGCTTGTTTGCTACACAAAATCTAATGTTGAAACTTAATTCAGTGGGAGACAAGGGGCAAAACAAGAAAAAAAAATCAGCTGTGGATTGCTCTGAGCCTTTGGAGTCCATACATAAATTTTGAAGTTTTATAGTTCATTCTCATACTAAAGAAAGAATTGGCAACAGTGGGCTTGCTTTCCCTGACTTTACATTTGTGGTCTGAGAACAATTAGTTTCCACTTATTGTAAATTAAGCTCATCATTTCCCAAAAAGAAAACCCTTCTAATGCATCTTCTGCATGACTGGAGGCACTCAGAGGGCCCTTTCTTAGGTGGGTTTTCTGTTCCATTTCAAATCATATAATCTCCTTAATAGCCTGTATAACATGTTTTATGTCATCCCACAAAACTCTGAAAATTAATTACATCACTCCTGTATAAATACTGGGATGATTTTCAAAGTACTTCTGTGTATATTGAGTTGCAAACAGCAGATGGGGGTCACTGCCAGTCCTGCTGACTGCAGAGTGCTGTGGCAGGGAGCAGAGCACACACTGGGTTGGTTGTAGTCATTAGACTGCACCACCACTTGATGCAATTTTTGGTGTTTGTTCTATTTTTCATTTGCATTTAAATTCCTGAGAAGGAAAGATAAGATAGAGGTAAACAAATGATGCTTATTTGCTCTTCAGTTGAGCTCCTCTAGACATGTGACTTTAGGAGAGAAAACATTGGGGAAAAATGCCTAGGCATGCTTTGGAAAGCATCATACCTCCATTAATTCTCCAGCAAAAGACATATCCCTCAGGTTTTAATGAAAACATAAATCAACGAGGAGTAACTAAAAATACACTTTAAGTTAACAGGAAACTGGGTCGGTCACCACATGACTCAGTATTTGTGCTTAGATAAAATGCATTGCAATGATTTTCACATCATAAATATCCTTGTGGCACACGCAGAAGTGTTGTCTGTGTTTATTTCCTCCGAAGCATTACCCCTTTTGAGTCAGGGAGGGTGATGCTCTCTCTCTCACTGTGCACACCATGAAGCTGTGATGTGTTTGGGTGTCCTGTGCAGGGCAGGATTTCTGCCTCAGCCATGAACTGCTTTGTGTGCCAACTGGGTGCTGAGGGCTCCATTCCATCGGGAGGTGGAGGAGAGTTTGTTGGGAGCCCATGTTGTGTGCAGGGGGAAGCAGCTGCCATCATGTGAGGTCACAAATGTTGTTACAGAAAAGAGCTGAATTTATCTGGGCTTTTTCTGAGTGGTGCAGCCTCTTCCTGCACTTTGTTGTTCTGTCCATGGGGCAAACTTAATTTTGGTGGTTTTTAGAATGAGCTGGAGAAACACAAACGTACTGAGGTGATTTATTTCTCTATGGCAGTGTAGTGAGGATGTTGAATATTTCCTGAATAATCTCACCATGTAACTGGGTAGGAAAGCAAACAGTAGGTGAAATGGATAATTACTGAGGAATTATGATGGGCTTTGAATTATCTGTTAAGATTCAGGAAAGTTATGTTAGTACAATAGTGGACTATCCTGTGAAAGGATATCCATGCAATATTACAATAATGCAAACAAACTTCTTCTTTCAACAAAAAAAGGAACCAGTGAAAAGTTTATTTAAAGAAACCAGAAAATATTGTCCCTGCCACTGTATAAAGGTGTGGAAGGTCCATAAACATTGAACAATATGTTGAATTCTCATTCTTTCATTTAAAGAATAATGCAGAAGAACTGCAAAAGGTAGGAGCTGGTGAGATAAGTTACCCAAGCTATGGCATAGGTTCCTTATTAAGTACAACTTTAATATTCTTTCATGTTAAAACACCTGGTTTTTACACCAGTTGGTGTGCAGTGGTTTACAATGACTGGAGTGGTGACTGATTAAAGACTGTGGATAAGGAATGATTGTTCACTGCCTTTCACCTGTATGGAAACTGTACAGCATCAAATTAGCAAATGGCAGCTCCAAAAAGGAGCAGAAACCTCCCTCATACCCATCCAGGACTTCTAATCCCTGGACTCTGTAAATACTAACAATTTACACTGATTCAGAGCCAGACTTGAGGAAGTGGTGGAAGAATAATCCAACCAGAGCTGTTGAATAAAATCTTCAGGAAATTGGAGGGGCAAGCTCCTGGAGTTACAGAGGATATTCTCAAGTATTACTTTTGTGTATTTATTCTAGTTTTGTACTTTTCCCTGGGCTAGAGAAGTGATAAAATATCTTTGATATGATTTGCTACAGGTTGTACTTCCATTCTTTATCAAAGAGTAGAGACTAGCTTTGTTTCAAAGCTATAAGTGATCTCATTATAGAGGCTGAACAGATATTTGGTAAAGTTTAAGATAGAAATCTTGTTCTTCCTATCTTTTTCTCCAGCAAAAACCACAGTGAAGCAGTAAGCTTGTCTTCTGTATGTTGTATGTCAGTTCTGAGTTCTTCAAAATTGTTTACAGGCACAGATGACAAATAAGATCTTAGCAGCTAAATTACTTGAAAACTATCATTTGATTTCTTTTTCACTAATAGAACTTGCTATAGAAAGACAAGAGAGATCAGTAAGTGAAAGGAGGTTTGAAGGTGGTTGAGGCTCATCAATTAACTTGCCATAGCAATTTAAAAACAAACAATAATTCTTAACAGTGAAGAACATAAATGAGTAATGAGGAAGACAGATGCTGGAGTTATTACTTCAAGAGCTTTGTTTTGTTTTGTGAGGCATTTCTAGAACACTGATCTCCATCACTTTCTTTGTACTTTTTTAAGGGGCTTCCTTGGTTTTAAATGAGCAATGAGCTGCAGTGTTAGAGGCAGGCAGGATGTTGGAGTGCCTGTGGAATATTCAGGTTGTTGGAAAAAATCAAGAGCAGCTAACTAATTTTCCCCTAATTTTACAAAAGAAGCAGGAAATTGGTGTGGTCAGATAACTTTTACTGGTTGACTTATCCTTTCTTAATGCTTTCAAGCTGAAAAATACGTATCCCACAATAAGGAGAAAAATTATTTCTATGGAATTATTTCTAGGATTTAAACTGCTTTTACCCTTGCTTTTATTTATGCAATTTTGTGGGCTGCCAAAAGTAAGGAGAAAAAGCAGTGGGTGCCTTAATTGAAGTGTTGACTGGTTTTGGTATAGTGCATGTGGTCTCCTCCACATTTTAAACTTTTTGCTGGCAACTTCCGTTGTAAAATCCCATTTACGTGAATTTTGTCACCCTATTTATATAAGGATACCAGGTTCAGAGATTTCCTTTTGTTTTTAACAGATTTGAAAAATTAATTTTGTAAAAGAGTTTCTGGTCTTTCCAGGTGTTAAGTTTTTGATCTAAAAATGCAGTCCTTGGCACAGAGAGTGACCTAAGGGTTAAGTGTTATTTGTGAGAAGCTTGCATGGAAAAGGTATTAAAGAAAGAGAAAGCAACCATAGAGAACATTCAGTTGCTGTTTGAAGCTTTTCTTAATTTTTAATAAATTATTCCCATAAGAACTGTGACTTATATCTGCATAATTATTAAATCATGACTCGTAGCTGAGTCATTGGTCTGTATGGGGCTGCTAAACCATTCCTAACAGCATGAAGTAATAGTTGTTGAATTGACCTTTACTTCAAAAGGCAAAGTAAAACCAGAAGGAAAAAATGTTAGGAAGTTTCAGTTTACTTTTTGTGTGAGTCAATGACCATGTTGAATCAGGAGGCAGTTATGAATATTTTAGATGTTAGGGCTTGGCTGTTCAGGGAAATTTTAGAATATTTATCAAAATTACCAGATATGTAGTGGCATGATCTTAATGTGATATTGTGAAATTGATTGATACTCCTGTGTAGACATAATCATTTGGACTTAATAGGGCTGTATTTAATTCTTTTGGGAGATAAGACTAAGAGAAATAATTTCATTTGACTGAAATACATCAACTTGAAATTTAGGTTCAGTTAACTTTGACTTCATAGTTATAACAGACTTCTGCACAAAGAAATAGACTCTGTACTCCTAAGTGCTGATCTGAATTATGCATGTCCCTGTGATTTTATGGTAGAAAGACATACCAATGCTTTTAGTACTCCATAGGAAATGAAAACAAAAAATGTAAGTATTTTTCATTTAAAGTTCTGTGTTGTTGTGTCTAATGCAGATAAATACTTGCTTTATTGTCTAGAAAAGGCATGGATACTGCCCTTGGAAAACCCAGCTCCTGGCACAGGAGATCTGTTGCTGGTCATACTGGTGACGTTCAGGAGGTTTTAAATTACAGTGCAAGTCAAAAATTCTTCTGACTCCCATTTTGTAACTTTAGGCTGAGGAGAGGGAAAATGGTGTATTTGCTGTGGAGTTCACTGAGCTAAAATACACAAGATGTACTTGAACTGCATTAGAGCATTTTCCTTTGTAGTGTTTGTCAATTGTGCATGAATGTTTGGTGGTGTGTTAACATCTTATTTTGTGCAAGTATACTCTTAAATGTCTTGTGGGTGTTTTGCATTGGAGAATAATTGTGCTTGAGAGCTGCCAGTACACTATGAAGGTAAAGCTTTTTAAGTCTAATTGACTTGTTGAATGTGCTTCAGGGGAGAGAAAACTGAACACAACTTTTACAAAAGATCAAACCAAAACATTGGATGTAAAATGTGCAATAGAACATAATAGAGTAATACAGCAGAGAGTAATTCTGTCAAGACAATATGGGAAAAGAAGAATTGTGTGGCCTTTTTGTTGCCAAACAGTTTTATTCCCATACCTTTGTGCATGACTTTTGTATTACTGAGTTATTTTTCAAACTGGAGATTGTGTGTGTAGAGGTTGAGTACTGCACTTGTTACATCTGTCCACCAGGCATGGGCTGAAGCATTAGGGTAGAATGTGATGGGGAAAAAAACCCTGTTTTTTGAGGACAAAGTAGAGCATTGACCTGCCTGGTACTGAGACAGTGTTCTATCAGTTGCTACAGGTTTTGTCCTTGTCCTCAAAAATGATAATGATCAGCAATAATCATGAGAAAATAGCAGTGAAAATATGCTGAGATACCAATGGAGGAAAAACCTGTGCTCACAGAAATAGTCAGGAGGAAATCAGAGACATTTGGGACTGGTCTGAGCCACAGAGGTGTTACAGGAAAGAAGTGTTTATTACTGGATGTTTTTGTGTAAGTATAGGGAGGGAGGGAAAGCAGCTTGAGAAATTCAGGCTATTTATTTGTAAGGGTTTTTTTCAAGGTTTCTGATGTGCTACTTTATGAAAATAAACCCTCTTTTTATTGTATATTACTGGTAAAAATTGAGTTATGCCACTGTGATAAATAGAAGAGGATAAATGACAACAGAGCTTAGAAGGATGTTTAGGCTCTGGTCATATTTAATGTTCCACAGTTATATTCTAGATTGATGTTGACTGAGAGGTGTAAGAATTATGGGTGGAGGAAGCAACTCTTATAAAATTTAAGGAAGTTTTCATATGTACAAAACCCCCCAAACAACCCAACCATAAACAATCTGCTACAGTCTTAAAGGGTAGAGCACATCTTACATGAGTGGTTGCCAAGATTTTAGTGATGCCCATTGGAAAATGCTGAACAGCAAAATGCCAGAATACCTGTGAACTAATAAGATTGTGAATTTATAGTTCATAGCAGGAAGCATCTATTTAAACTATAAAGGGGAGAATTTCAAAAGAAGAAAACAACTGGGAATGAGGGAAGAAAGAGGAATGGTGCTTGTTCCTGGGTGCTGATGGTTGTGAGTGGTAGCCAGGACAGCTCAAAAGAGGAACTAGAACTAAGGACAGGGTATTTGTGGTCAGCCTCCTTCCCAGGACAAAGCCATGTCCTGGGGGGCCCAGGCATGCTCTGCAGGGGGATCCTGAGGAGTGGTTGGTGCTGGTATCCCCAGGTGCCTCCCAACTGGGGGGGAATGGACCCCCTCAGAGTGGCAGCTTCCCTGGGAGACTGTGGGGGTGGCAGGGAATAAAGGGGAGTATTTAAAATATGCACCAGGCAAGGAGCTGGTCCAAACTCTGTGTTCTTCACAGGAGAGCAGTCAGGAATACCAGTGCCTGTTTTCTCACTTCTCCCAAGGTGCTGCCAGGATTTGTACTGGTATCTAAAATCACCTCTATCAGCAGTGGGGTTTAGCTTAAAGTGGGGCTCGAGAAACAGCAAGTCAAAAACTGCTGCTTGCCCATCTTTGCAAGGCAAGGACAGAAAGGTTTCTTCCTCCCTGCCTGTTTCTGTGGGAGGGGTGGTATTTTAGGGCATAGGAGGAGCACAGGAAATTCACACAGGTTTCAACTTTCCAGATATAACTGCAGTGTCTGATAGGGATTAAAATTAACTTCAAGATCTAAAGATTTACTTAAAAAGATTTCTTTTTCCTAATTTTTGGTCAGGCCAAAGACCGTAGGTCATCCTCTGCTCTTTCCTGTCTGATAATTGTGAAATCCATTACTATCCCTTTGAGATGTTTGGTTTTTTTTTTTTTATAAAAGGCTGTACTAAATCTGAATAAGAGCCTAATAAGTAGATTAGTTAGAACAATAGTCCTCCTGAGGATGGTTGATTCCAAGTGTAGCTGCTGGAGATAACCCTAAATGCAATTAGGTTTAACTCCCTGTGAGTGTCAAAGGAAGGTAATACCCACAGAGACTTCCCTTCAGATGACACTATTTTAAAGTGTCTTAACATTTAAATATTCTTTCCTTTGGGCACTGGTGACAAACCTTTTTTTTTTTTTTTTTTAATTCTTGGAGAAACAGAGCTTGGGAACTTGAGCTTTGGCCATTAGTTTTAGGTGCTTCCCATAAAAAGAGGGATGGTTCAGCTTCCTTGGGTGAACTCTTTGTTGGCCTCATCTGTGTCCTTTATAAGGATCAAATATCCCAAGGTGGCCATGGACAGGAGAAAGAGAAAATAGCACATTCAGTAACATACACAAGCTTAAAGGGTAATGTGATCAAATGTCAATAGGTGAACTGTTGATGGATTAATTCTGTTTCTTCTCATAAAAGAGAAATGAAAGCTAAAGCTTGTATTAAAAGAGAAATAGAGAGAGTAAAGATTTCAAAACTTTGCATATTATAGGATGGGATATATCAGAAATAGTATAATTGCAAACTACTAAAATGGTTTAATTTAGCTGTAAGTACTGCAGAACAATTGCAGTGTATTTAAGAGTTTGGTTCCATTTTCATCTAGAAAAAGAAAAGGAAAAACTTACTGAAACAATTCCATTACTTCCTCTTTGATATATGCCTGCAATACATATGTTTATGTACATTTAATTTCTCCTATTTTTAAAATAGAATAATAATATCAACTTATAGGGGTTCTTTGGGGGGGGGGAGCAGAATTGCTGGTAATACTAAAGCAAGACATTTACAATACTTTTTTTTAATTTACCAGCATTTTTATATTGATATTCAGTATGCTCTGCCCTTCACATTTCTTTGCTTCACTTGCATGTTATTCTTTGAATTATCTTAATAAGTGAAACATTCTTGAAAATCTTTTTTTTCTTCTTTGTTTTTAAATCAAAAGTCTGTATCATTAAAATAAAACTGAACTAAGTAGATGTGAGCCAAAGAACCCAAAAATGTCTTCTAGTTGCACCTTATGAAAATTTAACTTCCTGTGTGGCAAGGAGACAGTGAGCCAGTTTAGTAAATTCTACCTGGTTTTGTTCTTTGTAATTTGTCCCTTGAAATTGCTTTCCCCCCAAAGCCACAGATGTAAGACTCAGTTGCTGTCATTCTTTCACTTTATTTCACTTGAAGCAAGGTATTTTTGCTCCTAACAAATAGCTAATTTGTTGTCTAGCATGCAAAGTGGTTTATTTTCTATTGTCTTGGTCAGCCCTTTTTTTATTTATGTCAATGTGTTGCCTTTTCTCTTTGCATATAACAAATTGCTGTGTTTACAGAACACATTTTCACTGTTGATTTTGTTTGAGTGTTGGGTGAAAGAATCCATTATTATCTTATAAATATTATGAAGGATTTGAACTTGAGATGCACCAAGTAAAATTATTTTCCAGTGAAAACTTAGAGAAAAACAAGGATCAGAGCGACCATACATTAATTATTTGGCCTCTTGTCTTGCTGGTTTTTGCAAGGCAAATCATGTAAATAAATAAAAATAGGTTTTATGTTTCCTGTTTACTACATCTGAAAATTCTCCTGATGTTATTATGAAATTCAATAATAATTTTCAATTGATTTTGAGCTTTTCAAATGTAAGAGGACTCCCTGCTTATGTCATGTTTTCAAAATCCAGGATTATTTTAGTTCTTTTAAGAGAGAGATGATTCAAAACTAAAGGGGTGCATTTTTTATGTATTTATTAAAATCTGTTTTCCTAAAGCTGAAGTTTTCATGAGACAAAAAAGAAAAGAAAATTCTCCTTGAAACAGTGGAGTTTCACTGGTTCCTGTCTGGTTAAGATGCAGCAGAATGAGCCTGACTATGTTAAGAGTCAATGTAAAAGTCATAATGCTGCTGCAATAAACATGTAAGAAGGGATTTATTACAGCTGAGAGTGTCCATTTTCCAAATGTGTCTTAGGAGTCTGGTTTTAAATAACAAAAAAAAAATATATTTTACAAGGATGTAATGATGTTTGGCTATAGGAGGAATGGATAGCACACTGAAAATAAGTAAGAATTTAAGCACCTCCTGTACAGCCTGTATGGAAACTCTGCTGGCCTTTGGGTTAAATTCTACCCAAAGAGAGATTTTAGAGAGATTTTTATGCACTCAGGCCTTTTTATGGTTAATGATGCTGGCAGTGGGAATATGGAGTTCCTGCAAAGCAAGATTGCACCAAACTACTGCTACTCAGTATGCCTTTTTATGTCATTTATACAGGACAAAAGAATTCCTAATCTCTAGATAATAATGAGTAATGTATTTTACTTACTATTGAGGAATGCTTTGGGTGGGAGGAGGTGAAACATTCTGTTGGCTGTGCTGCACCAAAGGTGAATGGAATAGAAGAAAAGAAGAGCCATCTCTAAAATGTTATTTGTTTTATTTCATTTAGATTTTCACACACACCTTTCTGAGAAATTGAAAGACAGACAGACAAGCTGGCAGCAGCTGGCTGAGACAAAGAACTCTCTCATACGTAAGGTTTTTATTTTGCTTAAACTGTATTCCTTGTAAACTTAGAACCTAGTTTAGAACTTGTGTGTTGTGCAATGCTTAATCTTGTTCTGTGTATGTTCTGTTTATTATGTGTTGTGGGATGTTGGTTGGTTGTTTTTTATTTCCTGAGTATTTATATTCTGTTGAATAAACCTGCTCTCTACTACTTATTTCTATTTTGTTGAATATTACCTACCTGGTTGGATTGAACTAATTTAGGGGTGGGTGGGGAAGGAGCTGTTTTCCCTGAGTTGATTTGGCTTCATGGAGTGGGGGTCATTCCATGAGAGGAGGAGAGCTAAGACATGGAAGAGATGCCAGACCTGGGTGCAAACAGGCATAAATTTAAAACCAAATGGTACCTGTATTTTCACAAAAGCAATTGCAGATGTTGTATTCCATTGGTAAAGGTTTGCATGGAACACCCATTTCTTCAGAGATTCTTAAATCAGGCTTTAGTGAAGGATTTAGTGATGACTTTGTTCATCTTCAGTCTTGAGTGCAAATTTTTTTTAATCTAAGAATTTAAGATTCAGGCAGTCACACTTGATGTGCCACTGAAGTTTTGTACCTTGGGGGTGTGCAAAACAATCAGGAAGTTGTGTTGGGTTTTGTGGTTTTGTAGGGAATTGTGTCATTGCTAGACAGGGGTTTTTGAAGTACCACTGCCCCCCACACTTCTGCTTCCCTGAGAGCAAAACTCCTTTGGGAGGAAGAGGGTGTTTGGGAAAAAAGCCTGCAATGGACTCCTTTAGCAAAAGAAAAAATTGCCAGGCTGTAGTAATATAAATCAAAAGACATCTTAAACAGTTTTAGTACAAAGATAATGATTCGGTGATGGCTTCCTCTTGGTATTTCTTGAAATCAAAATTTACTTTCATTCACTGGCTATGTACACTTACACTAACTGGAGTATCAGCATGTGCCCTTACACAGTTAGCAAGGGCTGGTTTTTATAAAGTCTTTTGTCCTCGACTTGGAAAATTTTACCTTGTATTTGATTGCCTAATGAGATGAAGGATGCATTTTGTTATTTCATTCTTTTCTTCCATTGCACCTCTGACCTAGTGCATACACAAAAGACACCTTTCTGTTTGGGTGGGTTTTTAAGCACTTATGTAAATGCTTTGCTTTGCAAGGTGATGGCCCTGCCTAACCAGGAATAATACTCTGCTTGCTTAATGTTTAAATGAGACCTAAACAAAGGTTTTCTCATCAACCCCATTTTCTGATGTACTTCCTTCCATAATTGCTTGATTGATGGTAAAAACTAGTAAGAGGCATTATTTTTTGATTCTCAAACAGTGTTTGAGCAAATATTGGAACAGTTCCTTAAATGCTGGAAGGTACTGAGCATCTGTGAGCATTTCCTGGTTAATGCAGCCCACGAGTGTTCAGCATGTTTTCAAACTGGAGATAAGGGCTGTTTGTTGTTTCCACGCTTCTCAGAAGAGTGGGAGCCAGAGCTCTTGGTAGAGTAATTAAATTTCCATAGTGCTGATGCATTATGTTAAAAACTGCCCAAGGTGTGGTGTGTGTGGTTGGTAATAAAGCTGAAATTAATTAAGAACAGAAATGATCCTGTACATATCTCTGCATTTCTGAAGCATTCATGATTATTGGTGTTGCAGGAGGATTTTGGCACAGGTGAAATGAGTGGGTTGTGCTCTTTAGGCTGTACTAAATCTCAAAGAGTAATACTTGAATGTATTTTCCAGGATCACAGAAAGGTTTTGTCTAACAAATTGCATCCAACTGAACAATGTCTTTCCTCATTTGAAACTTTGAGGCTTTTCATCAAATATTTTTTCTCTTTGGTTTACTTTTTTCACTTGCAACCTGATACTCTTCCCAATTAAAACAAATTTCATTGATATATTGTTTTCAGTTTTTGTTACTGTGCTTGTTCAGGGCTCTAGAAATTAGGAGGAATGTGAGAATGTATTAATAGCTACACACAACTCAAAAATACTTGATAGCTTTAATCCTTGCATGGCTCAATTTAACATGTATCAAAGAAAATAACTGAACTGGGACAAGCAATTGAAAAACTTAGTACTCTTTAAATTACTTTTTTGAGTCTATTTTCTTGGACATGCTAAATCTGAGTTGTGAAATAGTTTGTTGAATGCTCTAAATGTGGTGAGAAGGGTGCAGTGAGCTTATTGACCCAGATGTGCTGACTGGCCTTGCTATTAGCCACATCTTTTATGTCTATGATTGGAGGGAATTGACCAAAAGCAAGCTTTATCTCTGCTCCTTTTCAACAGTGCCATAGGATTTTTTACATCAATCTGGATGCTGCCAAAACCAGACAGATGGCACTAACCTTGGTTTAAAGCCTCAGCTGGCTGAGAACACATCTAAATAGTGTTGCAGGGTTTTCAGTGTGCACGTTGTGTCAACAGGAGAGGACTTTGTACCACCACAGGTAGAGCCCTTAGACTTTGCATTTCAAAGGTACCCAGTTCTCAGGTGAGCTCATCTAGAGCACAGATTGCATTGCTGTGCTCTAATAAAATGAGAGGCTTCTTGATCTGCTCTGCCTTGGCTTTGCTAAGGACAGAGATGCCACAGCTGCAGCCAGGAAAAAAGGAGCTGAAGTGCTGAATGTGGATGTCAGAATGGTCAGTGGTTCAGAAATACAGGCAGAAGGATTGCTGTCAGATCCATGGGCAGACTCTGGAAGGAAAGAGAAGTGTCTTACAGAAAAAATCTCCTCCATTTCTGAATGCTCTCTGGAAGAAGAATTCTTAATAGATCTTAAAAACTACAACAAACAACCCACCCAACCCCTCCCCCCCAAAAGAAATCTCAAATCTATGTCATCCTAAGAATTTAGAATTAAAAACAAAATCCAACAAACAAAATACCCAGACCACCTTTGGTTTCTCTTCAGAGCTGTAAAATAATGTAACAAAAGTTCAGCAATTTATCAAAATAATGAATGCTTTTTAAGCATTCCAGAGGTATGATGTTGAGTAATATATATTTTATATATATATATAAAAGAAATGTACCAGTGAACTGCTTAGGGTATAATTTGAATAGAACACTGAGAGGCCTCATTGAGTGGCAAAGGCAAAAGGATCAGCTCCTGGTACAGTGAGTGCAAGCCAGCTTGAATTGGAGTGCAGTAGAAGTCTTGACAGAGAGGGAGGAAGGATTGAGTCAATCAAACTATATTGCAGTGCACTAATGGGATTTTTAGGTTCAAATTCTAGTGGACATTGTTTCAAAGCTACATGAGCAAGACCTGGGTTTATCAGGGGATTTTAGCAGTGATTTCTTCAGGCAGCCAAGTCCAGGTTGTGCAATTACTCTTCATGCAACTGTTTTGTTAAGAAACTGTCAGCCAGAGAATGAAAACCACACAGCCAAAAGTGTGTGATAAAATAAAATAGTGAGAATGTAGGAAGTTCTGAGGGAGAAGTAAAACTCTCTTGCTTAGTGGGTCCTAGAAGAAAAGAAGCTGACAGTTCTACCAGGTGCCTCTTCTAGGAGCAATGTCACAGAATTGAACAGCATCAGTAGTGGAAATAAAGGATTGGAAATTTGCTTAAGAAACAAAAGAGGTTGTGTGATGAAAAGCTGAGCTGCTGGCAAAATATTTGATCACCTCAGATTTATACACATCGATCTCCTGTGTAATGCACCATGTCCTAAAAACTGGAAGCCATGAACAGAAGATATTTTATTTTAAGGAGCTCTGTGGCACCTTAGAAAAAATAGCTTTTCCACTTTTTGCATGAGGCTTCTACCTTAAAGATACTGATGAAATAGGTGACAATTTTTAACACAAGCAGTGACAAAATAAACACCATCTGCTAGTGTTGGCTTATCCCATAGTCTTCTCATGCTGGGTGATTTTATTTCACCTTTTTTCAGAAATAGTTAATGACACATCTGCTGTGTGGTTTAGGTGCATTTTCAGTGATTAAATGTGGACATAGGATTAGAGAAAACAGTAACAAAACTTTGTCAGGAAACTGAAGAAAATATTAGTGCCATAAGGAACTAACAAACAAACCGTGTTGATGGCTTTTATTTTTTTATTTTGCCCTGGTTTATTGTTGGATCAAAAATTTCAAATTCTATTTGTTCTTTCAAAATACATATTGATCATGGAAAACTTCTCATTTAGCCTTTATTTTACCAAATCACAAACCTTGCCACTATGACATTTGTAGTCTTCCAAGCAAGCCTGGTGTTGTAGCACATCTGTGAGTCTGGGGATGTGGAGTCAGAGCAGATTTGGGTGTCCTGAGGCATCAGGGTCAGATCTGTTTACATAGGAGAATATATTTAAGGGAGCATAATGGACAGTGGGGCCTGGAGAACAAAATAATGAGTTTGTCTCAAGGTCCAGTTGAAAACTGACAACACAAAATTGTACAGATGAGCAGAGTTGTTCACTGGTACAGAGTTTTCCTTACCCTGTGAAGCTCCATGAGCCCATCCTCCTCCACTGTAGGGCACAGTGTCACTGTCTGGGGTCCCTGGATTGTGCAGACAAAGTTGTAATTGCTGAGGGTTTGTGTCAGGCTCTGCTGTCCTCCCTGTGGGTTGGAAAATCCCTTTCCTGTGTCCCTGAAGAGCAGTCTGTTCCCATCACCCCAGGATGGCCCAGCTTTCCCTTCTCAGTCAGCGAGGAGAAGTCTTTGTGGTGGGAATTCCAATGCAGCACTTGACTGCAGAGGCATTAGCATAATGATCCACAAAAAATCCAAGCAATTAGGCTGCTAAACCTGTGTTTACAGTGCCAAATCATAGGTCCCTATGCTGTTAGCAGTATGAATAGATTTTAATAAATCCAAAAAAATAAATGTCTGCATCTCCATATGGATGAGTGGATATTTAATTTTATTATTTAATATTTAATTTAAAGATTGAGATAGAAATTAAAGCCATGGAAACCCTAGGAAAAAAGCCACATTTGGCTACTTTGTTCTCTGGTAGGTGAAAAACCAGGATGGAGTGCAAGAGGCATTAATTCTGACTCTTGTCTAAAAATTCTTAGCAAAACCAAATTCATTGTCTTCCCTTCCTGCCACCAAGGTCTGTTTAATGGTATGAAATCCTTGTCCTCATTTTATGGTTTCACAAAACCACAAAAACTAAGTTATGTAAGTAAAGCTGTATATAGTCCAAGAGCAAAATTACATCTGGAAACAACCCCAACATGCTATAAATATTTTGGAAAGGAATTGCTGTCTCTTTATTGTTTGGTTGGTTTTTTGTTTTGTTAAGCCTTTTATCAGCTCCTGATGAACACTGGCTAAGGAAATATTGATAGAAATATATGTAAGGGTGAGCATCTCTACCTGGAGTTATCTTCATACTTTTGCTCAAACTTCATTCAATTTATTATTTTAATAATGAACGTGTAGCAGTGCCTGTGAAGTAATGTCATTAATGTTAATTGTTCTGATAAAAGAGAGCAATCTGACTCCTGATTTTTTGTCTTTACAGACTGCATAGTAATTAAAAATTGGAATGAGAATTCATGCAAGTTGCTCTAAATGTGTACTGAGTACATTCAATAGTGAATATTTGAAGTCATCCCATGTTCCTTTGGAGTGATAAACAGATTTACATAAGTTAAATACTTATATTACAAACCTTTTGGCTTGACCTCATCTGTGTAAACATTTCATTTACGAATTATCAAACCTCTTTGAAAGACAGCCTTATGTATGTGAATTATCATTTATGTTAATCAGAAACATTTTTCAAGCTGCTGTGCATGAAGTGAGGGTGAAAAATCCCTTGCTTATTCATACCCATATGTATGCTGTGAAACTTGAATAAGGAGGGAGACAAAAAGGACTGATTTAAAAAATAAAATGATATACATTTTCTTATGCTCATGCCGTATTTCCATAGTTTAGGTGTACTTAAAGCCCATGGCAGGGGTAAAAGTGTGGTGAGTCAGAGCAGAGCTTTTTTGATCAATGTCCGTAGCTAGATTTTTATAAAAAGTCTTGTGTTTATATAATGAACTGGAAATGAAGGTGCTTTACTCCAACTGGATTTGCATCTGTGGCAGAACTTTTATAGTCTCTAACAGATTACATGTTATATTACAGAGCATTTTTAATATGGGGAAGCAATGAGGAAATTATGGCTGTACTCGATTTTAACCTGCTACTTGCAAACCCTTCTGCTTATTAAAGAATTTTACTTTGACAATGCATGGCTGCACTCAGAAGTTGTCAGTGGAAGGCCAAGCATTTTGATAGAAATGTCGGGGATGATTGTATGTGAAGATTGAAATCTGTTTGGGTAATCAGCAGAGGTGAAAAGCTCACTCACAGAGGCCATGCCTTGATAGCCATTTCCTTACTGGCATAAGTGAGAGTTCAGTATTTGCAGCCAACTTCAAAGTATTTCCCCTGTTGTTAACACAGCCACAGCTGATAAAAGGTTTTCATGCTTCTTCAAAATTTGTCCTTAAACAGCATCGTTAGGAGTTGGTATTTGATCCTGTGTAATTGTTTAGATTTAGGGTGATGGTTCAGCAGTGTGAATGTGCTTCACAGGCTTTTCTGTAGTGCATATGCTCAGAATCTGCCCCTACTTGATTGTACATAGTTCCTTTTTTATTTAGAATGAAAGCTTTGCTTTCTCAGTTAAAATCTGGGGTAGGGAAATACTGTGCCTCAAATCCCACATGGCCTGAACTACCTGGTCCCAATTAATGAAAATATTGAATGTGCTGTTAATGCCAGGAGGGCCCTGAATGGACTTACTGAAAATTACTGACATAGTCTTTTTCTAAAGTAAAGCATGATTTTTATATGATTAAATAGAATGTGGAAGGGGGAAACTGAGTGCATTTTGGAAAAGTAAACGATCTGCAATGAGGAAAAAATCTCAGGTGCTTTGTTTCTCATTACAAACCAGAAACCTTCACCTCTTACCTATCCAGCCTGGAAAACCTTCAGCCTTTGAGCGCTGTAGACTATTCATATTTAGGAGAAAATTCTACTACTGCCCTCCTTTCTCTTTCCACTCTAAGGATAGTTAGTCATTCTTAGCATTAGTTGCAGATGTTGCCCAAGTTTGGATTCTGAATTTGACTTTGTGTATCCTGTGATGAGATCACCATTTAGGTGAACATCTACTGGTTCTTTTTTTCAGTAGTAAAAACTGCTTGTGCACCCTCCCTGACAGCTTCTTACACAGTAGCCGTGCTGAGAATTTATCAAGTGCCTGCTTTAGAGTATAGAATTGACATATTCAGAGGAATAAAAGGCATCTCTTCTTTTAGTCACCGTCAGTGCTCATTCTCATAGAAAGCCTTATCAAAATAACAGCTGTGCACTTGCAGTCAAACTTCCTTGTTGTCTTGTGCTCACAGCAGTAAGGATTGAATCCTTCCCTTTTGGATCTAACTCAGGACTAGCTTCACTCTAGGTTGGTTCTGAACATTGTCTGATTTAAATTTTGTAAAAAACATGTGAGCTCCATGTCTTACAGGCAGATATCAGCATTTTCACATCTTAAATTTAGAGTGTACCAACAGTCTCACTTGAAAACAGGATGAGATTAGGACTAAACCAGGAAATCAAGGCTGTTAATGCCACGATTGTGCAGTACTGCTACATGTAATAAAGGCTCTAAGATGCCAATTCTGCAGAAGTAGAATTGAGATAAACATGGACAGATTTAGGAGTAAGATAGATAAGGATAGATTTAGATAAGGAAGATAGATAGGATTGATGTGTTTTGTATCGATTTCTTCATTTTCTAAGTCACTTGTGTGATATGCATTATTGGCATTGCATTTCAGGTGACTCCGAGAGGCCAAGTCTGTGGTGTGAGGAAGCAATGTCATGTCAGGCGTGTGCAGTTCTCAGTGGTTAATACAATACTGCTGCTTAGGTAATGAAGCAGTGATAATGTGAAAAGCATGGCAGATGTTAACAGTTACAGAAAATTTAAATGATATTTGCCTTCCTCTACTGTGCTATTTCAGATCTGTCCTTTTAAATCTGTGGTGATAGAAGAAACCAAATTGTCTTGAAGTTAAAAGTGAAGTAAGGGGAAAGGATAGAAATATCTCTTAGGTGTGGGTACACAGATACACAAAATATTTATGGAGATCCGTGTAGCCAAAATTTGAAATCACTAAAAATCTGAGCACTTGAGCTGCTTCATATGAATCAAGAAATGTTATGTAAAAACAGCTGCTGCTGTTACAGAATCTTTCTAGCTGTTTTCCTCATCAAATTAACATAGAAAAAAGTGGGTTTGTGTGCTGAATATGTGCATGTAGTTTAACTCCTCATTCAGCTTTTAATTAACTTAAATGAAGTTCTAAATTTGGTTCCTTGTCCAGGTTTATGCTTATGACCATTGTTTTACATGACAATCGAATTAGCATTTAGAAATTCCTTTTCCTTCATTGTTCTCAATATAGAAAAACCTGCTTTAATTTTCTTTTGTTCTTGCTTTTTTCTAACCTGAACCTGGTGTTCAGCTGTGCTGTGTGAGCATGTGCTGAGAGAAACCCTTCTTGCCCTACAGGCTTAGAGCAGGGAAACACAGGCACTGCTCTTGAAGTGGTTTCACTTAATAGTGACAGAGGAACTTATTTTAGTTGGAGGGCAATGTGTAATAGAATTTCAGTTTTGTTTTTGAGATACATATGCAATGAGTTCCATTCTTGTGTTATTTCTGATAGAAAAACGAGGAGAATATAACTTTCTGGACTCCCAGCAAGACTTAAACTTTTGAACCTAATCTCTGTCAGCTTTTTCTCTTTACTCCTTAGTAACTGCATGTCTCCTTTTCCTCTGGATTTTGTATATGGCAATTATTACTGTCTGAGACATAAGGGAATTAAGTTGAATTTCATATTGAGGGACATGGGCTAAAAATAAATAAACAATCTGATTTCATAATTTACTTCTCAATGAACTCCAGCTATCAGAAGTCGGGGTTATTTTTTTTCTGTTTCACCTTGCATTTTCCAGCTGCCCTGTGTCATCTGCTGGCTGGGGCTCTGTGGCAGAGCTGAGCTGCTGCTGCTGTGCAGGCAGAGTCTGCAGGCTCAGGTTTGGGAGTGTCAGCAAACGCCGGCTGCGGTTCAGTGCTCGGGTAATTCCCAGTCATTAATTTGTTGAAGCAGTGTTTGAACCTATCAGCTCACACGTAAATCACTTCTCAGGCGTGAGGCACCAGAAGGTGCAATTAAAGAAGCAGTAAAATTAGATTGGGTTTAAACTGTTGCTTTTTCATAACTGAAGGATGCAAACACAAAGTTTTTCTTCTATTATGAGAAAAGGTTACATGTCCAGAAAAACACTGAAGTGTGTTGTGCTGAGTGTGCTTCCTAAAGAGAGCAAGGGAGTTGAGAACGATAGGTTTTTCAAGCTCTTAACATTTCTGGTGTATTCTTTCAGATTTTTGATGAATTTTATGAAAATGTAGAATTCAAGTAAGTTGGGCTCTTTAACAGGTGCTTTGTTGATGGTTGGGTAGGAATAAACTCTGTGCCACTTCTTTGCTAGCTGAAAACCAGCATTGATGTGGTATCCAAAAGGCTGCAAGCACGCTGACATGAAAAATAAAATCCATTAAAGAAAAGCTAAGTTGTGGGTTTAGTGAATAATTGGCATTGTAAAATCTGAGATGTGCATGTCCTTTATGAATTGTTTATGGCCACCTCACAAACCCCACTGCTGTTGCAGTGCTTTTCATTGCTCAGTGCACTTCACCCCATCAAAGGCTGGTGTAGGGTGAGGAGATGCTGAGTATTCCCAAATGCCTGTGGAAGAGGGGGCCAAGGCCACTGAATGTGGTGTGCAGAACAAGTTCTGCTTTGCTGAGTGACCATGCTGAGAGCCACAGTATGTAAGTAATCCATGATAAACATGCACAACATGCACAAGCTACAAACTGAGTGCTAAATGTACTTCAGCAGCTGTTTCCATGTAATTCCTTCTTCAATAAACTGAAGAATGTGTTGAAAAGGAGTGCAGCATACACTTTGTATTGGATTCTAATCAGCCAGTTAAGGCACTCAACAATTAATACTCTAGAGCTGAAAATTAATCCAGAGTGAACAGAATTGTGTTGAAAGGAAACAGTTTCTATATTGATTGAAAGAGTACTGAAGAGGGTTTTTTTTGCCTGTTATATATATATCTATGGTTCTTTTAGTTCAGTGCACAAGCAGAGCACATAAATCATTCTCCTGGATGCTTTTAAGGACAGCATCTGCCCTTCCTCAATAGTGCTGCCTAAAGTAGCTTTATCTACACTGGTTTTTTGGTGTTTCAGAAGCCTGGAAGCATAGGATACTTGATCTTCACAAGTCTTAACTACCTGCCAGATCTTAAGCTAATCCAAGGTGTTTATTCCTGCAGCTGGGTCAGGTTGTGGTTTTCTTTGACAGAATTTTTTCTTGGTTTTGGAGTTCTGCTATTGTTTTTTTTTTATTATTATTTTCTATGTTCCACTGAGGTGTTCATACACACCATTGTTTTCTTGACTGTGTATTGTACTTTGAGCTTTCAAATATCCTTGGCAGTGTTTTTATATTTTTTTCTAGAATGTTGCTATTTATAATATTCCTATGACATTGAATGAGCTGGCTTTTGACAGGTTAATATGTTTTGTATAATTGTAAGTTTAATAATCTTTCTTCCAAATTTGTCTGTACTTAAACATCTGTAACCCTGGAGCTCCATAGCTTGGTGAGGTTGTTCAATCCCACTTTTAATTTTCATCTTGATGTATTATAAATTTTACCTGGCAAGTAGAAGCAGGAGGGAGTACTTCAGGAAGCAGCACACCTGCTGATCTGTGTTGGTGTAAGTGGCACATATTTCAGTCGAGTGATGTGACAAATTACTATTGCTTCATTTGTTTCTAAAAAAAAAAAATCTGACCTCAAAGAAATGTCAGTATTAAAATTTACAATTTCTTGTAAATGTAATAGCTCATTTTGAAAAAAGGCAAGATTTGCCTTTACATACCAATAGAAAATTGAAGACAGAATATTAGTTAATGCACAAGAGTTGCTCAAAACATCATAAATGGAGAAGGCAGCTCATTAATTTTGTCAGACTTTTCAAAGCTATTTTATTATGTGAATATGGCAACTATTTTTATATATATATATACTCATTTTCATACATGTTTACATTTCCCTCCTTCCCCCTCTGTGTCACACACAGACTGGGACAGTCAGGATTTCTGGCAGATTTCTTGTTAGTGATAAGTGGTGACACTTCTTTTATGTTCATTAAAGGCTTTCTTCTGATGGAGAAAAATAGATAAATGACATGCTAGGGGTTACCAGGAAGACGTGATTTCATCATTCAGTAAACAAGCTTTGAAACAATCTTCCTGATTTAAAGGGAGTTACAATCACCCCAGCCCTGACGAGCAGAAACGTTTATTCGAATGCCTGAAGCTCTGACACTGGAGTCACTTGAACATTGTGTCTTGCTGTCAGCTATTTCGGATAGATTTTGGTAAATAACAAATTTCTAAGGTCTAGAAATAATCTCAGTTTTCACATAAAAGCTCACTGCATAATTTGTCAGAACACAGTAACATAATGTACATAGGGTGGAAGGCTGATCATTGCCGGAGCCTGCTCAGAGGATCGGATGTGCTTGTGCCAGCAAAACTTACACCCCTTATGTCATCAGTAGGAAAGGTGGGGGCTCTCAGCTCATCTCTTCCTTGTTCTGCTCCTATTTGAGGCACCAAAAATAGGTATCTGAAGTTTTAAAATGTGGGCATTCCTATCAAGAATGAAACTGAGGGAGACGTAACTTCAAGATTGGCTTTTGAGGTCAGAGCATTGTACTGGATGACCTCGAGAGTCCCTTTCAAACTTTATTGTTCTGCAAGTCTGTACTAATAATCTCCCTGTGATATGGAAAGGAGATAATTAATTCGTGTGAGACCTGTAATTTGTTTCCTGAAACCCTAATAATCTTGACCTAAGTATTGGCACTTCTGTCACTGAGCCTTTTGACATCATTTTTGGAACCTCTCATCTGTTCAGAAACCCAGATCATTGCTTGGTCAGTTGTAACTGCTGCAGGTTATTCCAGCAGCGTGAGTAGCAATGAAGGAGACAGCCACCATTCTGAAATAAATCCCAAATTCAGGATATTTCCCAGCACTGATCTTTAAAATACCAACAAAAAATCATATCTGATCGCCGAGTGCTGTGCTGCACGTGAGACAGCAGTACTGCAACTTCTGTACCAGTCACACATTAAACTGTATGAGGATGCCAGTTAATAAACAGTGGTTTTTTCCTAGATCCACAGGCTTTAAAGGCAGCACTGTTACAGAACCTGTTGCTATTTGCAACAAAAGGTTCACTGCCTTAGAATGTGATGTCGGTTTCATACATAAATGGGATTAAAAATACTAAAAATTACTCTGTAAGTCATTAACAAGCTGTAAATGTTCCTGTCCCTCCCATGTTGTACTGGAGAGAACCAGCTGATCTTTGTGTCGTGGCACACGTTTGTACACGTGTGAGGCAAGGTCAGCAGTGAGAATTGCATTACAGACTGGCAGCCTGCCAGCACTGGATCAAAATCTTAGCCTTGGAATGTTTTGTGGGAATTTGCAATGGAGAGTTTGGTGCTGTGCTGCGTTTCACAAGACACTAAAACACTGTTTCCTTCATTCTCTTCATGTTCTGTGCCAGAGATGTTCCTTTACATACCTGAATGTAAGAGGATTATGGCAAAGATTGCTATTTTCTTGTTATTTATCAGACAACAACAATACACAGCTGATGAATTCTCATGTTGGTGTCCCATCCAAAATGGATGGCCATGTGTACTTTGGGGATGTGTTACTGAAAAGATAAGTAGGTCTATTGGAAATCAAGTCCAAATGTTTTGCCTGTGTTCTTCTCGCTTGCATTGGGAAGGGTTTCTTTGCTTTCAGGATTTGGTGAGGTTCTTCAGACTGTATTTTATGGTTTTATTGTTATTCATAGCAATTCTTTCCATTGAAATGAGTAGCTATGGTTACTGGATGGCCACTGCAGCCCCATGCAGTGAGGCTGTGAGAGGGGTTAATTGTTGTATGATGTGTGTTTTCAAACTTAGTAAGAATCCTTCAGCTTCTAGTCTGAACTCTTATTTCTTGGGAAAATAAAATTTGATTGCACAAGTTCTATAAGCTTGCCTGAAACAAGGGAATTTGGTAAAAGGTGGTGTTTTAATAATGATGTTAAGCCTTTGTGAAGATGCATGTATTCTCTTTGCATATTCTGTTCCCTTGACAAAATGAAGTTGTTTTAGTAGACCCTGTCCCAGTTGCAGGTTACCGTGAGAAATAGAAAACTTGCTCAAAATAAATGCAGTAGTGGTTAGACTGCAGTGGGCCAGAGTGTTTGGGAGAAATCAGATTTGTCTGATGGGGAAAGGACTTGAAAGAAAACTGAATTAACAGTGCCCATAAGACATTTCTCAGGGCTCTTAAGTTTAAAAGATAAAATTGAATTTAAATTGTTGGGCCCATGTTCACCATAATCTAAAGCAAAACAGCTGTTATGCATCCTGTAAAGCAAGGGTTTGGAATCAATCATCTGAGCTCCTGTGTTTTGTCTTATATTTTGCCTACAGAGCCATGAGATCTATGTAAAAAGAAAATAAGGAATATTATGTAAACCACTAGGGCTCCTCTGCATTCCTTTGTGAGCAAAGCAGCAACAAACATCAGCATCCACATGGGGTGCCTGATAACACCAGATATTTCCCAGGATTAATCATGTTCTGGCATGGGGAGTGTAAGGCTTCTGCTCTGTGCCACACAGCTCTGTTGGTTTTGGTGCAAGGTGGCATGACATGGAAACAACATACATCAGACACCTGATGATACCATGTTATTGTGTGGCTGCCAGAGCACCTTGTCCGAGCTGCAGGAGTCTACCTTTAAATCAAGAAAGTCATTAAGCTATTATACATTAGAAGAGCAGTGAATAATTTCAGTGAATTTTATATTTTTATACTGTGCATGTACACTCATACAACATTCACAATAATCTAATTACTTTTATGTTGTTCTTATAAATATTTCTAATCTTCATTGGAAAAAAAAATCCTGAGTAGATAGTATACATAATTACATTCTTGTTCATTGATTAGTAGCTAGAAAACAGCAAAAGTAAACAATGAGATTTCTCCTAATGTCTATCTGTTGATTTATTGGTAATCAGCAAAGCAAATATTTAAAAGTTTAGTTGTTGATAAAACACCTATATTGTAGTCTTAATGCATCAATTGATGTGTAGCATTTGCTGCAGGCTGCCTGATCAATGCCTTCACATTCTGGTTTTAGGTTTTTTAAACATGTACAATATGATAAGAAGGTAAGAAATTGAGGAAAGGAGATAGGCATATGCTGAAGGAACATAAATAAACTTGAGTTCAAGGGAGGGATGACTATTCAGAAGCAGAACATATTGGATGCGAGGCATTTTGTCCAAGGTGACGGTTACAGCAGTTACTGAACACAAAGCTGCCTGGGACAAATAATAGAAGAGTTTTTATGGTGTTAGAAAAATCTTCCTATTAACTGAACACAATATGCAGGAGCAAACATATGGATTGGTCTCATTAAGAACAAAGACATTTGCTTGAGATGAGCCTCAAAGGGAAGAAGAGAAGTGGCATTTCACTTTGGGAAAGACAAAAGAATGATGAGGTTAAATTAGAGCAACATCACATTATCACACTGGTGGAGTTTGGACAAAGACAGAGAGTACAATAGTTTCACTCTGTGTGGAACAAAAAGGAAAAAGGACTGAGTGTTACAGGCACAATAAAGTTTTGTTTGCTTGGTTTTCCACGTTTCAGTGTTAGAAAGCTTTTTCCAGTTTGTTTGGTGCTGTCCTTCTGTGCAGTTTGGGCACTCCCAGTTCCACAGTCAGTGCTGTCACAGAATATCCAGAAGAAATCCTGAGCATTGAGTGTAATGGTTCTCTTGCTCCTCTCATGAATTTGCTTTTCTTTTCCTTTGTCAAACACGTTGGTTGTCTAAGCCTTTATGTAATCTTGGGTCTTCAGTCTTGGAGCTGAATGCCTCAGCTTTAACTGGTGAACTGCAGGTGTTTCTCCTGGTTTGGCTTTTTTAGGTAGGGTAACTTGGGGACGTTGGTAACCTGTGTGTCGAGATGCATTAGCTGTTGTCACTGAAGCTCCTGTTTCTGTGCCTGACAGAAGTCACTGTGCAGTGTTCATACACTGTGTAGGGAATGTGAGTGCCTAGATCAGTCTTCAAGAGGCATCTTTAACACAGAGCACAAAAAACCCCATTTACAGGTTACCATCTGAATTTCCACTGGTGCTAACTCTGTACAACTTGGTTATCCTGATATCAGCAAATCAAACAGGGAAAAGAAGTAACAAAATGAAAATATAAAAGAAGTTCCTGTGTTGCCTTTGTCTTCTTCCCTTCAACAGGTCTGTGAATGCCATGAGACACTTGCAGGGTTTGCTGTGTCTGGTGTAAGACAGAATTTCTCAGCCAGGTAGGCTTGTGTTTTTCACATTGATCCCTGAGTCAAGCAGACAGGTACTCTTCATCATCCTCTGGTTAAAACAAATAAATTAGTCTCAGCTTTTCCTTCACTGTGCTTTTTTAGCTCCCTTGTCAACAAGTCTGGGTATCTCATGTGCTGTGTTCCTTTCTTTTGCTGAACTCTCCAGTTCACTTCTTTCTCTCCCGCCCCCCCTCAGTTGTATTCCCCTGCATTTTAAATAGTTCATTTAAAAAGTAGCAGACTTACAGAGGAATTTTAATATGATCTCCCATTATGGAGATTTCAATCTGTTCCACAATCACGATTCAATCTGTTAGCTAGATGGGAGTTTAAGAAATTTTTAGGCTTTGAGAACTTTGTAACAAAACGAAGCAGTTTAATATGCAGTTAGCAGTAAAGTATATAATATTTACAGTAATGTAATGCCAAGGGAAGATATTGCTCAAATAGAGATAATAATTTAAATGAATCAAAGATATAAGTTAAAAACAAATCAGTTATATTTAAGCCTTATAAGAAATATATGCCTTTAATATTAAAAAAAAAGAGGGGAATGGAGGAAGAGAAATTATTTTTTTTAGTTCCTGAGAGTCCTGTGATGTGCAAAATCACTTTCCTGTAGCTGGAAAACACGGTGTCACATTATAATGCAGGATTGCTGCAATATCATACTGCATGCAGCAGGACTGGCCAGTGCAAAATGAGGCAAAAATGGCACCTGTGCACCAGTGTAGTGCCAGTGTGGATCCACCACCTGGCCTGAGATTGTGACCATGAGGAATGATAAAACTGATTGTATTCATTTATTTGTTTATTTACAGAGGACAGTAAGATGGTTTCTGGGGTGGAGTAAGCTTATTAGGATACTAATGAAATCAATCTTTATCAGAAAAAGTCTCTAAAATAACTTCACTTTTTGTCTTCTGCCAGTATAAGATACAGTTCACATACTGGTAGTGTTTTAGTGTCCTAAGGATGTGTTCAGAGGTAAACAATTGATAATTTTGATAGCTTCAGAATTAGTTGAATGCATGGTTATACTGTCTCTAGCACACAAACAGATTGACAAGACAGATCAGATAAATAAACTTTATTAACCTCCTGTAAGAGTTAGAGTATTCCCAGTCCCAGAAGTGACAGAGGCCTGGATTCAGTCAGTTATGAATTTTTTTTTTTTTAAATTAAAGCTTTTGGTAGACTTCTAAAACAGATTAATCCAGAAGGTATTTCTGAGGATAGAAAGCAGGAATAAAAAATACCCACAATGAAGGCCAAGTCCTCGTGTCTATAGCCAAGAACAATCACAAGATAAGTCTAGCTGGTGAGTCAGTGGTGGTCTGGAAGGTGGGCAGTTCAGAACAGGGTACCAAATGTTGGATCCTGACAGGGGAAAAAAGGAATTCAACTCTTAAAGAGTGTGTCTTCTGTGTGGTGCTGTCTTGGTCTTGAACCTGAGGCCAGTCTGAAGTCACTGTGTCCTCTCTCATGTGTTCTCTCATGTTTGCTTTTCTTTCAAGGGTATTGAGCTGGGTTAACTTCTGTTAAGTGGAATGATAAACTTCATTTCTTTTATTGATTCATGAGAAATATTTTGAAATATTGTGATTTCAGTTCAAGTGAGAAATACTTTGATGACAATGTTTGCCATCCTCTTTATGACTCTGTCAGTGTCTATTGTGAGTTAGAAGGAAAAATGAGTAGTTGTGGCTGGGTCAGGTAGCAGGAATTCACAGAGAACTCACTGTTCTGTGTTGCATCCAACAAGGTCTGTCTTCCTTTGAAACTGAGATGACCTCTCTGACTGAATACCAAGGAAGTTCAAAACCCTCTAATTTTCCTTGAAATCTATTTTTATCATGATCAGGGACAGGCAAAGTTAAAAAGTACAAGACTGACAGTTCCGAAAGGAAAAAATGCCTTTACTGAATGCTGCAGGTATTCTATAGCAGAGCTGAAAATTCTTTTGGTTTTCTGGTCTTCATCACATGTCTTGTGTGCAGCATGTTTCTGAGGATTCTTTATTTATTCAATTGAATGTCTAAAATTATAGTAATTAATGAAACCCACTGTGAAATCATAAAATTGCATTAGCATCAGTGACTGTTACTGTCATTGACAATATCAACTATTGAGAGAAAAATGTAAACTTAATGAGGAGAAATTATGCCAAATTTGAATTCAAAAGCATTATAAAACATATATGTAAATGTGTGTAGATATACATAAGAACTGTTATGAAGCCAGGTACAGAACAAGGGTCTCTCCAGGTGACATTGATAAAATCCCTTTCCATGATTCCTGTTTTGAAGCTGAGCACTGACCTCCTCTCCAGAAGTATTTTAGAAGTTCTGAGAAAAATTAATAGAATGCCCCTTGTGTGTAATGCCCAAAGACTTGTGGAAGGTGTGCACAGAATCCCTTCAGTGGGTGTTAGAGCTGCACTTTGCAAATGCTGTCTGCTGCTCTTCAGAACAATTGTGGTGACTCCACTACAGCAGTTGATGCACCAGTTCTGTCTGTGCCAGGTCTGCCTTTGGTTTTAAAAAGCTCCCAACTGGGAACTCATACTGGCATGGGGAAAAAATAGAAGTAGTGAAGAAATACCTTTAACATTTGAAAGTTTTGCAGCTTTTCCCAAGGTCTCCTACTGCAAAGAATAACAACATTAAAGAAGGTAGGGTGTTAAAATATTTTCAGTGCTGCCCATGTTAAATGTGTCAATCATGTTGAGTCTTCTCAGTTTTTCACAGTTCTGTTTGTTTGAAGAAGATCAAATTTGCACTTTTTTTACCATCCATCAACTGAAATGTACCCATTGATTCCAAAAAGGAATTTGACCCTGAAAAAGCAATTACTTCTACTCAAATCAAAAGACAAATGTGGAGGTGTTTCCATGAGTAAAATAGCATTTTAAAACATTATAAAGTTGAGATAGGAAGGTAGCAATAAAAACACATTTTAAAAGACATATATTTTTAAGCACTTGTCAGAAACATGAACCTGGTGAGATGTGGAAATGTCAGACACATTACATGTGCAGGACGTGCATTTGGCATTTTGCTGTCAGCAGGGGAGTTCTTCTACAACTAATTCCTCAGGAACCACACGCTGAGTCTGTCTGCAGGGAGGAAGGAGGGCTAGGGGTAGAAGCATATATTGTTTATTTTGTGGAGGTGTATTAACAGCATTTTTTTTCTCTTTAAGAGAAGACCATGAGTTATGTCAGTCACGCTGTATGATAATTTTCTGGAGTTGGAAAAAATTCCATAATTTATGCAAAACATGAGTCAAGCTGTGCAGCTCACTAGTACAGGTACAAATAGGCACTTTCTAGTACATTGCATGTAAAATTGATTAAAAATCCTATCTTGCAATTCACACATTTAATAAATATTATCTACTGATGAGTTACTGACTTTTTGCAGGGGAACCTGTATGGCAGTGTTTTATTGGGGTCTCCTCTCAGACATAAGGGGTGCAGGGACTCATTCTCTGATTTTGCCATTCTAGTTACCTCCTCTCCTCTCCCTTCCCCTCAGTTCTGCCAAACAATCCCCCCTGTTTGCTGCACTACTGACTGGAACAGGGACTGTTGGCCCCCAGAACACGTTCTGTCCCAGCAGGGCTATTGATGCTGCTCCAGTTGTTGAGTTCAGCTGTGGATGTTTAATTTGACACAGCTGTTACAGCTGTTCCATAGCCTTAAACGTGGTAGGGAGATGAAATTTAAGTATCACTATAAACTCAACCCCAAATTTCCTGCAGGACATGAAACCAATATATTAATGAATACACAGAATATAGGGGGTAGTTGTAATTTGTTTATACAGTATTTCCCATCAAGACCTTCATAAATACACCAAAAGTGCAAACAGTTATGATTTTTATCCTCTTTTTAGGCTATAAATTCTGAACGGTGGAATCAATATTGTCCAATGTAGCAGCAGTATTAAATAAAGAAGCAACAGTGAATGGAAATTCAGATTCATAACAGATAGTTTCCTTTCCTTATTGCAATTTTTTTTTGAAAATTTTCATGTTTCCCTTGGTTTTTCCATGCACTTGGGGTAGCGATTGACAGGCATGCTTTTTGTAATATGGTCAGAATGTGGTAAAAAATTAAGACCTAGTTTATTGTAAGAAAAATCAGATATGGTGTTTTAAATATTCCTTTGGTTCAGGTAGATATGATTTTAAAGTTTAACCTGCATGAGCAAAACTTATATAGATTTGAAAGTTGAAAAAAATGTCTTTTTCAAGTTAGTGTTAGTTCTGTTACTAATTTTGCTCTCATTAAGACAGTGTTCTTCTTATGTGAATAAACTGCAGTAATTGAGTGCATATTCTTGTTATGAATCCAGAGAAGACAGAAACTGAAAGAAAAAAAAAAGCCAACCCTTTTTTGTTTCTTTTTTTTTTTTTAGATTAGGCCAAAATTCTGATTACTGTGCATTACAGCATCACTGACATCAAACAGATGCAAATGCTGAACCACACTTACTCCAGCAGTAATCATTTTTTGACTTTACATGTTCTGCAGCAGCACTGTTTTTGCTGTACTTAGCTATAGTTAACTACACAGGGAAAATACAAGTAGGAGACAGTGAAATTTTTTCATCTTCCAAAATAATTTGTTAGTAGATGAAGGAGCAATTCTTTCTTGAAGAAGTTTTTAAACCATATGCTGAGAGATGTGTAACTTACTGGGCTACACATCATTGTCAAAGGAGGCTATAAAAGCTGAATTATCCCCATGCTTCACTTGAGGCAGCATCATTGGTCCATATTAGTAAAAACTGTTTGACATTGTTCATAAAGTCACCAGTGCATTGCCCAGCACTGATGTGCTGTTCAGTGAGTGCCCCCCTGTTCCCCATCCCATCTCTGCTGCACCAGTGTACCTGCAAGGGGACAGGGGCTCTGCTGGGTTCTTGTGCTGCTGTGTCAGCTGCTCCTTGGGAAGCTCATCCTGACATCCCCCTGAACACCCCTTTGGGCTGCTGAGTGCAAGGTCAGCGTTCCCACATCCAGGTGCCTCCTCTAGGATGTCACTGCACTTCTGTGCTGTTGGGGAGGATGAAATAGGGAAACCTTATAAATATGACTGCTTGGCAAAAGATTCTGAAAATATAAAACCTGTAAGTGAAATAGAAATGAAAGGTAGCTTTGAGATATAAGATACCGAGCTGTGAGTTACTGTACAACCAAAACCAATGGGCTGGCCAGCTGAAGGAGAATCCCTCTGCATTGAACAATGTCTTTAGCAAAGAAGAGGATGCTTCAGCAAAGAGAAAAGTCCAAGGGTCAGAGAGACCCTGCCAGTGTGGCAGGGAAGACAAAAGTAGTTTTAGAAAGTAGTTTTTAGGAGTTAAAATGTAACACAGTATGGTAATGTAGTAGTTTTAATAGGTTGTATGTAAATTCTATAAGGATTTCTGTCTTCTATTGATTGGATGTTGTACTATTGCCATATTCAGTATAAGAAGAGATATAATATCATGGAACCAGACTTTTAGGGCACTTTCGCTCGCTCTCTCTCTTACACACTTACACTCTTATTCTCTCTTTCTGTCTTACACTCTTACTCTCTCTTTCTGTCTTACACTCTTACTCTCTCTTACTCTCTCAGTCTCTCTCTCACTCTCTCTGGGGATGCTCTGAGCTGTGGCAGCTCAAGCAGAGCTCCTGCACCCACGGCCCTTGCAAATAAACTGCACATTTCAGGAGCTGCCCTGAACTGCAGACATCACCCGAGCTGAGTCCCGTGGCACCCCTATACCTTCTACACTGTGCCACCCTTCTTCCCATGTTTGTAACTCGGTGTCCTTGCTGTCACTTTGTGCAGCAAGGGCTGCAGAGGGACTGCCTTGTGCAGCAGAGGTGACTCGAGTGTAAAGATACCCTTCATTTTTGTCTGGAGTGGTGCAGTGATAATCTCTGAACAGCAGGCAAAGAAAAGTGCAGGGTGGTGAAACAGGACCATGCATACACTCTGTGTCATGCAGTAATTATTTGTGGCCTTACTGTGGAATAGAATTAGATTAATATTCTTGGGGTTACTCTTAGGTTTTCCTAAATGGAGAATATTAACAGTTATTAATACTTTTTATTCTTGCGTCACATGAGGATGTAAAATGTAAAGCAAGTGATTGTGCCCAAACTTTGTCTCTGAGCAGAGGATATGCAATGACACATAGGAGAAGGTGGGGAAAAGACTTCGTAATTGCATTTCATATATGAAATTGTCATTTCATGGAAACACATTTTAATTTTTTTTTAATTGTAAGCTGCATAATTTCACTTTGGTTTATAGCCTTTCTCAAATGAAACCTAAGCACAACTGTAAGTAGTGCACTTATCAAGGAAAAAAATTCACCAGCTGTAGTTCTTCAGTGTGCTTGGGGCTAGCCTGAGGACCTGACTGTTCCTTTGAACCATACTTTGATTCCCACTCTGTCTGTTGGGTTTGGAAATGAAAGTAATTTTGACCATTTAAACTTCTGGGTATAGAAAAGTCTTTATTCTTTGCTGCTGTAAAAGGAGGAAGAGAATTTGATGCTTTTGGGATACTTCCTGGGAATATCAGTGACACCTCTAGATCCTCTCAACTTTTTATCTGGGTGTTGAAATTTTTCCTTGGGATCTTAATATTTGTTCCAATGTGCAAATATGCTTAGGGTAATATTAAGAAATAAATGGTAGGGTATGGGGCTGGACTTTTTCAGTAGTTGGTTCTATTTTTTCTTGGTTTTTTATTTTCTGAGAAAGACATCTAGTACTCCTATACTGATGCATCAGCATGGAAATGCACCTGTAGCTATATATGCTGGTAATGGACACTGAGCACCAGTGAAGAAAAGGAATAAATAAAAAAGTGTTTTGAATCCTTTAATGTTTAAAAATAATGTCATTTTCATGAAGCTTTTTCTGTAACTTTTCTGAATGATAGTCTGAGTCAGCGTTAATGGGATTTGAAGATGTGATTTCATGGTGCTCTAATTATTTCAATCCTCATTTTCAGACAATGTTTTATTAATGGAATTGTGTTAAAAGCCTGATAAGTTACTCTTAAGTGTTGCAGGAAGAGGGGCCTAATTAAAAAAAAAAAAAAAAAAAAGCAGAGAGAAATATTGTTTGCACTTATGATTTCATAGGGGGGTTGCTTTTATTTAGTGGGAAACATTACCATTTAAGACATTCAGTGAAAGAAAAACTTCAGTGAGCACAGCTAAACCCTAGTGCTTGATCCTTCACTTGCTTATGTTTATATCTCAAGTTATTTAATAGAGTGCTGAAATGGCTGCTTTGTTCCTCCAGACTCGTGGTGCTGGTATTTGATTTTTTCTTTCCTTAGTTTTGCCTTTCTGCAACTTAGAACTTGCAGTGTTGAGCTTACCAGATGATCAGTAAATGTCAAACAAATCATAGTTTTGCTGCCAGCAGAGCTATTGAAGTGCCACATTCTGAATGTGACTGTTTTTAATTGATTCCTGAGAGGTCGAAGTAGAAAGTGCCAATGCAGGAGCATCAAGGATTCATGGAAACAGGCCCCAGCAGTCCAGCCTTTGTTCTCCATGTACTTACCCATGTCTCCTTACCTTGAGCAGATGGGAGCACCTGCTTCTGCTCAAAGATGTAATCACCCAAAGAAGTGATTAACATTGTAATGTGGTTTTAATTTTGCACAGAATTACCTTATCTCAATTGTGGGAAGACATTTCAGGAAAACATTCCCTAAAATTGAAAGGGGAAGACATGTAACTGAGTGGCACCCACCCCTCAGAAACAGCAGGGGCATGCAGCAGGCTCTGAGCTCCCAGCAGAAGGTGTCAGTGGTGTTCCCTGCTTTCCCCTCTCCTGCATTCCCCCTTCGTCTCAGACAGCACCTTCCTCTTTGCTCAGCTTCCTCTTTGCTCCTCTGCTGGGATGAGAAGGGTTGCATGTGCTGTGTGGCCCCTCTTTTCTCCTCCTTGCCAATCTGTAAGTGGCTTTTTTTTGGTAGGCCAACTGTCAGGCAGAGCACCCTGGAAGGTGGTGATGAGATTCTTGTGTTCCAGCCCCTGGAAGCCAAGGGCAGTCCCAAGGGCAGCACTGCCCAGCCAGGAGATGTGTTCTGTGAGCCAGCCCACTGCCCCTTCTGTAAAACAGGGTATATTTATGGCTCAGCAGAGAAACAGGGGCAAGAAAAGGGTGGTATTTACTGTTCTTTACATAGTGTCCTTTGAATTGGAAGCAAATGGCTTCTGTGTTGTTTTATTTTCTAGAGTCAAGATTTAACTCCTCTGCCTCTCTGTTGGCTCTCTCTATTCTTTTTTTCTCTTTTAAACTATGCATGTAATTTTGCTTTTCCCAAGGTTACAAAAATATTAGTCCTAGGAAGTTTCAGTTTAAAGAGAAGAATTTTTGATCCACTGTGCAAAGCATGGTTTTCATGTTTTACATCTCCACTTTGCAACCTTCCTGTAGACAGCAGATAACCATACAGTCCATCACAGCTTCCTTACTAAAAAAAGGTCAAATCAATTTAAGCTAAAATACAACTTTTTGTATTTTGATGCTACTTCCCACTCTGATTTATCAGAATAGTTACATTTACATGTCAGATGCAGAAAGATGATGATCCCAAAAATCAGGCTTACTCATCTGTGTAATCATTTTTGAGCATTTTCTAATCAGAGATGCCTTCTGCATTAGCATTGGTGATTTTCAGTTGCACTGATATGTTTGTTCTGTATTTGTGATTAATAAGCTGCTTGGAATATTTTTCCACTTCACTGTGAGTTTTCACCTGTACAAAAAAGAGCATTGTTACAGAAGCTCCAGATTATATCCTGTGTTTGTTCTTAGTTATTTCATATTCCTGAAAAATACTTGGAAACTGTGGTTTTCTGAGGGTCTGTTTCACTACTCTTTGCTATTCTGGTCTCCACTTGCTAGTGGGATAGAATAATACATATTTATGATTGCTGGATAAATGTTCATGCTTGGTGTGTCAATGGAGAGCTCTACCAATCCTATGCTATTTTTTCTTCAACTGACTGAAACATGCATGCAAATAGATATGTAGATGAATTCTTCAGCTCCACAGTAAACATCCACAGTGAGCTTTATCTACTACAGGCATAGAATGATAAAGCTTTGGCAGAGTAATTTCACCCCAGCTGAGGGAGATTACCATCTTGGCACTTGTGCAGTGCCATGTGTATGCCCAAATTCCAAAGGTGGTGGTGGAAGGAGCTGGGTTTATATTTTATTTACTGGTGTAGCAGAGCAGCCTTTGTGTGCAGCCTTCAGTCTCTGAGGAGTTTGGTAAGTGGGTGGAACTGCCTGTTAGAAACTTCCCCACACAGCAAAACAATGGAATGAAAGAATGGCCTAAAAATACCCAGAGCAGTCACTTAAATGGTCTGACACTGCCAGGGAGGTTACTGGGTAGAAGAAACGCTCATGTTTCAATGTATAATACTGGTAAACATGCAAATTAGATGTTGGTGTTTTGTCTAGATGATTCTGTGGCTGTCATATTTCTTTCTATCAACAAGGTTAAAATATATGTACAGTTAAATAACAGATCTAAAAATAAGAAGAATTTTGAAGGGCAGGTTATGGACTAAGACTGACAATATCAATGAGCTTATTTTCTATAAATGGATTATTTTTAGAGGCCTTTTAATTTTACATCCTTAGGCTACACCCGCATCCTTTTTTAAAAGCCTTTTCATGGATTGTAACACTGAGGCTTTCAAATAATCAGCCCCTTCTAGGAGTGGGAGCTTGAAGCAAAATACCGAATAAGGGGGTTAGTCATTAACAGAACAGAAGTGACTCAGGAGCTGCAAACAGCACCAGATCCAACAGGGTAACAAAGGGATGCTGATATGTAAGAGATTAAGGGAGGTGGCACAAGTGACATGCTAAGGCAAATTACATTGTTCTGCCATTCTATAGGCTCCAAATAGCCTCTGGCCCAAGGGCTTCAGATTCTTATTACTTGAAAATAAGGAAATAAAGATAGAATTAATCTTGTCTAATTTGTACTAATATAAACGATACGCTATTAATCAAAGTTAATCATCAGTAAAATAAGACAGGCACTTTAGAGTGCTCCATCCTGCATGCTTCATCAGGGGATGGCATGGGAGAAATGCCCTTGCTTTGGTGTGTATCTCTGCAGAGGTGCTGCTGGACTAGTTAGGATTATGTAACTATTTTAAAATCAATTGAATCAGTGGAATCAGTTGAAGTTCATCCTAAACATCTGTGTTAAGATAGAAAAGTGTGTTTCATTTTGAATTATCTCACTAGTTAATTGCTCTGCTCGGTCCTTTGGCATCAGTTGTCTCGTCACCTGCTTCTCCATGGAGGGCACCAGGAGACCAGAGGTGCTAATTTTTCACTGCTGTCACTTGAAGGCTCTTTGGATTCATAGCCTAAATTTGGATATTCCCAACACTTGTCTCACTTTGCAGATATTCCTAGGAAACTGGATAAGAAAGAGTAACCCTACTTTTTATCTTCTCTTGACTTGGCTTTTATGGTAGAGAAGTTTAACGATTGCAAACAAACAATTTTCAAAGCAACGGAATTGCTAACCTAGAAATGGATTTCATAACATGAGGAATTAAAATACTTTTGGACAACAGCATATGTTGTGGTTGTCATTGTAAAGATTTTTTAAAACAAATCTTGACCACAGGAGCAGTATCTTGGTAGAACTTCAAGAAGTCCTGTGCTGGGGCATGGTTTTCACAGCTGTGTTCTCAGAAGAGCACTCAGGCTAATGCAGGAGAGTTCTTCTGAAGAAATTCTTTGCAGCTTGAAGACAACATAGACACACACACATAACCATTCTTGAGTTGATCTGACAGTCTGTTCCCTCAAGTTTAGCTGAGAATTCTTTGGAGAAATGTTTTCAGTGGTTTGGGGCTGCTTTGTCCTTGGGGTGTTTACATATGGGGAGTCAGACTGTAGTTATGGACTCCCACTGGCTGCAAAGGCTCAGGTCACAGAATAGAGCTCTATGAATTTCACAGAACTAAACAAAGTAGGCTTTAGTGGGGCTGCCACTCAGCTCTTTGCTTCCCAGGTTGGGACTGGCAGTGATTTTTCCCCAGTGGGTCTCACTTTATCCGTACCCTTTTCCAGCTGTCTTGGCAGCCCCTCTCCAGGGCTGTGCAGCCACCCCTCAGTGCCCTCCCCGTGTGCCACAGCTGCTGCACGTCACCTTCATGGCTCTGCCCCACCACGTTCTGTACACCAAAGCCTACACTCAGGAGTCCCAAATCTCTGCCAGTTGCCTTCCCAGGCTTTCTCAGGATCCCAAATTCGGTCAGTTCAGGATGTCTTCAAACGGCTGCTTTGTGCAGTCAAGTGGTATTCCCTTTCTTTCTCATCCTTGCTCTTCCTCTGTAAATCAATGGCCCTTTTTCCAGTCATGCACATCCTTCTGATGACAATCATGTCACAGATTACTGAATTAACTTGAATTTCTTCCTGATTGTTGCCCAAACTCTGCACAGTAGTAGACAGACACCTGAGGAAGGTGTCTGAAGGCCCTCCCTTAAAAGCAAGAATGTGGAAAGTGCCTCTTATTTTCCTTTGTGTATGATTCCTCCACTTGCAGCTCCTCCTCCTTTACATTTGTTTCAGTCTGTGTTGTGTGCTGGTACCCCCAGGGCTATGTTACTATATTTACTGACAGCTATGGTAAAAATCGAGTTTTACAGATGTGCATGAGCACATATGCACGTATAACATTATACTGTATTACTTCAGTTTTTCATTTTCAGCCTAGTATTATCTATAAACAAACATACAGCTCATACTTAGTTGCTTGACAAATTTTAGTTGCAATTATAAAGCATAAATGTAATTGACATACAGTCTTGGCTATGAATTTTTAAGGCAGGTGTCAGGCACTATTTTGCATTCCTTCCCTTTACCCAAACCAGCCACAGCTCTTGGGCTGGAAATGGGTATCAGAAACAGCAGCAGCATTTCCAAATGCTCCTCTGGAGCTTTTTAGAACTTAGAGAAATTAACTTTGGAAATTAAGCTTTGAAAGGAGAAATTGTATTTTATTTGAAAGTCTTTTAGTGCATTTAACAGTCTGGAATATTTTTTTGCCCTTCAATAAAAATGAAGTATCACTGCTTTATAAACCTACTTCAGCGTTTGGAGGTTTTTTTGTTGCTGGTTTTGGGGTTTTTTCTTTCTGCCCCAACATTCCCTTTGAAGCTTACCACTTGATAGATTAGCCCAGTGCTAAATAAAATGCCCCTTTTTATGTGTGGAAGCTTGATAATTATTGCCAAAAGATTCTTAGTGGCTCGTAATGTACATATAATCAGATTAGTCTTGAATTCTGTCTCAGCTGAGGCTGTAGGAGTAATCCAATTGGAGCTTGTTTACCTCTGCCTCTGGTGCCTCCAAGGGGGCCCAGCAGCCCGGGAGGGAGGGCAGCAGGGTCTGTGCTGTGGGGCAGCCGTGGGGCTGAGCCTCCGAGGGGGATGTGACACCAATCCCACAGAACTTGGGGTCTGTGTCCCAAACCTCCCAGGCCTGCCTGGGCAGTTCAGCTCTTGAGTCTCTCACAAGAGTGAGAAACCCTTCCCAAAAGTGTGGGGGTGTCTCTGCCCCACAGCTGAGTCCATCGTGTCAGAAATGCTGCTTTTCAAGGCAGTGCTGGTCAGATGTGTGGGTTTCAAACACACCTGAGCAGAGATTCACCTGCTGCAGGTTTGGCCACTCTGTGTAACACAGATGGTTGAGTAAAGACCAAATCCATGGCATCTTTGGGTTTTTCAGTAATACTTGTACTACTTTCCTAGGATTTATGCCTTTATGGTAATAATTAGGAGATCGAGGGCAGCTCAAAGGTCAGCTATAGCTTTTAAAGTATTCTATTTTCTTCTCCAGCTCCTTCAAAGGAGTCCCAAACATCATTATATTTAAAAAGAATTTACAGATCTTTCTTTTAGTAGTTCTCTTGCATCTTTCCCAGGCCTCGTGTTTTGTTATAGTGGCAGCTTCATCTGTTGTAGCACAATGTTGATTGGTTCGGGTGCTGATCTTATAATTAAATGAAATTAGAGTTACAGCAGGGGAAAGGCAGGCAGGAAGTAGCCATTTTGTTATGCTAGCATGTATATGTAATATACATTTAAATTAAATTCAAACTGTAAATATCCAGTCCTCATTAAGGATTCAATCTGCCTTCAGTAATAATCAAATGTATATATATTTATTAATGTAATGGGTGTGAATTGGTATGCATCAGCACATGTGTACAGTGATGTTTAATGCCTTTTGAAGCTTACATATTGGGCATCTGTTCCCACTACCTCAGGAATACACCAAGTTTACTAGTATATTCCTTGAGATATAAATCTCAAGGAATATTCTTGTAAACTTGGTGTATTTTTATAAATTTCCGTTCTTTGGTACTTTCTATGAAATGTTTGGTAAAAGAAGGGCAGCTCTCTGGCTCTCAGAGTGCAGCTGAGGGTGGCATAATGTGGTTGGGGCAGCTTACCCAGTACTGCCCACAAGGCCAGTACAGGGGCATGTCCTAGCAAAGGGTGCAGCAGAGGGACTATTAAGACTTTTCAAAAGCAAATATTTTCACATACCTATTTTGTTAAGAGTTCTTTAAGCTTTAATTTGAATTTTTTTATTTTTTCTTAATCAATAGGTTTTAAAACATACAAAATTTTAGTTGCTACCCAAGTGTTTGGCAGTGTAGAAACTGAAATCACAAAATGCAAAATTAAAGTGTCATGGTAAATATCTGCTTTGTTGTGTTTCGTGTTCATTAAGAGATAAAATAGGTCTTGTTCATAAGGATAAAGGGATTCATTGTTTCAGTTTACTTGTTATGCTAGCCAAAAAAAAAAAAAAATCAGATATTTGAAGCATTCTTTATAATACTTGAAGAGGTATGTGTAGGTTTTTTTAGTAGAATTTAGGTTTTCAAACTTGGTTAGACTTCTTGCATAATTTGAAGTTACTTAAATTGGATTTTAAAAAATACAGAAATTTATATTCTGCCTACATGGACTATATTTTAAAGATACCAGCACTTCAAAGGGAATTACTGCAAGGTACCAACCTGTATCTAGCCTAGCAAAATTAGTTCAAGGCATCCTGGGGTAATGCTAAATGAAAATGGTATTTGTGGTGTCAGAGCACACAAAAAATGGTTACTAATGTGTTCTTCCTTTTAGGAAAGATGTAAAGGTATTTCCTTTTAGGTAGCAAGATACCATTAAACAGTATAACTTGATAGATGTTTGATGGAGATACTCAGTGTAAGATTCCTGTCTGACTGAGGATGTGCTGCTTCTGCTGCTGGAGCTGCTGTGTGTGACAGAGGGGGCTCCTTCAGCAGCCCAGAGTCCCTTTCCTCACTGCAGGAAAATTGGGTGTGAGGAACAGTGACGTATGCACAAGTTCTGGATGTGGGAAGCATTTTGGGGGTGAGGAGTAAGGTTCTGTGGGGTTTTTTTAATGAAGCCAGAGAGATGGAGAGATCTGCTTGATAATAAAGCTTAACTTCAGTGCCAGCTCCGTGCTGTTACAGCATATTACTACACAGCAAGAAATGTGGCACAGATGTTGTGGCAGCCATATTTTACACCCTCCAAAAGGTCATGTCGCTTGTTATTACATTCAGAATCAATATTAAGTGAGCGTTCCAAATTTCAGCTGTCAGTTGAATTTATTGCTCCAAACCAAGGCTGAAAGGTTTTCAACTGTGATTCGAGCAAGCTAACAAATTAATAATACAGAAGTATGCGTGGTGGAGCAGGTGATCCATGTTCCAGCAGAAAAGGAAATTTAATTGAAAATCATAGAAATCAGAGCTGAGATGTTCAGTCCATTCGCTCTATCACGGGGCACTTGTAGTGTCTGTGAGGACTCCTCTGGTGGTCACTGGCAGGGAGGGTTTGCAAACAGAGTCAGTTGTGTGCTGCACAACGAGGTATTGCCTCTGTGTGGGGTACCTCTGTGTGTCTATCTTGGAAAATATTTTCATCTCTGACATGTGGAAGTTATTTGCATGTTCCTGTGTTCTGTCACGTGTGACAATTCTGCCTTTTTGTCACTGTCTCTGGTAACTGAAAAGGAGCAGCTCTGGGTGGGGAAGGTGATCCAGGAGAGCTGCAGCTTTGGAGGCTGAGTCTGTACCTGTGTTTTCACTTGCTGCAGGGTAAAGATAAATTCCAACACCAAAACACTTTTTGGAACAGAAACGTTCCTCTCGTTCAGGGGGGATTGGCTTCTGGGAAGGGACCTCATGCCCTTCAGTAGCCACAGTGCTCACAGTTCAAATCTCTCTAGTTTGGTAGTGTGTTAGAATTTTTTAAAGCTTCTAGATGTTTTGTATTTCTGGTGCTGCTTTACAGTGTCAGATTCTCAGAGACCAGAATGAAGAAAGCCCTTTGCAGTCTGGAATGTCTCTTTTGTTTTCAGTATGTGTTGAAGTGACCTTAGCTGGATGAACAGCATAATTTTCACCTGATCCTTCTCATTTTGTTCTTTCTTCCCTATAGTCACATAGTTTCATTCTACCAGTTGGCATTTTCCTAAAGACTTTCCTACAATATGTGCAGTACCTCTGTGGCTTTGTTGCTTTTCCTTCTTCTGTTCCACAAACAGTGGCTTTTGCTTCACGTATCTGTGAAGGATTTTCCTCCATTTTAGAGTACAACTGATCAAAATTAAAGCTAATCTGCAGCAATTCTCCTACATTTCACATAAATTTGACATTATTCATGCTACTTAAATCCTTCAGATAGAAGTTTGTGGTTCTTGAAGGTAAATGTGAAAACAAGGAAAAATTGTAAAGGAACTGTCAAATTGAAATGAGACCAATAAGAGAGACAACATGCCTCCACATCTGCCTGCTGTGTACTTTTTTCCATCAAATTGTGTTGAAGGGGGAGGGGTTCACTTTTAAATTTTAAACTACCTTCTTCTCATTTGTGCTAGTGCCAAGAAAAAAGCTACAATGCAAAAAATGTAAATACTGTCTGGCTTTAGGAACAAAACCAATAATTTTTCTTAAAAATAATTAACTGCTATCAGGAAAGCTTATCAGTTTATTCAGTACAGAGTTTTGAAAAATAAGGGGTTAATATGAAGGAGATCAAAGACTGAAGGGGGGAGCAATGGGGCAAATGTAATCATATGCCAAAGGTATTTTGCTGCACTACTGTACACTATTTTGGACAAAGCATAAATCATGGTTATTTAAAATTGACTGTGAGGTTCAAAGAGCTGATTGAAGTTACCCTCAGTGTTACATGACTTACTATTGCAAAACAGAGCTGGTTCCAGCCTTCCTGCTGCAGGGAAGATAATTTCTGTCACTGACACTGCCATTCTTATTCTTCTCATTGTTTCTGTTTCCTCAGTAACAACTATAGCTATTTGCATTTGCAATGGTCTTTTGAGACTACAAGCCCTGAAAGGATCAGGCATTTGTATGTACCTTCAGTTTTAGTGAAATGGCATTTTCAAAGCTTTGTAAAAATCCACATGCTTGTTTTCTTCTAAAATGCAGAAAGGAAGCTATGGAGACATCAAGAGACAACCAGGGCTTGTTTTTTTTTTCATCAGAATATCTCTATAGAGATGAGACATTTACTTCAGTGCTTAAGTTTAAATGATGAAACTGTAGCATAAACTGATTTTATCTAGTGCTGTCACTTAAATCTAGATTAAAAACTTCTTATGTCCTTTTTTCCTTCTGTGTACCTCAGTGAAATAAATACTTTAAGTTGCATGGCAGCCAAAATCTGGTACATTAAAATTTACAGATGGTAAAAGGCATGTCTTTTCATCTGCCAGTGTGTGATTCAGATAGCACAAGCAGACTTCCATCCACTTGACCGCAGCAGAGTTGGCACAGCCTTCCTTCTCACTCCAGTCCCAGGCTTGTCTGGAAAAGCAAAAGCAGTGATGCTTCTGTGCAAAGAGGAGTGTAGCTTTTAGATCTAGGGTGATTAAAAATACTTTAAAAGTACTCATAGAAAGATTAATTTTTGCGTGTTTCCAATTCTGTGTTTGCCAGGAGAATGCATCGTGATTGTTTGAGTCGCTGTCGTTCTTAGAAGATAATACCATTTCTAAGTAATTGACATGTCAGAATCTGAGGTCAGGTACACAGTAAAATAGATAGGACATCTTAATTCCACTAAATTAAGTCAAAATTGTAGAGCTAAAACTATAACAATATCAGATAATGTAATTTGTGTTAGCAGTTTATAGACTGCATGTTTAACCCTATTAGAGTAAGCAGAGTCTGTCGTGGCATCCAATCATGAAGCTGCAAAAAGAAAAGTTTGTGGTGGTTTGGTTTTTTTGTTGGTTTGCTTAAGAAATTACTAGGAATTTTGCTTAAGAAATTGATAGGAATTTTGCAGGAAAACTTTTTGCAGTATGGGGTTTTTTACATTTAGGAAAAGGGTTTTCCTAAGCCGTGGAGGACAAGCACATGGATTATTATAGTTGCAAAGGACTCTGCACACCATAATGCATTCTTAGAGCCCTGAAGTTCTTTTCACAAAGGTCAATTGTTCATTCAGCAGTACACATCAGTCTCTGTGGTCTGATTTGTGTAAGGAATTGAGATTTCTAAGATGTAGACTTTTATTTGATGGAGCCCAATGGGGTGCTTGTATCACGTAGAGCAGCCCTTCTCAAGATTTAACAATCAGCATGCCACATGGAAAATTCAGAAGCACTTACTATACCACCTGTAAGATTTGATTAGTTTAATTATAAATCACTCTTGTTCTGATTTTTACTAACTTGCACACGGGCTGATTGCAGCTCACCACCAGTGTATGTAATACAGTGATATATTGTACTCCAAATTCTGATAACCACTTTCACAAAAAGACCTGTCTGCCTGCTTTGGACAATTACATATGTTGGTAATCTGCTTTTTCTGGTGTTCTTTTTGTTACTTAAATAGCTCTCTGATAACAGTGCATTTTTATTAGATCAGAGGTGTACCTAAGTGATAGTAGGACCATGAGCAGGAAATCTTGAGAAAATGAGACTAAATTGAATTTAAAAGGTGAAAAGCAAGGAGCCTGTAATGTCTGCAGCCCTGCTTACTCTAGGGGCAGGAAGCAGAGTCCCAACTGCTTCCTCTGTTCACAGAGTTCTTGGAGGCAAAAGTGTTCTCCTTCCTCCTGCTGACCAGCCTCTGCCCTTGTGCCTCTCCTCTTATGTAGGAGAGCTCTGTGATTAATCTTTGCCCCCACTTCCCACGTAAAACACTCATTTCCACCACTTTGTACACAGCCTGGAGGTCAGTAATTCTGCCCTTTGTGACAGTTTGGAAGAGGTCAGTCAGTCCTTCAGAGAAACCATTTGGACTCAAGATGGAATAAACACTGGTAACACCGAAGTATTGTCATTCCAGATGTGCTGGACTTGAGTCAGGAATTGTGCATCAGTAGTTGGGTTTTTGTGTTCTTCTCTTCTAACCTTTCTCTGATACTGCTTCCCACCCACCTCAGTCTGGAAGCAGTTTCTGGTTTTCCAGATTTCTCCAAGAATTAAGGCTTTAGCAGCCCATTGTTCACAGTAGCCCAGACTGCTCCACAATAGCTTTTCTTCAAGAACTCTGTGATTACAGATAATCGATTCTTCAGGAAGACTTGATAAGTATGGCCCTTACTATGTATGCTCAGATTTGCTCTGGGCTTTCAAAGATGGGTTCCATTTGCAGAAAAGGTGTGTCATTTACTGCACACCCACAGGTTGCATCCCCAAAAGCATGACAAAACACATTAAAAGCCCCACTGTTTTTCAGTTTAATCACTTGTGATTTCTTTTTAATTAGAATTTTTTTCTGTTTTGTGCTGGCAGGTTTCAGTGTTTAGGCTGATCTGCTCTGACACTTGTCTCTTGAACTCCCGTGCCGTTGACTGGCATCATTATTACAGCAGGTGGTGAAGGGACACCATAAATTTATGGAAACTTGTGAACTTTCTGGGTTATCCTGTAGCTAATACATATAAATGATTGAAAGAAAAACATTTTAACTGGATGATGTCAGTGTGGTGTTCTGGAAGTTCCTGTGTTACTATATTTCTATACTAATCTTGAATATTCGGGGGGAGGGGGGGCTCAATCTTTTCAGTTTTTTTTTTTTCTTGTTTTGTTATCTGTTTTCCCAAATTCACTCAATGTTTTCTCAACTAAGTCACACAAACATTCTGCTTTTGACAGTTCAGCACTAGACATTCACCTCATTTCTTGAGGTGTTTATAGGCAACACTCCATGCCAAGCTTCTAGCAGCCTGTGTTGTGGCAGTAGTAGTTTCGTTGCCAAAAAATTCACCACTGTCAGCCTGTCGGGAACAAGATGAAATTACTCCTGGTTCCCTGTCTGTAGGAAAGTCAAATGCCAAAGATCACTGGGAGGATTTGGAAGGAAAAAGGAAAGCAAATGGGGGTTTTTTTCAATTATAATTTCACAAAAAAGGGTGTGAAGCAAGAAACTAGAAACAAATAACTAATTGAAAATGCAGCTGTCTCTTCAAGGGGGTGTAGTAATCCTAGAGTTAGCTGTGACACTGTGTTGAAAATGGTCAGTGACCACTGGTTGCAATTAAATAGAAGATGTAATAATGTGGTAGTAAAAATGTATATGTATATAGTGTACAGGGAGAGGGAAGGAAATTATCCAAACCTCTGAGAAATGTCTGGGGGAAAAAAGGAGAAGAAATTAAGCTTGCTGCCAGTAATGTTATTATTCAGAGACAGTCCAAAATTCTTTCTGTCCCCAGATTGCATTAAAAGACTCATAAAAGCAATTAACATGTAGACTATTTTTCTAAGTCACTGGAATTTTCAGCATCTAATTACCCATTATGTAATAGCTTGAAGCCAGCAGATAATCTCAAATTGTTGATGCCCTAGGATAATTTAAAATACTTTGGTAGTAGTTGGGTTTAAAAAAAAAACAAAACCCAAACAAAAAAACAACCCGAAGTTTTTTTAAAATGTGTGGACATTTCTTCAGCAGGAACACATTCATTTGAAATTATTTAGTCTCAGACTGAACATCAAATGATTCTGATTATCTTGGTGTTATTGGCTTTTGATCTTGTTCTAGTGAATTAGAACTAATGCCTTGTTGAAATGCACTGCACCTAGAAAAGGAACAGGAAAAAACAGAGCTTGTTTAACAGATATCAGAAATTGATAGAACACAGCTGGGTAAAAATTATTCTGTCCCGTGCACTCCATTCAGTACCTGAAACAAGGTGAGAGATTTCACTGGGTTGTTCTTGCTGTAAGTTTTAGCGTAGTGGTATCAGTACTTGTATCATCTTTATATGTTAGGCCTTGACTCTCTGATGACTTAAAAGAAAAAGAAATGATCTGATGACAAACTCTGTAAATCAAAAAGGTTATTGAAATGCTAAAGGTAATTTGTGATCTTTTTCAATACTCATAGTCCATTTTTCCAGCCTTCCTTAGTGTTTTTTTGTTATGAAGCTACTGCTTTCCATCCTCAATAAAATATCAATTTGTTGGTTTTGTTCTAAAGAGCAGTTTTCATCTCAGTGCTTATAAACAGTATTTTTGAAATCACCTATAGGTTTTTTTAAAATTTTGATTAGTGCTGTTATTGCCCTCATTCACGGAACTATTTAAACATATTACAGATATATTCCAAAAGTTTAATAAATGCTTACATACCTGCTGAATATGACTGAAAGCTGCTCTTGCATGTTAATATAAAACTTCAAAAGAACTCATCCTGAATTGCCAAGAACTCTGTTTCTTTTCCTTGATGTTTTCTGGGGTTTTTAGGGGTATTTTTGTACTCTATTATAAGTTCATAAGTCCTTTTTTTTCCCCCATTAAAAGTAAAGCTTTGAAATAACAAAGATGAATGAGCCTGATAGTGGTCATTTATTTTCTATTTTAAACCTTTGTTTTCTTATTAGATTTCTATCTAACAGAGTACAGTGAAGAGATTATGATGTCCAACATTAAGATACATTTTCTGCCCACGTCTGGCCACATGTAAGGATCACTAATGGCATGATGGTTGTGTTCTAGCACAGCCAGGGATATGGGAACAGGAGCTGGACTCAGTGACCCTGAGGAGTCCCCTAAACTCAGCATGTTCTCTGATTCTGTAGGTGCTGGCCTGGCCCCTGCATCCTCAGGCATGAGAACAGGTAGCTCTCAAACACTCAGTAAACATTTTTTTCATCAGCTGTACAAGTGAAAAACAGAAAGCTTTCAAAGTAATGGCTAATGATTAATTAATTTATTGTACCACTTAGGCACTCTGTGTGTAAACCTTAGGCTTAGGTTGTGTACTGAAGGTCAGTTCATGAAATCAGTTGTTTCCTTGCTGCTTCTTATTTTTCCTGCATCTTCACACAACTGAACTCCCAAATGTCAGAATGCTGATGGAAACTCCCCACTTCCTAAAGTATGTGTCATCCTCCATGTGTGATGGCAGTGCAGAAGAGGTCCAGAAGAGCATCTTCAGCCTCCCTAAACTAATGATGTATGAACAAGTGTGTTGCTTCACTTGCTGATCCAGTGCAGTGCTGGTGTCTGTTGGGAAGGACAGTGCAGCTCCACACCTTGTGTTGAGAAATGCACTGAGAGCACAAATGCTTGAAGGAAAAAGCAGGCAGGGAGTAAGATGTACTTGTGAAATATCTCACAAAGGCCTAAGTGAATCAGGGAACTAGTACAACTTCTCATTCAGGAGCTAAGGGGATAGGAATTAGTGTGAGTATTGATTTATTACTAGTTTTTAAACCACTACTCCTAAGAGGTGTGGTGCTCACACAGCTTCCATCTTGGCCTGCTGTTCTTTCATCATCTCTGCTGCATGGAGGTACCTCAGAGACAAGCTCACATTAATGTTCCTCAGCTCTATCATGTTCTCACCTCATGACCTTGAGAGCTGCTGCTTTATTTGTTGATCCTGTACACAGTACCAAGAGCTTTTCAGTGGCTGGTCCCTGCCCTGGTGGGCTTGTGGGCTCCATCAGGCATAGGGACAACAAGGAAGAGGACTGGTCCCCAGAGCACAGAGGAACATCTTTAATTGACTTCCACTGTCATAGCAGAAGCCTCCAACAAGTTGGTTCATTTGATTCTCCGTCTCTTTGCTTTTGATGGCTGTGTTTTGAAAACAGTTGTGAAAAGAGAAATTAAAGAACAGGATTATTAAAAAACAAAACAGAAAATGGGAAATTATTAAGATCCAATGGAAGAAATGGCTATTCACTTTTCTGCCAGAATATGAGTTGCTTTCCATGAAGCAGAATAATACAATTTTTTAAAATATGAACTGCAGTTATAATATTGACAAAGAACATGAAGTCATGTTCCTCATTTGAAACATTCTTATTAATATTACAGTAGTTCTAACACTTTAATATTAAATTTCTTGGATTGATTCAAAGTTATCATAATGGTTTGTGTTTTCAGGGTTTTGATAGAAGCAGGTAAATTTAGCTTAGCATTCACTACTGTTAATAAGTTCCAAATAAGATTTTATTGATTCTAAAAGAAAATCCTAGTGATTAGTTTTAAGCCTAGAACAGTAAACTTTCATATAAGTACCAGTAAAATCAGAAAATAAATTAATCCTCATATTTAAAACGTGGGACTGTATCCAACTGCAAACATAGCAGTAATTGTTCTGTGCCTCGCTGGGGCTGCAGGGTCCTGGTATAGGTTAATGTATCTTAGTCACACATATTCACTCAGACTATGATAATTTGCTCAAGGTGTAAACTGAGCTGTGACCTGTTTATGGAAGGCAAGTGCTGCTCCTACTGAGAAGTAAAAATTATGATGAAACCAAGAAACTTGTACTTGAGCTGGAAGCTTATAGTGCATATGACACCAAATACGTAAGGAGAATTTTGAGATTAAATTTTGAGTTGGTAGAGGGAGGTTGCATTATGGAGGCAGTAAACATTCTGAGACATAGACTGAGAAAGATGCAAAAAAAGGAGAATAAATCCCTGGAAGCAAAATAAAATGTAGATTTGAGAAGGTTGGGAATTTCTGCATTATCCAAGTGCCATGTTTACAAGTTCCTCTCCATCTGTGAGCAGTGGATGTAGGATGCAGGTCAGATCTCTGGCAGACAGCAGCTCTCAGGAACCGGTAATCCTCTCTGTCACTCTTCTCTAAACGCTATTGTTCATCTAAACTAAAATGGTGCTAAACTACAGCCTGCCAGCATTTCAAATATAAAGATTATCAAAAGATCTTAAGCTAAAGACTGGAGAAGATTGACAAGTGCAAAAGCACACATCATTCAGGATTCGTTCCTCCAGGCGTTCACTCATAAACTATTTTCTATTAAAAGAATGAAACATAAGCTGACAACACGAAGACAGGAAATGGCATGGGTAAGCACAACAAATGAAGCCAAAATTACAAAGGTACATACACATCAATAAGGAGACTGAGAAGAGGTGTGGCTGTATTTCTGTATTGTCTCAGAGGCCTCCAGTGAGAACATTTAGAACACTTATCAGCCTTTCTGTGAACAGATAAAGAACCTGGCTTTTCTGAGTTTCAGGTCATGATGGGGCTGTGACAACCAGGAGGTTCTTCTACTCTTTATCATGGTTTCACCTTGAGGGAGGTGGAGAAATGTTATATTTATCTGTGCAAATCTGCAGTGTCAGTGTACAGCAGTGCAGTTAAATGTGAGTTTTGAGCAGAAAAGGAGTGGCATGCTAGTACCCACAGAGACCTGAACAGAACTTACTCATTGTGTAAGAAGCTGTCAGGGGACACACAGGTAACAGGGACCCTGTGAAAGGGGGAGCAGCTCTGTAAAGCACTGTAAGGCAAAGCAAGCCCCATAACTGGGTCCAGTTTGTGCCACTGTGTCTTTGTGACTTGAAATTCCTTGTTCAAGTTGTAAGCACCCAGGATGAGGATGTACCTCTACCATCTGACTGGGATGAGGATTGACTGCTAAATGCCAAGGAAGATCAGAGACTTTGGTGCAGGTGAAAAGCACTGTAATGATGGGTTATAAAATGCTCTGTAGATTAAGTCCCAGGTGATACAAAGACTGGGCATTTTTAGATGCCCCAGATTACTGCTGCTTGGAATCCACTGAAGCTTTTGCTTTGGGTTGTGTTTGAACTGATTCAAGATGGGGGTATGATAGGGAAGCTTTCTGTAAGGGTGACTGTACCTTGCTTAAGCTGTCTTTGTTTCAGAATGCTTTTACATGTTCCCAGAATACTTTAACAGCCTCACACAGGTTTAAGGGTCTTAGTTTGGAGAATCATTTGCTGATTGATGGGGAACAGAAAGGCAAAGAAGGGGTTACCAGCAGAGGTTGGACAGGGAGGGGATGGGCTGGATGATGTGTGATGGTCAGCTGTAGTCCACTTTTCTGTCACTGACTGCTCCATGAGATACAGGAATTGGAACTGAAGAGCTCAAGGTGATACCTTCTAAGTGCAGCAAATCTTTGATACCACACAGCTGTGCTGACAGAAATTGGCTGTGACTGTGAGCACCTCTGTGAAGGTGAGCAGGGTAAAATATGTGCATATTTCTCATGATCACATTTCAGCATAAAGTCTTCTGGAGAGAAGTATGCCCTGTGGATTTTTTAGGACATTATGCCAGGATCTTTGAAGAAATGGGCAACTCTTTCTGTTTCCTTCCTGTCTTTCTACTAGAAATGTCTCTGTATAATACAGGCTTCAAGTGACTGAAGTGCAGAGTAGGGCTTCTCAAACAGCTCATTGTCAAAGGTTGAACTTTGATGATTTTTTTTTGTTTGTTTCTCCTAGAATGCACAGGGTGAAATAAAATACTAATGATTTTTCATGGGTTTTTTACCTAGTTGTGACACTGCTAACACTTTGTCATTGACACTGTTCCTAATGAAAGTATTCGATTTAGTGTTTACATAGGGAATTTCCTCGTGGGGGAGCCTTTCCATTATCAATTGGCATCCCTTTGATTATGCTTTTAACAAATCCCTGCCATATATGCTAACTGGGTAATAGAGTTGAGATTAAAATCAAGTAGTCTCACCTCTTGTGCTACTCCTTAATTTGAAACAAAAAAGGAGCCACAACAAGGCAGTAGAAAGAGCTGATGCATTGAAACACCTGGCTCTCCATGTTGCCTTCCCAGTGTAAGCTCTGTGTGGCTGGAACCTTGTCTTTGCGTGGTTTACAGCTTTGAACATATTTAATAATACCTCTGACCAGTTAAGAGTCCCTTTTTGAGTATAAGACATTCTAAATGTGAGTTTTTTCTCAACTATATGATGAAATCAAATAAAATGCAGAAATAAGGATTGTATGTGCATCCTTTGAAAATGTGAGGTAACAAGTGATTTGCTGTCAATTGCTGTTGTTGTACAAACTCACATTTTTTCCAGGATACTGTTCAGCTATTTTTTTTTGCCTAGTGTGTGCATATACATGTGTGTGTGTACACTTATGAAGTGAAAGTTGTCATTATGGCATAGTGTGATATTAGTGTCAAAGTATTATTAGAATAAATTATGAAGTTAATAAGCAACACAACACTAAAAAGATAGGGATGGTCAGATCTGCTCTTTGTTCTGCCATGGGGTGGTTTTGCATCCTTCACCTAGTCATTTTTCTTTTTTATACAAAACTAAGGTAGCAAAGTGTACATACCAGAGGGATACAGAAATAGCAGCACTCAAAAGACTTTTTAAGGCAGAAACAGCTTCACTACCTTTTAAACTAAAGTACTATTCTACTGCAATTCTTGAGCTGAAGAGAAGAAAAACAGTTTTCTTTTTTAAACAGGAGAAGAAGAGCAATTTTCCTTCCAGGGTAGAGTTGGTTGGAAAGCTATGAAACCTCATCAGTTGGATGAACTTTATGCTTTTGAGTAATACTGTACAATTTCTTTATTCCTGTGCATTTCCAAGGGCTGTGACTAAAGGGCAAAATCAATACTTCTATCTAGCATTAATTTGTTAGTAATTGTGTGGAAATACTAATTAAATCCAGTCTAAATAGCTTATTTTTCATTTTGCACACATATATCCCTTAGTGGTTTTTAAGACTTGTGGTGCACAGCTTGAGCAAGTTCTGTGTGTGTCAGCAGAGCAGCGACCTCATCACTGGTGTGAAACTGAGTAATTGTTGGTTTGTTTATAGAACATGTTTCTGTTTTCAGGTTTTCTGGCACATATATATTGGCCTTGTTATGTTTTGACCATAAAACCCCAGATAACTGTTTGGTAATGAGAAAACTACAAATAATATGACCCACCCACCCACAAATAAAGGAACTCTTGTAATATGGTCCTTTGAGTGTTATTGTATTGTTGTGTCCTTGGCCCACAGAAAATGGGGGTGATGTGTTTGCCATTGGATTGACTCATGGCTTTCATCATCCAACCAGTAATTGCCTTTCAGATATTCACGTTTCAGTTTGCATTGCTTTGTGCTTTCTGACTCATGGAAAAGGAGGTGAGATATGGAGAGGTGTTCATGTGTCTCTTACTGGGGGTGTTTTTCTGTGAGAGGTCACGAGGGCAGTGGCACCAAACTTAAATCAGAAGCTGTGCCATAAACCTACAGCTCACAGCCATGTTTCATTGCAGTCCATTCTGGAAGGACCTCCCCACATCTGAGCTTTTTAGCATGCCTTACTGGTATGGCAGAACATGTTTATTTTGCAGAAAAGCTGCACATGAAATCTTCTAACAGAAACTTGTAATTCCATGTCACTGAGATGAGGAAAACAGGTTACACCAAAGACAGATACCAAATGGATGTGTGATGTGCAGGCTTTTCCTTCCCAGTCATGCCACCTCTTTAATTTTGACTGGCATTTAGCAAGACTCTAGATTATGCAAACAGTGTAGCAATCACTACAAATAATAACATTAATATTAATAATGAAAAATCAGTGGTTTGCTTCTTGAAAATCAGGTTTGAGACATTCTTTACAAGATTGGGAATGCTTACATTGGTTCAGTGGTGGTTTGCAGAGGCACCTGGAGGAACATCACATTCCTCCTTCCAAGTTTCAGAAGGATTTTGTGTGAGCAGAGTGCTCACATGGTATAGCTGTAATTTACTTCAGTCAGCTTTACAGATACAGAATGAGATATCTAAGTCTCAGGGGTGGTAAATAACTGCAGAAATGTGGCAAAGATAATTTATTGTTGTATCTTAATTAAAACTATAATTAACAAATAAACATTTTGCTAATAACATGCTAACAAATTTTCTGAAAGGTAATATAATCAGAGACTTGATTCCTATTTTTCCTTTACAGTCGTGTGTTTCCATTGGCATAGATGAAAAGACTTGCAGGTTTGGTTTGGGGTTTTTTATTTAATATTATCATAGTCAGACTCTGGACCACATTTTCTAATTAAAGATTTGAAAGTTTCTTGGACCTGAGGAACTGTTGGCTTTTTCTCTCTTCAGTGTGTGTTTTGAATGAGTAGTAAATGTTCTGGTGCTGCTTAAAGTCAGAATGCAGCCTCCTTACACACTTTGAACAGAAATAAAGGGAATGGGTGTCTGATCTCCACTAAGAAATATGAAAATTAAGTATTTCCAGGTGGCTCAGTCAATTGACAATTAGATATTAGCAGTCCTTTATAAAAAAGGGAGGTGTATTCTAAGATATTTTTACATCAATTATATTTTGAAACAGTAGAAGACTTGGAAAAAATGGTGCATTTGTACAGTGGCTGCAAAAACAAATTGGTAAATCAAATTTTTTTCATAGTACAGTGTTATCTGATTTTCACAGATTATTCAGTTTTAAAAACACGATTGTTCAATTAAGCCACTTAGAACTGTTTATTTTGAAAATCTTTTACATGTGTAAATGGCTTTGTGATTCTAAGCAAATTGGAGCTCTGGGAGTGTAATGCATATTTATTAAATGTTTTGGCCTGTAGAAAATGTTTTCAAAGGCCTTGTTCTCCCACAACATTCTGAAAGTACATGCCAATAAAAGAGCATCCTCCTCTGACTGCATGGAGCTAAGAAAAGAAGTGACCTGGAGGAATTGGAAGAGGTGATAGAAGGACATATTTTGGCTGGCAAAGTCAGGGCTTCATGTATAATTTACAAAAACATTAAACTTTTCATATTTAATTGAAAGGCACAGTAGAATGTTGGGATTTGTAATCCCAGGGATGCTCTGTCAGAGCTCCGTGATGGTGGCAGGGCTGCTCTAGGCCTGCAGATGTATGGAAACATTTTACTGAAAATGCCTTTATTTTTGTTTCTGAGGGAAAAAAAGGAGAAAACAGCTAAGGCAGCAACAACAAAAACAACACATTAGGCATGCACTACTAGTCTAGCTAATTCTAGCAGTGCTATTAGCAGACATTTAGGCAAATCTATTAACATTTAGCATCAGCACAAATGCGATTGCATTCTTACTTTTCCTCTTTCTGGCAAAATATGCATGGCCCTTCAAGGGAGAAAAAGGATACTGAGGCTGTTTCTTAGGCAGTACAGCCTAAATGGGGACAGAGGTTTAGGAAATCGTGGACTTGAAAAAGAAACTTGACAAATCTTAATCAATTATCTCACTTAAAAAGGGAGTGAGATGTCCTAAAGAATAATGCTGATCAGGTGTTTGGTTGGCATGTTCTCTGCATCACCACTGGTTTTAATTTTTAGACAGGTATTCATCTTCCAGCTTTTCTAAGTCTTCTTTTTTTTTTTTTTTATATTTGGAATTTGGGAATACCTTTTCCAGCTGTATACAAAATAGTCTTTTTTAACTGCATCCATCGTGCAGTTCAAGTTAAAAATATTAAAACAACAGTTCATCTTCTAAGATATACCAGACAACCATACAGCAGAAGAGGCTAAATTGGTAGCTGCAGTAATCATCTTATTTTTGACAGTGACAAAGGGCAAATGCTTTATTATAAGTCATAAAAAATCGATAGAGTACACATATTGTAATGTGATGCTGTAAACGGGAAAATTCTTCCTAATGCTAGCTGAGGTGTTTTGTGGGTGGACTGACATCAAAAATTATATGAGGGAAAATGTCTCTTGAACTTTGCAATTAAAGGAAAATATTCGGGGAAAAAAGTTGTCATTAATTCTAAGTATTAGAATTATTTTTTTTAAGGGCTGAAGAGCACATGTTTAAGTCAAAAACTCAACATTTTTTAAATGGCTGGCTGTGTAGCCCTTATAAATTTATCATCACTGATGTTACATCTCCTGTTTAAAAAACAAAGCAAGCAAATCATCATTATTCAATTGTTGCTACTTTTAATAATTCCAGTTTGCATTTTGTTGGTTATCTTGTTCTTTCAACTTCCCAAGTAGCAACTTGACATCAGGAAGGAGAATTTGTGAGCCAAAATAGAAGAGTCCCTATGTCTTACTGAGTTATTACAGATATTTCTGTCAGCTGCTCTCCCTGCTCCCCTCCTCAGTGGCTGTAACTGGTGTTAATTTAGTGTGACCTCTTGGGTTTTTTGGAGACCCCAGAGTTCCCAGGGATGTCCAGAAGGCTTGGTGCCTGCTCAGGCCCTTTTGTTTGTTCCAGCTGTGTAAAGCATTCATTTGTAGAGGAAAGATTTCTGACCAAGTGTAGCAGGAATTTTTCCTAGAGAGAGTACTCTGTATTAATTTCTGCTGTTTCCCTCTGTCTCCTACTCCAGTGTGTGGGCAGGCCTGGTTTTCCTCTTCATTTTGGTTCTGTGTGTTGAGTAATCAGCAGAGGTGCAGCAAATGAAATACCAGGTCTTGTCTGGGCTTTTTATTGTGTTTATCTAGGAATGGGTTTTGTTGTAGGATTATACTGTTAGAATGTCTGAGGTCTACTAGAGCAGAAATCCTGGATTTTGACTGATTTTACAACTCCAGGCTTTTGGTGTGCCCTTTTCACCTTTACTACTGTGGTTTGCAAGTCTTTTCCCCTCCCAACACCCCTTTGCATCCTTCAGCCCTGAGGATGTTTTGGGATTCAGGGTACCCAGGTCTCGGGGCTGTCACCTGCAGGGGCCCGTGGCCAGGAAAGGGGGGATCCTTCGGTGCTCCTGTCACCGTGTCCCCAGCAAGCCTTGGCTGCCTGCTCCTCTCCCACACCTCCAGGGTCAGACCCAGCCGCAGCAGGAAGGGCTGGTCCCGCTGGGAAAGAGGGAGCAGAAGCTCAGGGATGTGGGGCTCTTAAATTCCCTTCAACCACTGAAGGGCTCCAGGGTCGTTGACAGCAGGAAGGGGAGGAGTGCAGAGTTTCTGAGCTGGAGTGAGGGCTGTGCACTCCCTGCATCTCCTTCCACTGACTGCACTCCAGATGAGTCCATTGCTTAGGTCCTTATTCACCTTTTTAAACGTTTATTACTAAAATTCTGTGTGACTTGTGGTGTAAGATGCTGTAGCCATTCTATTTTTTTTTTTTTTTTAGTAAATATACTGCTTTTGCTTGTTTAGCTATTTAATTCCTCAAGCCATTGCTTTGGTTTTTTTTTTTAATAGTTTCTTCTCTTTCAGTGAGGAAGGCAAAAATCACATTTCTATGAACCAGATACTTTGTTATGCTAACACATATTTTGTACTTAACAAGTACAGATTTAAGTGATTATTTATATAAAACGTGTGAGAATAAATTCTTTCTCTGCTTGTCTCTTGAGACTGATTCACAATTCTGAATTTTTCTGCATCTAGCAGCTAATGATTTGATTTGTATTGGTGGCAATTTAAATCCTGTCACTGCTCAAATGGCATTGACTGCTGCTACAAAAATACACAACCATCAAACTTTCCCAGGTTGTTGTTTAAAAAAAAAGTAAAGATTTAAATACTTAATTTCTCAATTAGATACTAATCTTGTAAAGTGAACTGTTTAAATGTAAAAGAAGAGTAAATACACTACTCTTCTACAGAATCCTTCAGCGTCTCTCTCAAAAGTCAAATTTGTTGCGCAATGCTAATGTTATATTCTGGGTTTCAGAGGATTTGGGACCTTTTAAGCTGTCTTAAATTTTCTCTGCTACCTTTTGACACATTTTGGAAAGGCATAATGAACTTCTGTTGAAGGCAGCAGAATTCGAAAGCGTTCAGCAGTGTCAAGCAGGATGCCAGAAAGAGTGCAAAGTCTTTTAAGTGATCATAACAAAAGTTGATCACAAAAGTTGAACTTAGAAGAACCCCCCAAAGTTTTCTGATATTTTTTTTTTATTTTTTTGAGCCATATTTCACATAGGAGCTGATTTTCTTCCAGCAGCCTGTAATGTATTTCAGGGATTGTTCTGACACCATCATAGAGACCCCAGAAACTGAAGCCCACCTTAGAGCATGGAATGAAGTTATTGCTGGTGTTAAAACCTTGGAAGAAGTCAGAGGAGCCTTTGGGGGAAGCTCCTTGTTCTGGAGAGGAGGCAGGACCTGCAGCCCTGGCCACACCCCTGAATCCCAACACCCACTGAAGCCTCTGCAGGTGGGGTAGTGGTGGGCAGAGGCAGCACAGCTGGAGTTACCACAGTGTCATACAGACTTTGAGCTGCTCATCTCAACCTGCTTGTTGTCTACAGGCAAGAACATGTGAAAACAGTAATTTTCCTCTGTAAGAAGTCAATGTATAAAATTTTAACCACATTGAAAGTTTGCAATGTCAGCCTGATTCCGTTGTTTCGCTCAGCTGGGGCAGAGCAGACACAGAGAGGGTGGTGTCACCCTGAGTTGCCCCCGCTGTCCTGAGGGTGACCAGGCCCTGGAACACCTTCCTGGAACACCTTTGAAATAAAAAAGGGCAGGACTGATGGTCCTTTTTAAGCCTTTATTAAAAGTGATCAGCTCGGGTGGGGGCTCCAGCCAGCCTCGTTGCCCCCAGCTTCGACTTGGAGGGAGGAGGAAATTCGGCTCTGCCACTCCCTGTGATAGAGCCGGGCCTTCAAGCGTTCCTCACGAGGCGTGGCTGTATACCAAAGGGTATACGAAGGCCATGGTGGTAATTCGCTGTCCTCAGGGCAGTGGCTTCAACAGACCTTTTTGTTACAGTGACTTCTTGGAGAACTCAAAAGCTGGCCAGATAGTAGTTGCCTATAGAGTAGCCTGGTTCATTTTTCTTAAAAGTTTGTTGGCTCGTTTTAAATTATTATTTTTTTAGGGGTTCTTACACTCCCAGGGGTCTTTTCAGCTCTAGTTTGCATATTCAGCCCCTTTTCTTCTCTTTTTTTTTTTCTGTCTTTTCCTTATCTACTACTCTCCAGGCAGGCCAGCTTCGAAAGGGGTAAGGAGTGGTCGTAAATTCTTGCATAGCAATGTAAGGTCTGATAAGAAGCTGGTTTCTTCACAACGACGTGAGGGTTTCTTTCTTAAACTACAAGAGAGATCCTAACTTACAAAGCTACAACAAAGCACAAAATTACATTCAAACAAAGCTACAATGTAGTACAAAATAAATGGATAATTGTTAAATTGATAATCTGGTCCCTTATTTATAACACCTTCCTGGAACATCCTCCTGCCCAGGCCTGCTTGAGGCACGGGGACAATGCCCTCAGCAAGGGGCTGTGGCTCCATCAGCCCCCAGTCCCACAGGCAGCTGGAGCAGGTGAGCCCTGAGGGTCCCCTCCCAGTCCCATCCCTTGCAGGGTTCCTTCTTTTTGGGTCACCTTGCTCATGGTGACAAGGTGATGGATCACCTGTAGCACATCCTGGGTTTAATTGCTGACCAGAGGCAACAACAATGAGCAGGTTAATGCAGAGAAGCATCTTCAGTTCCTTTTAGGTTGGGGAAAAGCTTGAATGGGCTTGTTCCAGGAAAATGTGGCAAATTTTGACTTGTTTGTGTAGATATTTAAATTTGAATGCTGCTCTGTTAGAGGTTGTTCAGGTTGATGGAACAAACTGAGCTTTGGCTTACTGAGAGGCAAACTCCAGCTGAATGTTACCAATCTAAATATCAGAATAGTTGTGCAATCACAGGTGTCAGCTTTTCCTGAGTGATGTACCTGTAATATTAAACATAACATCATTGTAATAATGGAGCCTCTTTTCTGGCTGCTGTCCTCGTCTGTGGTAGTGGCAGAAGTTAAATATTCATGGATAAGTTTCAATAGTACAGGACAAAGAATGAGCTGGATACTCTAAACATTTTCTGTCCTAATAATTTCTGTAAATAGGAAGGACATAGCTATTGATGTGGTTGTTAATTACTTTGGGGTTTTTAAACCCATATCAGGGGTATAGTTACTTTAACAAATCTTAATCGTGTCTTTCAGTGGCAATATTGAATTTTAAAAGTAATAGTTACTGGTTGCAGCATGACTTCGTTAGTATACAGGAAAATCATTCCATGGTGATTAACATCTATTCACATCTTGGAATGCATTATGGGCTCTAAATTATCATAGAAATTAATGCAATCTTCTTAAAAGGGTTTAAAATATGGTAATAGATACAGCATACCAGCACCTGCAGCTCAAGGTTCCAAAGTTATTTAAGTTGGATATAATTATATTTATTTTGCAAGCATCTAAATGAGGGGGAGAATAAGACACAAAGTTTAATAAAAATTGAAAATGTAGGCACTCAATTAGAGGTCAAGACAGACTTTAAAAAATTCTCTTTTATTTAACCAATATATTGCTATTCCTGATGCATATGAAACACTTTGTCCATTTTAAAGTTTGAAACCTATGGCAGAATTGTGACATTTCTTGTACTGACTTCATGTTAGTGCATTCAGTCAACTGGGTTTCTTGTCATTTTCACCATTAAATCAAGGAGGAAAATTTATTACATGAGTTTAATTTTTCAAGGTTGCTGCTTCTCACCTGTGCACTGTGGTAATATTTTTTTTTTTTAAGGGTCATTTGCAGATTAATTTTCCAGCAGTCTAAAAGAATGGGATATACAAAACCCAAAATAGGGCAGTTTCTTCAAACTCAGCTTCTGGTTTATGCTGTTGGAGTAGCAGGGAGCAAACAGGAAAATGAGCAGGTACAATTAACCTGGGGCTGATGTCCTGCAGAGGTGTGGGGTACCTGGATACACGAGTAACTTGATCTGAACTTGACTTCAGCTCCCATTCTGCAATTAAAGGAGCTAGCCAAAAAATAATAGCGTTTTTCTTTCCAAAAGATATGATTATTTCTCCTGTGTAAAAGGGGGGAAAACCCAACATATATGTAAATGTGTGTATGTGTGTTGAATATCTGTGCCATAAGAAGTAAATATCTCCACATTCCTTATCTTCTTACTCTCTAGCTGTTTCACTGAGTGAATCCCTGCCTATCTTTAAGATAACAAGAAGACATGCTGACATTTGATGGCAGTGTTCATTGTGCATAAAGTTGAGCGTGTACAGCACATTAAGTGCAGAGTTGGAATGCCAAGAGAGATTTACAGATAACAGAAATTAGCAGAAAATGCTTCTTATTACCAGTAGAGAAAAGCTGTATTCTAAATGACAGCCAGATGCTTGTTTACTGTGATTATAATGCAATGGCAATATTCTGTTCTGTGGTGTGGCAGCCACTGAGGGCCTGGGGAATTCAGGGACACTTCAACCCAGTCCTTTTTTTTTTCTCTATTACTTTTTCTGAAGTAAAATGATGAACACCTGCTCACAGTGCCAAACAGTAAGAAGTAACATAAAAATGGTGTCTGTTTAATGGCAGGTTTTGGCTTTTGGTGGAGGGACTGTTGGGATATGTGTCTTTTGCTAGATGTAATACAGAAAAGTGAAATCTTTGCAGTATCATTAGATTATCATTCATAAGTACTTCTGTTTCAATTTTCTCAACAGTTCTTTCAGCACTAGAGGCTTTTAAGCATCTGTTGATATTGTATGATGATCTTAATGAGATAGAAAAACAAGTGTTTTCTGCATAGGAATGAGTTCAGAATATTTTTGTCCCATTTGGAATGAAGTCTGAATTACAATATAGTCCTTATGCAGATATCTTTGTCCAGCTGTAACACTTGAGATTTACTTTAGCTGTAAGTTTTAGACTAAAAGTGAAAGAAGTAAATGAGAAAAAAGAGCAAAAATGAAGGGATTTTTAAAAATGCCACTACATCCTACAAGAAAACAGAAAAGAAGGAAGGTCAATAAAGAGTGTAATTACTAAGTCAGTCAGAAATGGAAGTAAAGCTTTTTTAAAGTGAAATGGCTAAAACCAATAACAGTTCATTAGGCCAATTTTACTAGTATTTGTGTCTCTTTTAATTGGTTTCAACCTCTCCCTTTGTGTGGAGCTATTAAAAAATTAAGGGAGAGATTATTTAAAGAGACAGGTTTATGTTAGCTCATGGTTTGCAGTGTTTCTATGAGGCCAAAGCAATAAAGACTCTCAACACATCCTGAGGTCTGGATGATGAGTGGCTGTCTTCCACTGATAAGTCATGGTGTCGTGCTTCAATCTCTGAGTTGCTGTTTAAATATGAAAATATTAATTTCTACATTTAGGAACTATTCTCAAATGATTTATTATTTCTCAGTAATATGTGTGCAAATGTATTTGAATAGAAATCAAAGAAGGTTTTCTTCTTTGCAGGAGGAAGGTTGAAGTGGGTGGAGTAGAGAAAATGTTTTTAAGATGTTGTCACTTGGGAAATAAATAAATGAAACACATGTACACATGTGTGTTCCAATACATTTACTGAGGTACTTCAGGCATGTCTCCAGTAAATTGATCATTAATCATTTGTAGTAAAGTTACCATGAGAACTTAGCAATTGCCACCTGGGCTGTTTCCTAATACAAGGTGAAACGTGGTGGGTTAGTAAGTGCTGGCTTTAGTGAAGTGTGGGTAGTAATTCTTGCCAATTGATCTTTCTGTAATGGCTTCATCTGTTATTTGTTTTACTTGATTTGGTAGAGATCCACTGTGAATTAAGCTCATAACTGAAAGAGGATGCTTAGGATTCATCATTTCCTTATCCTCAAGATTTTTATTTTAAGCCTTAATTTTTCCATTTTGTTGCCTTGAAAAATATGTGAAATAGCAATCTAAAAGTGGGCAAGCAGTGATACCTCTGGTTCCCATCCACATATGCATTAAACTTTATATAGCAAGCTACAGAATCTAAAAATAGTCTTGGTAAAGACATGTATGATTGCTGAGTGTATTCCTAAAGGAAACTGAAGTTGCTCAACAAAGAAATATCGCTCCTCTTCCACTTAGGAGCACTGTGAGAAACAAATCCCCTGTAGTTACCTTCCCTTCACTCACAATTCACAGATCATTCACAAGGGAAAAAGCACCATCAAAATAAAGTAGGTATTACTTTCTGTGACACACAGCTACGTTGTTGGTCTGAAAGTTTTATTAACAACTCACATTTATATATTTCTATGATACTTTTAAAATAGTGAGTTATGAACGATTGAAAATACCCTCCAGCTTGAGAACCATTATGTGTAGTAATTGCCAGTGATTTCAGAAACAGCCCTTGTTCTCTGGCCTATTAACATAATCTGAATTTTTTATTGCACTTCATAATTATCTGTTGGAGTTAAAAAACAGGCCCATTTACTGAAGTGTTTAAGAACAAAAGCCCAAATGGGCTGGATTGTGATGTATTATTTCTATTAACCAACCTTGCTGGAATCGTTTTGTACATCAGTTTTTGATGGGGTCATGACTTCTGATAGCAGAGGAGGGTGAATTCTCTAGTTTTCATTTCACTAAGTGTAGGTAAAACAGCATCTTTTAAAATTGTCTTTGACTCTTTCTTACATATCTACTCCATTTAGTCCTCAATCCCACTTTACATGATCTCCCTAATAGCTGAGAGAAGTGCTTAGTTCAGCCTTACACACTTACCAAACTTCATCTGTTTGCCATGGCAAGTTAGCAAGGACAGAAGAAATTTGTCCCCTGCTTAGTTCAGAATAGTTTTAGATCAGGACTTCTTTTCAGTTCTGTGATTTGTAGTGAAAACAAGCTCCTTGTCTGTCACCCTTCTATGTAAGGCAATTACAAAAATCATTGAAACTTGCTGTGTTATTACTGATTTTCCCAACACACAATAACATACAACATGCTCTCATTTGTGGGTATAAAAGCCTGCACTGACAGGAAGAGCTCCTAGTTGTTCCTATTTCTGTCAGCATTCTTTGTTGAAATCGTTTTAAGCAGGTTTTCCTTTCTCGAGCATTTAGACCTCAAGCCTTCAGGTAATCTTCTCAATTAGTCCCTGGGGCTGTAGAGAGACACGAAAGTGTGAAGTTCTCTTAGCAGCTAAAATTGCAGGTTCTTATTAAAATTAAGGTTTTAAAGGGTCTGGTATTGGAGGGGAAAAACAAGAGGGTAGGAAGAGATAGAAGTCCTGGACTCTTGTCTGATGGCAAGGACAGTAAAATATGTGATCACCTTTTCAGAGAGAACCATAACTAACTCTTTGTAACCCTCTGGCAGTGTACACTGCTTCTCTCCATATTGAGCCTCTCTGTCTTACTAACTTCATCTACATTCCCCTAAAATCCATCAAACCTTGGGTTTAGCCCTTGTAGGGCCCCAATGGAAAATCTGAGAACATTTGGAGGATGGAGGACATGGGGCTGGGCAGAGAGGAGACGGGCTGTGAATTTCTCTTACCTCAACCAGGTGTTTATTTAGGGCATTCAGCTAATAAATAACTGCACCCATCACCTACTGCTGCCTTCTGTGGCAGAAACATTTTACACTGCCTTTTATATTCATAGTCAGAAAGCATGCACCAGAAAATTGGTACAGCTTGTTGGGGGAAAATCCTAGTGATGAAAAGACAGGCTTTGCTGTGAGCCAAGAGAAACACTTCCTGAGCAGGTGTAGGGGGGTTGTTTGTTGCATTTTGAGTTTATTTTGGAGGAAATGCTTTTCCAAGAAGTTGACCGAGCCCAGCTGTAAACCTGAATTCCAGACCTGAGCCTTCTGCAAACTCTGAGTAGCCATCCGTGGAGCTGAGAGGACTGTAAAAATCTCAAGCATGCCTTGGCCTGTGGCAAAATTTAGATTTGAATAAGCCCAGAGCTTTCTGAGGATTTTTCCCTAGGAATGTTTTTTGATAGGTGCAGTGAAATGAAAGGGATATTTCGTGACTTCTAAGTGATCTCCTATCATTGAAAATTCAAAAATGAATGTTATGTAAGTGTGGTTCTTTGTGCTTGAGTGTAGGAGGCATCTTTTGGAAGACAGCAGGAAAATCACCCTTAATTAAAACTGGGAATCTGGTAGTGTTATACTACTTTTATGACAGTTTTTACTGTGGGCTCCCTGGCTATTGTTACTGAAGTAGATCTTAAATCATCTTGGCATAAATCAGGCTTATTGGTTTTGCTATGCAGGACATACTTTTTAATCCCTCCAGCTTGCTGGTTTGTTGGTTTTGTTTTTGTTTGTTTTAATGACATCAATGTCAAGTAAAACATATAACTTCCTTCTCATGAGTAATGAGAATTTTTTTTGTGAAAATAACTCAAAGATCAACTCTTGGTAGTGTTAGACCCTGTGTATCTCAGTGTGCATACACATATACTTGTTTGTCTAGGTCTATATTTGTATGTGTTTATATAACATTCATATACGTGGTATACTCCAAACTCTTATATATGAAGTGAATTTTGGGGTTTTTTTTTTTCACTTATGATTTGCAGCAGAGTAAAGGAAGATCCTTAGATAGGGGCCAGTCTGAGAAGGGTAACCCCTTGGGGAGGATAAACAACAGAGGTTTTTCCTTCTGAAGAGACTAATACTCTAAACTGTTTGACATTTATTTTATTATAATTAATCTGGGGATCTGTAGCATTCTTTACTCAAAAGATAGTGAATGTATCCCATTTCAGTTGTGGCATTTGTTATGCTGGCAGAATGTGAGGAGTTTTTAAATACACTGCTCAGGATGGGACTGGGGATTGTAGATGCCTTGTAACACACTGGGATTAAATCATAATTCTTTTGTTTTTATCTCGGTCTCTGACTCTGTTACAGGCATTTTATCTATTTCCTTCTGTGTGCTATAGATCAAGAAGATATTAGGTCTCATATGAAACTACAAGCAAATGACCAAGGATCTTCTTGGCATTAAATTTTACAAGGTGTTAATTACAGGCAAGTTTGAGAGGTTTTGCAGATTCCTAAGTTGTTGACCAGAGAAGAAAGTGAGAATTTTTTCTCTTTCAATGGCCATTCATTTTCTAGCATAAAGAGAGTGATGAATTTACTCTCACATGTGTTTATATATATAATATCTATAAAATAATATGTAGTCTATGTATGCTAGCATATATATATGAGATTGAGTTTGTGGGGTTCTGAATGTCTGGTCCTTTTGTATCTTTCAGAATTAAGGGGAGGAGTGCAGGATTTTATTCATAACAGTAACACAGTCTCTGTCTTTCACTTGGGTATTAAAGGAGTATGTCCTGTGTTACTCCTGGGAGAGTTCTCCTTTGGGGATCTTAGGGCTTGCTCTGACTTGCATTTTCTCTTGTTGCTCTTGTACATTGTTGGATTTAGCATACAGGGTTAATAAATAATGGTATTAAACGTAATAAATGGATGCCAGTCTCGGTAGTTGTAGCACCTAAATGTGTGGCTCAGTATTTAATGGCTGTTCTAACTCAGAGCCAGTAGTTCTGTGTGCCACTGTGGTGCATTGTCCTGGGGTTAATTCTGCAGTCCATGCCAAACCTGAAAACTGAAATAGCATCATGCACAGTAGAAAAGTTTTGTAGGCATTGTTTGTAAAACCAAGTTACTGTGCAGAAGCAAATTCAAAGTTTTAAGCGTTCAAGTGTTTCAAAAATAAGTGCATGTTCTTTCAGTTGTGTACCTGTAAAGTGTCGCCCTGTTTTTAGAAATCTTTTAGCCTTCTGATATTTACATTCTAGTTACACACTTTCCCATGCTTTGTTCTGTAAACACTCAGTTGTTTTGCATTCCTTCATAGAGGTGGAGAAAGCTGATGGATTGGTAACCTGTCCAGTGTCATTGGAGAGGTGGCTCCTTCACTCTCCAATCCCCTGTCTCTTTTGTAAAACTATAAATAGTGGAGTCAGAAAATAAACTTCCTCTTTTCACCCTCACCTTCAGCTGTGTGAACATGCGTGTGCTTTCGTGTCCTACAGCGACAGTAAAGTTCTGGAGTGCAAAGGGTGTTCTTTCTGCTCTATTTCTCTGCCTCACTGCTTACAGGTGGTACCAAGGTAGTGCCAAAATTAGATGAGATGTGACCTGGGATTGTTCTGCAATTGTTTCATGTGGCTGTGAGAGGGAAGATGTCACTGTGTTTAACATTGGGACCAAGTTCTAAGTTGGGAGAATTTATTTTCTTAATGTGTTTATTTGTAGCATGCAAAGTTGAGCTCTCTCTTACCTTAAAATACCAGCATAAATGGATATTTGAAATAATTATCCAGAGTTAAAAAAATCAGACAAGTTAGAAATTGTTTTTACACTGTTGAGACCTGACTTCAAGCAAGGATGAAAAGGAAACAATCCCAGATTACTTAAGTACTTTTTAATATCCTCTGTCTCCACTGATAGCCTGAATTTCTGACAGCAGAAGCATACACTGTTAGATGCAGTTCATCTTCCTTGACTGATTTCTCCATAAGCCTTCAGCTGAGTTTAGTTATGACTTATAGCTTGAGCATGGCATTTGGGAGAAATAGAAAAAGTAGTATAAATGTAAATGTGAAGAGCTACAGCTCATTCTGTTTTTGAAATTGTTGGTGTGAAAAGAACTCAACAGTGTTTTATTTAAACAAGGTCTGCTTCAACCTTGATTGACTTGCAGTAAATTGCCTGGTACAAGAGGCAAAAGGAAGTGGATAGAAAAATGGCAATCAACACCAAATGTTTCACATATTGATTGACAAGCACCAGAGATGTGCTAGAGTAAGATAAATTGGCTAACAGAGCCCATCTTGACAGCTCCTGAGATGGGAAAATTGTTCCTGTTAATTTGCTGCTGGGACCTTGTCATTTATGGGGATATATATTTGAGTGCCTACTAATGGTGTAAACAAACTTTGGATTCCTAAGTAGCATATTTCAGCTTTAGTTGCTTTAATTTCTCTCTGTCCATGTATTTCTGGGCTGTAGTTTTAAAGTGCTTTAAGATTGAAAAGATGAGAGAAACTGTCATTATTTTAAAGATACAGTTTGTGCTGAAATACAGAATGGTACATCCAAACTATTCTGTAGCCTGTTTGATTTTCAGTGGAGTTTTTGCTTTACCAAAAAGCATGGAACAGAGCCCATTTGTTGCAGGGGAATAACAAGCATCTTTATTCCTTCATTCTGGCAACTTAAACTGTAACTATAATGAAAAAATTTCTTACCTTTTTAACATACCTAGTTTTGTGCTTCCAAATGCCTTTTAATCAGGTTACAGGTTTTTTTAGTACTGCAGAATCAACATCCCTTTTTCATACAGTGGCCTTTCATGTCTGCAATTTCTTTTCATTAAAAGGAATTTTTATCTTTTTAATTTCCTGTATTGGTCTCACAGAGTGCCATTAATTATGGCGATACACAGCAGTGGTAAAATAATTAATGGTCTGGTTGCTGTTGCAATCTGCCACTCAGGTTTTATTTTGGCTAAATCTTTTCACATAAAGTGGAATTTGACATAAACCTTCTAACTTAAAAATAAATATTTTTCAGTTTTTGTGTAAGCGAAGTGAACCAATTCCAGTGTTCAGCTAAGGTGTGGCCTACAAACAGTTTATATTCTGTTTCTTTATTTGAGTCTACTTCCCAAACTCTGAACTAGAAATCACCTTTACAAAGATGGAAATATTTCAAACCTTGTTCAATACTAGGTGAGAACAAAATTTTATCTACTTATTTGTAAGCAGTTTGGTAGGTTGTCCACAATCCTATGCTAGGGTGTTTTGTGTATTCCTTGTCATCTTCAGGGAATAGTTAGCTCTACCAGAAGACATGAGAGAGATTTTAAAGGGTTAATTAGGCCTAGCTCATCATTAGTGATGGTATTTCACTTCTCCTTAGATTTTAAACTGCAGTTTGGGTCCAGGCTGTCCTCCTAGAGCAGAGGGGATCATCCTGTGTTGAATGAACACAGCAGCCTGGAATTCCAGTCAGGAAAGGACTGGGGCTGGGGGAGCTTCTCCCTGTTCTGGAGTCTGTCAGCACTTCAGGAAGCTGCAGAAACCCTGGCAGTGCTGAAAGCAAAACCAGAGTTTGCAGTGACTTACATGGAGGTTTGACTGTGGTTTGGTGTTAAGTGCTGGGGTGGGTGTTCAGTCTGGAAGGAGGATGTGTTACAGGAGTGGTAACTTCTTACAAGGGTGCACAAAAGTTCCTTGTAAAATATCCTAACCTTTGTAGCACCTGTCAAATGTTTAAGGAAAAAGGATGTTTAGCTACCTGAAGTGCAGTAAGACAGAGGGAAGTTAAATGCTGACATGCTTTTGTGCTTTAAAAAATCTCACCAGTGACAGAGAGGCCTGAAAAATCAAACCTTCAGTTTGCTTGTGCACCCAAACCCCCTGCTAAGTCAGTATGGGTGGTGTAAAAAGGCAAGGCTGGATGCTGAGAGAAGAAACCAGATAAAGCAGGAAAAATGTAAATCTTAAGATTATGTCATTTAAGTATCAGTATCAAGAGTAATGGAAGATTAATTCCCATCATCCTGTTGCTTTTCTGACTACACCTCCCTATCTGCCAGCACTAAAATACAAACCTCTAGAGTCTGTCACAGCAGTGGGATAGCACTAATTCAGAAGTGTCTTCACCACACATTTAGAAAGCAAATAGAAACACCATATTTTAACTGTAGGTGGAACTAAGAAAAGTAGACTTTAATAGCCTGAAGCAGAATTAGCCATAATATAGCATTGGCACATGATACAGCAGATTTGAAGCATATTATTTAAATTATTTGGCCATTTACATAATGTGGGTCACGTTAAGCCTTGTTTTCATTTCTCCACCGGAAAACAGAGCTGCTTTTTTTGGTGGGCTTCAAAGAGTTAACACAAATCCCCCAATCATTATCCAGCTCCCACCAGTTAGAACTAACTATGTACGACTCTCACACTTTGTTAAATAATTACAGGTTGGACTTTTCCCATGTTTGTTCAAGACAGTGTTATTTTTCCCACCTATTAGTGACTCCAGGCACTTGAATTGCTAAGTGTTGCAATGTTCCTGGAAATAAATTTCTCTAATAGACATAAAGCCAGCATTCCGGGGGATATGCAGTGGAGGTGGTGTGAGTGGTTGTTTAACAGTACTTAGAATTTCACTAAAATAAGGTGAACAGAAGGTGTTTGGGTAGTAGAAACAAGTTTGTGACCCATCTTAGTCTGAACTCCAGGTGTCCCCAGAATAAAGATCAAATCAAGTACTTCTGGATTGATCTGAGAGGGTAGATTTCACAGGGTGCCTGCTAATTACCTACCCAGGGCCTAATTACAACCCCTTTGTTTGTGGGATTCCCTGACATGAATGTTTAGCTGATAAGATTGATAAACAGGACATTTTCTTTCTTCCCAGTTTTTAAAAGCTGCACATATTTTTAAGTTACCATAAAATTCATTCACATATGGTTGTGGATCTTCCAGTAAATTTCTTCTAAATACATTCTTAATCTTAGAACATTATTTTTTTCCCACAAGGCAGTTGATAAGTTGTTACAATTTAATGTTATAGTTAGTTCAGTAGAATCTTTTTTTTAGGAAAGTTAAAGTAATTGTGGTTGGTGTGAGCTTTGCTCCCATGGATTTGTCTGTTTTTCCTGGCTGAATCAGAGATAGGGTAATATTAGAGGAGACATTTTGACTTTATGAGTGATGGGAAAAAATCATTGAAACAAATTACTGTTTTCCAGCTATGAAGGTATCAAACATATGCCAAGTAATCAGCTTGCTAGTGTAATAGGTTCATGAAGGAAAAGGGTTTTCTAATCTTATTCACTGATGTTTTTCCCGAGACAGCAACAGCTTTTATAAAATGAGGCTTGTAACTTCTCATTACAGAATCTAATCTGCCCAGAAGACATTGAACAGCTGCAGAACCCTAACATCTTCTAGCTGTAAATTGCTTTTATTATTTATCTTTGTTTAACTAAAAAAGAAAGGGGCATCAGATGATTTAACTAGACAAGAATTAAGTGACATTAGCTTTTGACAGCAGCAAATTATTCCTTTACATACTGAATTGGTTTAGATAATTCTGAAGTCATGAATGTCTCCTTATTTTTAATATCCAAATTTCATAAAACTGATACATTTTATAGATGGATTGCTTAGAAAAATTAATTTAACTTTAACACTGGAAGTCAGAAGTGATTGATTTCCAAGTCAGTCTCACTCTCCTGCAGAGTTTCTGCAATGATAATATCTTGCATTGGTACAGTGATTTCCATATTCAAAGATTACGCATGCGCAGTACTGCAGAAAATATTAATCACATACAGAGGTCAAATGGTTTGAGGAAGATAACAAAGCTTAAACAAGCTTGTGGAATGGATCTGTAATAAAAAAACAGAGATCAGGACTTGCTGGTGGTTCTTCCTCTTTCCCTTTTCTATTATCTACAGTTCTCAGACTGTATTCCTGGTTGTTGAGTAAATGGTTTTACTTCAGAGAAGAGGGAGAAGGAACATATTAAATATGAATATATTTTAATGGTTTGTTGTTCTATTTTGGTTTTTGTAAAATAAATAATTTTAAAATATTTTGTAACAAGTTTTGAGAAAACTAAGCAAGATGTAGGGAGTTATTATTTTTTTTTAAATGGGAAAAACACGAACCTGTGGTACTGAATTGCCTTTGCTGAGTCACTGTTGTATAAATCACACAGGTGATGACTTACTGTGTCTAAATCTCTCTTTTGCCATTCTCTTTTAATTGTTTCAAAGCCATTCTCTCTCTTGCCCTGATATGATATGGTGGTATCAGCTGCATCCTTAGTGGCCCTTACTATTTCATGCAGAAAAATACCTAAACACATCAGCAAACAGGTCTGAGCTTTTAGAAAGACCTTGTTTTCTCCTTTGACTTTTGTGAAATAGACTGTGTGAAAACCTTTTTCATAGCTTGGCTGGTTTTGTGCCTGTTTGCTTTTGGAGATAGGAGCTTCAGGAGGCCTGGAAGTACCTTTCTTCAGCGATAACTCTCTGTCATCCAAATCCTGATTTATATCTTTACCTTTTGCTCTTTTGAATCCTGTTTGCCTTAGAGAAAAAGTGCAGCAGTTTGGGCAAGAGAAGACAACTTGGTGCTGAAGAAAACGATCACAGACTGTTGTTAGATTCCTTTCCCTCTTTCTCTTGCACACTTCATTTGGGGGTTTTGCTTTGTCTTGCCCCCTTGAAGTGCCCTCTGCAGAGTTAGCGGGGCGCTCTGCCCGGCTGGCTGGGCACTGCTCCTGGCTGGCTCCTGGCTGGCTCCTGGCTGGCTCCTGGCTGCTCTGGGCCTCTCTCCTGGGAGCTGGCAGCACAGGATGCTTGGCTCCAGGGGGAATAACTTTCTCCCCTGAGCAGAGCTTTGCCTGCTGGGGCTCCGCTGGCCCCCCGTGTGTGGAAGCACAAATGCCAGCTGAGCTACAAACCCCATGCATTGTGTCACCCACCCGTGCCAGTTAACTGTAGTCATTTCACCATATGCAAAGTATTTATGTTCCTCGTGCCAGTTAGGACAATGGATGTTATAAATAAGGGACCAGATTATCAATTTAACAATTATCCATTTATTTTGTACTACATTGTAGCTTTGTTTGAATGTAATTTTGTGCTTTGTTGTAGCTTTGTAAGTTGGGATTTCTCTTGCAGTTTAAGAAAGAAACCCACACTTAGTTGTGAAGAAACCGGCCTCTTATCAGGGCTTGCATTTACAACCCCCTCCTTACCCCTTTTGAAGCTGGCCTGCCTGGAGAGTAGTAGATAAAGAAAAAAGACAGAAAGAAAAAAGAGAAGAAAAGGGGCTAAATATGCAAACTAGAGCCGAAAAGACCCTTGGGAGTAAAAAAATCCCTAGAAAATAATAATTTAAAACGAGCCAACAAACTTTTAAGAAAAATGAACCAGGTTGCTCTATCGGCAACTACTACCTGGCCAGCTTTTGAGTTTCTTCAAGTAGTCACCCTGATGAAAAAGTCTATTGGAGCCACTGCCCTGAGGACGGCGAATCAGCACCATCCCCTCCGTATCCACCTTCGTGCACAGCCCCGGCCCGTGAGGAACACTCGAGGGCCCGGCTCTATCACAGGGAGTGGCAGAGCCGAAGTTCCTCCTCCTCCAAGTCGAAGCTGGGGCAACGAAGCTGGGCAGGGCCCCCACCCGAGCTGATCACTTTTAATAAAGGCTTAAAAAGGACCATCAGTCCTGCCCTTTTTATTTCAATGGATATTTATTAAATATAACTCTGCTCAAGAGTACCCAGGCCAGTGGTGAGCAGTGCTATGCATATATATTAGAAGGAGATTTTTTTTTTTTCTGTCAGAAGGCAGTTTTTCTGGGGAGGAAAGGGAGAGTCTGCTGAATGTGCTGTAGCTCAGGAAAGCTTCACCTTCATCAACTGTTTGCTTAATTTATAGTGCTTTGCACTGCAAAAACGTGTATCTTATGTTATCTAGCTGTTCCTTGACACTTTTAGCAACTTTTCTCGCTCTTTAAAGTGAACTTAGCAGTGCTGACAATGCAGGTGCTTCAGTTTAGGCTGACTTGAAAACCTAGTGTGAATGTGTGAAGTGGAGGAGGGCTGTGAGCTCTTACAGGGTCCTGCCTGTGGTCCTTGTACTGATTCTGTCCAGCTTTCCTGATGGGAGTGAGTGAAGGAGGCCAATATCTGCTCCTTCTCTTTTATCACCTCTAGTTAATATCCACCCAATTCCATTGCTAGAAAGCCTTCTGGGTATAATTTTGGTATATATGAGCAATGCAGCAACTGTGGTTAATGATCCTGTCCATCATGTAAGTCACCAGCATAATTTTATGGGATTACTTTGCACAGGGTCCTATGCTTTGTATTGGTGTAACATGAATATCAGCAGCTTCAATCAGTAAATGTCAAAATCTTAATTGCCAATTAAGTGTTTTACGCAGTGTTTCTGATGCCATCAGTTATGGAGAAACAACTCTCCTGCTTTCACTCTTTACTTCCTTAGCTTCCTGCAGTAATATTTGAATGCTGCTACATCTTCCAAAGAGCTGTTGTTTAAAAACACATTTATCTTAAAGAGTTTCCCTTCTTTCTGCACTCTAACCTGGCAGTGACTGCACAGGGGGACATTGGCTTGGGTGGATCTTTTCTGTCCGAGTCCAGGTCCTTATGCCCAGAGCTGTAGAACGAAGGGGCTTTACTGAGAGCAATATATGTGACTAATTGTACCTGTTACAGGTCATTTGTGTTTATTGGGTGCTTGACTAGCAGATAGCCTTAGAGAAGTGCAGAACAGTTATAGCATAACCCTTGATTGTGGAGACTGTCAGCTGTTTACAATTTTAAAAGCTGATATTGCTTATAAAAGCCTCTACGTATAGGAAGATTTTCTGTCATAAATATAAGTTATCAGTGAAGAAATGCTGCTTAGGAATATGAAATTCATGCTGAAAATGGGTGGGGTTGAACAATCTACACAGATATTTGCTACACACGTCTAACCTTAGAAGAGAGATTCTCCTGATGGGGAAAGTTTGAGGATTCCATTACAGACACAATGAGGTTTGAGATCAGTATTTACTACCCCTGGGACTCAGCTACTTTCTAATGACAGGTCTTACTGAAATGAGTAATTTAAGAGTGTGAGATGGCAACACACAGGTTGTGAACTTCCCTCCTGACCAAATTAATGGCAAAATAGCTATTTAAGGAGTCTGGATTAATCTTTAGACCTGTTAAAATAATGCATGTTTTTGGATATTATGCATGTCTGTCTAGAGGTGTGTGGGTAAATATACTTTGGTATATAAAAAAGTATATAAATATATGCACACACATTTGGAATGCATATCTACATGCTTACTGCTCAAAATTGTTAAATTCCAGGGGGGTTTATTGGTTCCCTGTTTCCTGTCATGCACCTTGGTGTAATATAGAGACCAGGGTTTTACATACACGTGGGCTTTATTTATCCACAAAACAACTTTAAAAGATAAAGAATAACAGAGAGCATGGAAAGCATATCTCAAATATCCTTCAGTAACTGATGAGCAACTTGCACATCTTTGATTGTGTCTGTTTTTTATGTATATTCATGCTGGGAGTGATTGCAGGCAGTCTTTTATCTTTTGTATTTTTTTTATTCTTCTGGTGATGGTGTGGTCTTTCAGACTAAATAGCGACTGAAGTATCTCTTTTCCCAATGTGTTATTTTGATTGAGATGAAGAGAACTCTCCTTCCCTGTCCAAGCTTGATACATTACCAGCTGTGAGCATGGCCTGATTTCTGAATGTAGGTTCTACAGCAGATTTTAAGCCTTAAGGACTTAAAGTGTAGCTGTAATTGGGGAATGGTTTCATAAAAGCTCATGGGCTGCTGAAGAAACATGAGACTCTGATTTAAAAGAAAAAAGGAATATAAGGGATAAGAGGGTAAAGAAGACCCTTGCAGACTGAGGTGCTGTGTGGTGTGAAAGCCCAAAGCAAGCCCAAATCTGAATTAAGAGTTACCAAGTTTCTTCCTTCACTCTAGAAAGGAAGATAAGATAAATGGCAGGAGAAAGGGGTGGGAGGAGAGGAAATTTGTTTTTTCTTCTTGGCTGCTTGCTCTTTTTGAAAAATGCCTTACAACTGCTGTATTCAGTATCTGTACAAGCCTTTGTCATGCCTGAGTATGTGCAGTATGAACATGCATATGAACAGATATTGCAAAAAGAACTGATACAATTCCCCATTGAAAATGTAAAATATCAGCTTTAAGTCTGGATCCCTTTCCAGCATTTGTATCTGGTTTATGTTTCTTTGACTCTGTCACACAATTGCATTATTGTCATCACTGTAAGTATCCATTACATAGGGTTCTGTCAATGCACAACTAGATACAAAACTTATTAAGAGAAGCGTTAATATATTGTATATGAAGACCAGACACAAATTGTGGGAACTTCTATTATGATTTAGCTTTTGAGAACAGCAGTGTAATAGAATACTGATGTTATCATATGTCGCAGTAGTTTTATGGACTGTAGGGTATTGCAAATCCCATTGTGAAGCAATTGAAATTTAGAACCTTTTACAGAGCTGTGAAGTTTCAGAATATGCCTGCTGAGGTATCTGTAGGCACATGAAGGGGTCTGACAAGGAGCTCAGGTTTGTAGAACCTGCAAAGCTTAGTTTGTTCTTTTAAATGTTCCATTTAACGTATTTGACCAAGATATTCATATAAATATGAATCAAAGCCCTTATTTCTCACTTAAGAATGTATAGTAACAATTTAATTACATTTAAGATGCTCTTTATAGCCTAACTGCATTCCCACACTTCTCTTTGGTGCTTTCACAAGCCATTCTCTTAACTGTGGTGCTGCAGATAGTTACCCCTTAGATTAATTTCTTAAGGCAAAAAAAGCTTAGTGCTGTCTTTCTGTTCCTGTTCTGTAATTTTTCAATTCATTTCCCACAAATTTTACAAAAGACTGGGTGTCTTAAGAGATGCTGTGTGTTTCAGGGGCTGGGAGTGGAGAAAGAGAACATGCTTTTTTAGAGAACCTCAGAGAGGGAAAGGCTGTAGAGGAAAGTTTATGGTTTAGTAGATGTAAAAAAAAAAATCAACTTGATGAAAAGATCAAGAATGTCCCAACCACTAGAAAAGTTTTAATTAAATCTGGCTGTTTATTAGGCAGTCTAACCAGAGGATGGATTGGCAATAGGTTCTGTGGCTCACATACATCTCTGTTTCCCCATTAGCACGTGACTGTGGACAGATCTTCCTCAGGAGCCAACTTCCCACCAAAATGATGCAACATTTAACAGCTTTACCTTCTGCTTCCTCTGAACTACAAACAGTGCTGTAGTAATTAGACATTTTGCCTTTTCTTTAGGGATTTGGGCTGTATTATTTCATGATGGTAACAATGTCATTAGCAGTCCTGACAGAAGAATTCTTAGGGTTTGGGGGTTCTTTCATTTCTCAATGTATTCTGCAAAAACATACCTAAATTGCTCTAAAATACCATATGCAGTTTCCACAAAAGGAAAAAATCTTTTCCTTCATCTCATACCCTCACACATCCAACAGTTTTACGTGATAGTAATATATTTCCATATGATACATGCAGTAAATGAAGATTCAGAATTTATAAAGCTGCTTCTTTCAACTTCACAGTGTTGAAGCAGAGCCAGCACATGTGAAAATTAAATGCACACAGTGGGCACGAGTGTCACGTTCCTGTCAGAGGTGTGTCAAACCTCAGGCTCTCTGCTTCTTTGCAGCACATTGCAAAGAAATAATTAGAAGCTGGTCTTGCTCAAACTTCCCTTGAATGTTTAGGATATTCATGGTAGTATTTCATAAGAATAGCATAATCATGAATAATAACAGTAATTATTCCTATCATCAATATTAGAATTATTTCCTCTCAAATGCAAGTCTACAATGAAAATATTCAATGCATATTGAATTTTCTGCAACATAAAATATTGTAGATGTGAGTTACTGTGGAATAGCTTAAATCCATTTCTGTCATATAATAACTTGGTCATTCAGTCTTATCAATTTATCCAGTGCTAAAATATAATAAAAAATAACGATAGAAGTCATTTGCCTATGTTCTGGTAATTTTTTTATTTCAAAAATTTTTGAAGGGAAGGAAGTACTTCATGCTATTTGCTGGTACCAGGCATTGCAAAGTTGGTGGTTTCAGTATCTACGTGTGCCTTTGGTCGATTGCTGCATTCCAAATATAATTTATATGTGGGAGCTGGAACTTTTCATTTTATTGTCTTTTTTTTTCCCCCTCACTTGGAATTTCATGTGTGATTACATAAGTTTACCTGTTGGTACAAACCCAAGGATAATTCATATAAAGTGAGGGGTCCTTGATTCAGAAATGAAGGTGTAACTAGTGGGCAAATCAGTGTGTATTTTCTCTTCTGCTGTTTCTTTAGGAGTGATGGCAATAAGGATACACCATTTGATGTAGTTTTGCTGTGTTTTAACATTTGTAGCAGATCTCTGCCTTACAGACTTTGGCAGTATCACAAAGGTCATATTTTCTTACATTAAATTATTCATGAAGGATTTCTTCAATGCACTAGATAAGCTTGCAGTGCAAAACAAACAAACAAAAAAAACCCCAACAACTCCAAAACCTGTCTTCATTTGTGTGCATTTGATGGACTGGGTTGGTGGAAGGTTCTGGGACTTCACAAAAGAACAGGATACCTGAGTGTGAACATTGTTGTTGACTTGATGCCATTGCTTTAGGTGACCAAGCCCACGTTGTTGCTGTGGGCTGAGGAATTGTACCCATTAGGGTTTGAGCTTCAGGGCTGGAATCAACCTGGCTGGGCAGGAAACTCTGCTCCTACAGCTCTGGTGCAGAAAGCAGTGGGTGAGGAAGGACAGCAGAGCTGAGAGCCAGCCCAGATGCCAGCTTTAGCCATCTCTAAAGTGGAATAATTGCCTTTCAGTGCCACTGCCCCTGTGCCTCCTGTCACATCTCTCCGTGGGTTTGGGGAAGATCCCCACAGCATTGCAGAGATCCTTAGCTTGGAGACAGCCCTTGTGTGGTTGTGTCATGCCTCAGAGATTCCTGTGCTGGAGCAATTTTCCTGGTTAAAAAACCCCAAAATATCAATCAGTCCACTACTGTTATTTGAAGAGATTTACAGATGTGATGTGATTTCAGGAAATGTGGTACAAAGGGCTGGGTTGGTGCCAGAGCAGAGACTGAGGGGCTGTGCACAGCAGTAATGGAGGGTAACCATGGACAGTTACAGTGAATTACTTGGCTGGTGGGGTTTTCTCATTACATTCATTGCTGACCTTTGATCCCTGTGTCCTCTTTCCCAGGTCGTCCCATTCCACCTACATCCTCGTCCAGCCTTCTCCCATCTGCTCAGCTGCCCAGTTCTCATAATCCTCCACCAGTTAGCTGCCAGATGCCATTGCTAGACAGCAACACGTCCCATCAAATCATGGACACCAATCCTGATGAGGAGTTCTCTCCCAATTCATATCTGCTGAGAGCGTGTTCAGGGCCACAGCAGGCTTCCAGCAGTGGTAAGAAAATTACAAACATATGGAGTTTGTTTGTGACATGTCTGTGCCAGTTTTATGCATTCTTTTTTAAAGTGCAAATGTGTTCTTGCATCAGCACAAAACTGAGAGCATCTATGGAAATGGGGCAAAGAAAATCTCACTGGATCATTTAATGGAAAATTCCTGGAAACACAATCCATCATATATGGTGTTCCTTCATTTTGCTGTAGAGAGATTTTTAGTCTGAAGTATGGTAGAAGCAGCAGAAAAAATATTATTGAATTCTTGTCATCAGTGGGATTTATTTTTCAAAGTAGGTTTCCTGCTCCTTGTTGCAGCTGGTAGGAGAGAAATGTACACACAGTGGTTCTTCGTTCTGCATGGGCTAATCTAGTTTATCATTTGGTGATGAGGTTTTGTATCTAAAAATGCATGTTGCTTCTGCCAGTCTGTGTCTGTTCTTGTTTCCAAATGTGTCTGCTTCTATACTTATAATGTCACATTTAACTAAGATCTGCTATTTTTCAGTAAATTAATCCTTGTCTTTCAGGCCACTATTTTAAAACATTTGCAGCTCTATCAGTCATGGAATCTGTAGTGCCTAGGATTTTCTTTCTTCTTTTTTTGTCTTTTTTTTTTTTTAAATTTTTATTGGTAGGTTCTGACCTTTCATTTTGACAGCCAAAAACTAAAGAATGAAGATGCAATCCCTTTTTAGAAATACAGACAAATCAAAAGAAGCTGTTCTAGCTCCTTTTTTTTTTTTATCATACATATATGTTGGGTGTTATTTAAATAAACACAATAGGTTTAGAGCTTCTGTACAGTTTCTGGTCTGCCTGAGGGGTCTCTTTGCTGTAACAAGGCAGCTCTGAGCAGCACTGGAGGTTCTGTGTGCTGTGGGACTGCTGGGGTGCACACAGCACACCTGAACACCCCCCCTTTAACAGGGGCTGTGCTGGGAGGGTGACACAGGGAGCAGAAGCTGAAACACAACATTCAGAGTGGATCTTAGGTATAAATTCTTCCCTAAGAATTGGATTAGAGCAGGTGGCCCTGGGAGCCTGTCCAGTCTCTGTCCTTGGAGCTTTCCAAGAGCACTTTGGCTGAAATCCTGAGCTACTTGTTCTGACCTCAGAGCTGCCTTTGCTTGGCAGGACACTGGACAAGGCACCTCCTGGGGTTCCTTCCCTCCTGAATTGTCCTTTAAATCTGTTCAGGTGTGTTAAAATATAATTGCACAAAGAAATAATTATTCAGAGGTTGAGTGTGCTTCCTTGCTCCTCAGGTTTATTATTGTGGGAAAATGATGCCACTTCTGAGGGGGTTTAAGAGATTCAGAGTGATCTGGGTGCTGCAGACCTCACAATCTGAAATGGGCAACTCTGTAGAAACCATGGGAATGGGGAGAGGGTCAGGAAGTGGTGGGTGTGATTTATCTTTGAGTCAGTGTAGTTTCAAGGGTCCTTTGCAGGAAATGGCTCAGCCATTTCTGAATGAGGGTGATCCAGCTGATTGAAGGGTCTTTGTGTTTTCTAAAGGGTCTCAGCAAAATCTGTCACTAAATGCTTTCAAGGGAGCATTTCACCTAACAAAGGGTAAGAGAGAAGGTTCCTGCAGGGTGAGCAGTTATTTGAAAGACAGTGAGCACAAGTTGGAGCCCCCCAATGAATTTTCATAGGACATTAAAATACTCAGGGAAGATGGTGGCCTAGGAAAGTAGGTGATGGCAGGGGGCTAAGAATGAGATCAGCTTGTGGAGAACCACAAAGCACCAAGTAACAGAGAAATAAAGTGATGAGGGGACCTTAGGGCAGTGAAATGTAAAGGGATATTCATGAATGAAGCAGCTCTGGTTCCTGGGGTGGTGTTGGATCATTACCTATGTGCAGGAGGAGCTGGGGAATGCTGGCCTCATCTCAGGAACCAGGAATGTTCAAGAAAGGAATAAAGAACAAGAGGGAACATTGTCTAAGGGGTGTGGTCTGTCAAGCAGCTGATGAGATTTTAAAAGGGAATGGGAAAAGTAAGTGGGAGAGGGATGAAATAAGTAGAAAAAAATCCAGGTCAGGGAATGTGAACTTAAAAAAAGAGACTTGGAGGATGCTCGAGCACTCGGTAACTACAGCCACTGCTGGGACTGAGGGAACCAGCATGGCTTTTCTTAGGAAGCCAAATGTAGGAAGTACCAATAAAGCAACATGAGAAAATTTGATGGAAGAGCACTTTATGTTTCATTTTAAATCATAATAATTGTTTCTTTCTATCCTTAAAAGCTTCATGTTTAATAATTGTTACTGTGGGCTGACTGAAGGAACCTTTTTGGCATCCTCTGATAGACTTTGCTTTGTCCATTCTCCATTTTTACACTTACCCCCCTACAAATCCCATTTACTTCTTTATTAAACAGTCACATAATATGTAATGGTTTTTAATTTTCAGGATATAAGGTGCAGGTGTCCTTTTTTAATATTTTTTTTTTTACCACAGACACGTGTATAATTGCTTGATCACCACAGAGGGTTCTGTAGCATGAGTTCTTCTGGACTTAAGACATCCTCTGGAAAATAATGAGCCTTTCCTAATGGTGTCATTTCTTTTGTTTAGTTCTCACAATGTTTCTTTAGAGAGTTTATAAGAAAATACCACAGATAATGACTAATACATGAAATTGGAGAAGGTTACTACTTTTTATGGCTTATCATTATCCTTGAAAGATTTTCAGAGTAGCTTTTACCATCTACATGACAAGAAAAGGTTGATCAGGCTCTGGTCGTGTTTGGTTTGTTTTATTTTTTTTTTTTCTTTTTTTTTTGTTTTTTCTTTTTTCTTTTTTTTTTTTTTATATTTACCAATGTCTTCATCTAATTCCACTACAGAAGTGTCCTCTTGTTTGTCTGATTGGATGCTTCTCTTGCTCCAAGCTCTGTAATTACAGGCTGGCTCCTCAACAGGTTTAAGATGAACCTTTTTGGATAGGAGATGACACTCACCCACATGTGTTGCCCTGTGCCCTTCACAAGAGCCATTCTTAATATACATAGAAGAAATCATTTGCTTAAAAAAATTACCTAATCAAATATTCTATCAAATGAGCAATCTATTGTTGATATTATGAAGGCCTTTAATCTATAATAAATCTTTGTTAGAACTCATCAGAACTCCCAGTTTGAAAGAAATGTGATTATAGCACTCTTAAAATGACATTACATCATCGGGGTGATTGGTTTATCATTTGGAGAAGCGACATCAATCATAACTAGCATAACCACACAGTAAATGAATTCAACCTTTCTACTGCAGAACAATGACACAATAATTGCTCAAAATCAGGCTTGAAATGAAATCAGAAAATGCACTTTCTTTAAATATGATGTTAACCTAATGGAATATATTATTAAAAATCATGTTCGAGGAAGTTCTATGTAATTAAAAATATGTGAAAATGTATTCCTTTTTTCTCTCATTAGAACCTGTTTCAGTTGCAGAATCATTTTCTATGCAATGAGATATTATGCTGGTTTTAATTGAACTTCCATCACTTACATTCCTCTGCTTGTATTTCTTAATATAATATGCAGCACAATTATATGTGATGAAAGACAAGAGGTTTTTGAAATCTGGTGCACCTGCTGATAGTATTTTGAAAAACACAAACATTGTAGAAGGAAATGAGACCTTTTACCTATGAAAAGTTAGTGGATTTTTTTTTTTCTTTTGAAAGAAGGTCAGTTCCTGTCATACCATTTTCTGAGATGATTTCTTACCACTAACAGTAAGAATAGGTTTATTTCTTCTTCTTCTTGTATGTGTTTTATATGTTTTTTTCTGATAATGTAAGGTGACTCAGCTTGTTGAAATGCCATCTTAATGTCTTCAGTCAAAATACAATAAAACAGGCTGTTTTTCAAGCTTAGATGGAAAACAGAGAAGGGTTCTGTTGTCTGTATCTTTGCCTTTACTATAGAGGATTTACTGCTCTCAAACCAAGTTTTGAGCTCACAACACAAAAACTTTTTGTTCATTTTTCAACTTGAGTAAAAGCCATAGGATGTGCCTACTCACATATTGGGTTTTCATATAATGGATCCATAACTGGACATGCCTCAGCTTCTGCCATTCTAACAGTGAGAAAGCAGGAGCAGAATGATTGCTGGAGTATTTTGATTTGGGAGAAATTCTAAACTGAGGTTTAGATATTGTCACAATTCCCAAGAATTTGCTGAAGTTTGACTGCAAGAGGAATGCTGCCCATTTTTTCTGTCTTTTTGGCTCAGAGAAGATGACACAAACCATTTGGCTCAGTGTTACAATATCTGCCCACGGAGTAGTTTGGACTCTGCTTAAAAGACAAGGTTTGCTTTGATTTTTTCACAAGCAGTTTTTGGCAGCAAGGAGAGAAGAAAAGAGAAACAGGTTGGCTTGAAGGAAATAATTGTTGTTCTTTAATGCTGTCTGTTAGTTAGAGCTGAAATAAAGAATAAGACTCCTTTTGCTTATGACCCTATTGGGTGGAAATATTGTGTAAACTGTCAATTTTCATTTTACATTCAGTATAAATATCTAGATGGATCTCCTGCATTCAAGAGATACTACCTGTCTATAGAAATTCATTATTATTAATGTGTAATTACCACTACCTACCTGCTGTTTATTCCAATTTGTAAAAATCTTCTCTGAAAGATGCCAGAACTTGAACTAATGCACTGTAGCTGGAGGAATTATTTTAGATCCTCTGCTGGGAGTGCTTGGAAGTGTTTCTTTTATAGCCCTCTTGCAATCTGGCATCAAGTAAAGAAGTATTTCCAGTTTTTCCTCTATAATGCAAACCAAAATATAGAAGTATAGTCATCTTTAAAAAATAAATGAAACCTATAGAAAAATAATTACACCCTTCTGGTGATTAAGCATCACCTCCTACTGAATGAAGACCTCAGTTTTCTGTACCTGTCAACATACAGGATAGAAAATACAGTAGCAGCCACAAAAATCTAGAATCTATAGCTTTAATTTTTTTTTTATTTTTTTTTTTTTTTAATCCTCATGAAGGATTGACTTTGGTTTACTTAAGAGACTGAATAAAAGAGTTTGGGTAGCTCAATAGGTAGTGAGGGAAAAGTAGCAACAAGAGACACAAGGAATTGGAATATTCTTCTCCTTGTCAATAGTGCAGCTGGGGCCAGGAGAATGTTGTTTTCTCTGGTGCTTGTTGGTTGTTCTTGCATTTGTTTACTTTTGCTTTTGTTTCATTTGATGTCTGTACATCAATTCTGAGATCAGGTAGGGTGGAACGGTGAATCAGAAAGAAAATGTTGGCCTCCTTCATCATCTTCCTTTCCTAACTGCTGTATATGATTAAGAGTTCAGCAGCATCTTTTGGAACCTCTTTCAGAATATTACATTGCAGAATTTGTCAAGTTATGCTTAGAGCAGCAACAGTTAAATTCAGTTTCGGTTCAGGGTTTGTGTTTTCTGCATTATTTCCTACAGTTCCCATAACTGGCTCCAAAAGGCAGCCCTGCATTACAGCTGTGTATATAATTCTCCTAAGAAAGGGTACTTCTTATTCAATATATTCACAAGGAAGTGCCATAAGGAACTTTCTTCTGATGACATTTTACAGCAATGCAAAAAAAGGGTGGTAAAGGATTGATCATTTTCATTTCTGTTTCCAGATTCAAAGTAAATTATATATTTGTTTCTGCTCTGGAGCCTGGCCCAGCTTTGAGGTTGTAAGCAAGAATGTCTTTGTACACATACTGTTTGCACAGTGTGGGGATGTAGCAGCAAGGCCTTTAAATAAATAAATTTTCTCCAAATTTGTTTCTAGCACTTAAATTCTCTAAATCCTTAATGTCCAGTTTCATTCTCATTCTGTTGCATCTCTTGAGCACTGACTCTAATTTTAGAGCTTAGAACTGGAATTAGAACTGGAGGGAACAGCATGAACAATGTTTTCCCACTGAAACCAAAGGGTGTGCTTTTTCTAAAGTATCAGCTCCATGGTGCTGCAACTATTACTGATATTATTGCTGCTGCTAATCTGTGTACCCTGTGTTGATGATGCCTGCAGATGTCTGAATTTCAGCCAGAAGACATGATTCTAGACATTAAGATACTGCAGAAACATTCTATTTATTAATTTATGAATTCATAATAACAGCAATCAAATCTCAAACAGAAGGTTCTATGGTAGTAAAAATGATAATGAATTACAAAAAACTATAGAATTTATAACAGACTTGAATTCTGTTGTTTACATATTTTTCTTAAGCTCACCTTGGTTTTGAGAGAGATTTTTTTTTTAGCTGCTTTTCATTGTTTAAGGTTTGTAAATGTGTTGAACTGGGAACCCCTGTCGCAGTAAAAGCCCCCCAGCAAAGCAGCTGCAGCACTGACTTTCCAAGCTGCCATTTCTGTGTGCATTGCTCTGCTTTCTGACAGCTTCCCTGATGGCTGGGACACAACTCGGTGACTGTGGCCAGTCACGCCTCCTCTCATTTCCAGTGCTTATTCTGTCTCAGGGCAGCTACTTAGAAATCACCAATAACTTGGAACTTGGGAAAGCTTTTGAAGCTTCAGAAACTCAAGGCTCGATGTTGCTGCCCTGTGTCATTGCACCAAGAAAATCAGTGCCTAGACTTGGTACCTTGCTCGAAAACTGAAAGGCACTGAGGATACTGCAATTATAAGCAGAAAAGATCCTTTTTTTTTCTTCTCATTCTTTCATATGCTGAGTCCAGATGCTGCTTGTGTGTTTTTCCTTTGTGTGTAGAGAAAGGCTAAAACTGTTCTTGCCAACTCTCTCTGTAAGTCATGCTGTATGGGAAGATATTTTCCAGGCTTTCTAATAATTTTGTCTTTTGATACAGAGTTTTTTTATCTTCTGAAGTGTGTCTCTTTTCATTGGCCTGAAAATTTCCATAGTGGATAGTGCTGCTGTTTGTGTGGAAAGGCAACATGCAGAAAACAGTTCATGTTTTTAGCTGCTACCAACACAATTCAGTAGCTGATGGAAAGTGAAGAGTTGAACATTTGCAAGCTCCCTCTTCATGGGCTACAAAGTAGAGAACCTCAAATTTAGGATATCAGTGTTTCAAAATATTTTGCAATATTTGTGCACTGAAGGTTTTGTGGGTTGCTTGGTTGGTTGGTTTTGTAATAGCTGACCATTTAATAACCTCCTTCTTTCTCCCTACAAATCCAAGTAAGTGCCATTAGAAACACTTGAAGGCGAGGAGGCACTTTTCATCTGAGTCAATATCTTGTCTTATGGATTTTCTGATTTTGATATGCCATACACTTCTGGTTTATTTGAATGATAAATTGTGCATTTATCTAGTGCTTAATTATTACTCCTAGTTATAAAATTACATTAATAGATTTACAGTTTTGATACCTGTTTCTAATATGATTATAAATATTAGCATCTTATCAGGCAAACTGTAAATATATTTCAGCTATTTATCACATTAACATCTCTAGAAACTGCGTTTGTCTTCATATACAGTATGATAAAATCAATAGAAATTATGACTTTTTTTCCTTCAGAAGCTATTCAGTCTTATTTTAAAAAATACAGGAGATGGAAAACTTCAGCACATAACTGGAGAAACTGATCAGTGGTTACTAATTATTCTCAGTGTTGGGGTTTTTTTTGCCCTATTAACGCCTGACTCTTTGCCTGGCAATTCTCCCATGCATGTCTGCAACATCCCTTCAGCATAAACAGAAAGAAATCTGTACTCTGTCATTTTACTCAGAATATTTTTCCCTTTGTGTTTCCCTGCCACAGCCCTGTTGCCCTCTGGGAACACGTGCCCTGAAAGGGTTTGCACATAGAGCTTTATTGATGAAACTTCTGCTGAAAACAGAGCTTAGCCAAGCAAAATATCCTTTCCTGTTACTTCCTAACCCAGCTCTTCAAATGCCCTAAGCCATCTTGTAAGGATGTGCTGCCTCCCTGCAGCTTCTGCTGGTGAATGCTTTTGCAGACCAGGATTTTGTCCTACACCCTCAGCTTTAGCAACCTTGTGCAGACACTGCTGCAGTGGGAGTGTAATAAAGATCTGTGCTTCCTCCACTAAACAACTGCTCTATTTTGGTGCAGAGTTACTGGAATGTCTCTTGGGAGAACAAGCAGATGTCCAGGTGGGCTCTTCCACGGGGCTCTCTGGGGTGATGCTCTTGGCTTGCCCCGGGTCTGCCCTGCTGTGGCCCTGCACAGCTGACACTGCAGCACTCCAGGGAGTCAGGAACTCCAGGGCCAGTCTTGAACTGACCAATTCCCACAATGTTGGAAATTATTATGGACAAAAACTGTACATGAGGGGTTGGGTTTTTCTCATGGAAGCAAATCAAGCAAACAACATTGTCTTTTCTATTACGTTGCAAATATGCGTAATTTATGTTTCTGACAGATTGTTACACAGAGAAGTCAAAGACTTTGAATATTTGTAGAAGTTAATTACTGGCCTGAGTAAATGCTTAATTTTCAGATGGTTTCACATCAAGGCATAGAGGGAATCTTTTTCCATTTTGTCAGCTCCCAAAATGATTCTACAACTCAGTCTGACATTCACACGTGAAGGAAATTTTGTCTCTTGCTCTGTTCCATTTGTTTGGATTTTGTGTTTTCTTCCAGTCTGTAGCAACACTGCACTTGCTCCCAGTTCCCCAGGTTGCTTTTATTGCAGTGACCTTTTCCATCCATGTAGGATGCTATTTGTCATTCCTCTCTCCTTGGATCCCTGCCTCGCCCCACCAAGGTATTGCCTCACACGTCGCTCCTGTACAATGGTTCCTTTCTGTCTAATGCACCTGTGCTGGCTATCATGGGGCTGCAACAGTGGGATTTTCAGAAACTGAGCTTTTCTCTCCTTTTATTCATGTCAGGGGTAATGATTTTTGAAATAAATAAATAGACACCTACAAGCAGAACCATAACACCATCCTTACGATTAAGTGAGAGCTGGTGTTTCTCTTGCATAGTTTGGATCTGAAAAAAACCCCTAGCAAATCAAAAGGAAGGGAAACTGGCAGCTTGGGATGGAAATTGGATTGTTTTAGAAGACTCCTTATACCTGATGCTCTGCTAATTTTGGAGCAATAACTAGAATACTGAGAAAATGAGAATGACTTTTTATAAATTATTAAAAATAATGTGTGGGCATAGAAGCCTATGTACACCAAACCCCTGAAAGTTAGGACTCTTACTGTACTGATAGAGCTTTCAAAATCTGCAAAAGAGGGCCTGATTTGCTGTGAACTGCCATGCCCCCAAAACCCTGTAATAACAGGGAAGTTCAGTAATTGTCTCAATACTCCCTAAAAAAAGGATTTCTGACCCTGCCATTTTGAAAGGTCTCTCTTGGTCCCCAGTTTCCAGACCTGGGGAACAGTTGTTAGTATGGAATGAAATGGGAAGTCCCAACTGCAAATCCACGTGATTGGGGAAGAACTCAGAAATCTGGACTTTAATATTGTATAGAGAATAATTAAATCTGTAATGTATATGACATGGTAATTATTTTGGGGGTAAACAAATAGCTTCTTCTACTGGAATCAGCAGGAATTTTGTGCACTGAACACCAGGCTAACTCCTCAGTTAAGTAATGAGGTGTGAAATGTTCTGCCTAACAAAACAGTGTTGAGCATGTTTGTTAATACCTTTTCCTGCAAGCAGGTGGATAATTGTTTTATTTGACAGAAAGCTGTCAATTATGGGGACTAGCAAACATGAAAAGGTGTAAAATCTTTGTTAGCTCGTGAGCTTCAGTTTTGTGAAAACATAATACGAAAAAATAAAATAATTATAATAATTTATAAATTTGAGAGGAGAGAGTTTGGGGAGTTGGAGCTCAAGTAGTAGAGGATGGCTCTCAGTGATTCTCTCAGGTGCTGGGTCTGAGGACAGGGACTGGGCATGTAAAACCTTCCTAACCCTGCCACGAAGATTTCCTTCACTCCTGGCACCTCCATTTCCAGCTTACCTGAAAAAACTTGCTGGAAAACCAGAAAGGAGTAACATGGAGGCCAAACAAATAAAAAGGCCATTAGTAAGACTTAGAAGGGATGAAAGAAGAAATTTGGAATTTTCCAATTGGAAAATTTGGTTAGGAAGGGCAATATGAAGCACTTCAATCTACAGGAAAATGTGGGTTAGGTTTTTTCTCACTTGTTTTACTTTTCAGTGTGGGGAAAAAAAAAAAAGGAAAAACAGACTTAAATCCTCTAAATGAAAGGTGAAAATATTTGCTTTAAAGTCTTCAAAATGAAATGGTTGCAATTTTCAAAAACTAAATCATTATTGTTTCTGCATTTTCCAAATCTTTTGTCTCTTTGTTCTCTATCTTTTTTCAGCTAAAAGTGTAGCAGAATTCAATTAGATATTTGGGAATAGTTTGTCTCCTTGTGGTCTGAAGCAGGCACTAGCAGAAGCCAGTTAAAAAAAAAAAAACAGCTATTTATTCTATGAATTTAGTAGTCATGTTAAGGCCACTCAGATATACCTGTGAGTGCTGTCTGCAGCTGGGGAAGGTGGCAAAGAGAAAAACAGGGAGCCTTGAAGAGATTGAGGAATTTCCAAGACTTAAGTTTCTAGTTGGAAGCTGACTGGAAAGCATGATGGCATTAGGAGATTTTGGAGGCTGATGTGTGTGAGCAGGCTGGGAACTGGGGGTTCTGCTGCTGCAGGAGGGCTGTGAGGAGCTGTCCTTGCCAAACCAGTCTGAGGAGAAGACTCAGCACTGGCTGGAACTCACCTTGCCTACGAGCTCTGTGAGCAGCTGAAGGGCAGCCAGGCTCAGGTGGCACAGCCCTCCTTCCAGATGATTTACAGGAGAAAGGGAGATAACACAAATCACCAGCAGTTGTCATCCAGACGTACAAAAATGGCCACAAGACCTAGTTCTTCCTTTGCTTTCCAACTACAGGCCAGTTCTAACTATCTTTTTCCTTTTCTGTTTTCTATTGTTGACAGCTGGAAGGATTCCACAGTCTTGATTCCTCAGTTCCTCTGAGATCATGCCAGAAATGCAAATGCATTAGAGAGCCTTGTTTCAATTTCTTTTTTTGGAAGACTTTCCATTAATAGCCTGCTGTCACAAAGCAACTGGGGCTGTTTCACAGCTCTTTATCAAGGCAGTTTTATTCTGGGGAGCTCCAGCAAATGCTCCTTGAGCCCAGGAACCTCCCAGTGCAGCTGACTCTTCTGGGGAACCCTGAGCAGTCACGCTGGGTTCAGCTGGTGCCAACTGCTTCATGTTTAACATTGACATTTCTTTGAGCAAATTAGTACTGGTGGATCCTGCTGGACCAACAGCCTCTGCATCCACTGGTGTCAGCACAGCACCGTACAGACTGGCTCATAGAGGGGCAGTGCCTTTGTAGAACAGGCAGATTCAAGTCAAATTTCTAAATTCCTAAAGGATGTAGAGGCACAAGTTCAAAGTCTGGATAGCTGGTTTGATGTTTGATTGGTTTGGGGAGAAGGGTAGGATACCTGGGGGGTTGTGTTGGGATTTTTGGGGATGGTTGGGTTTTTTAAATTTAACTAGATGTTTGAATACACATATTAAATACTTTCTTTTTTCTCTGAGAATCTTAAATTTTGAACTAGTTTTTGATAACCAATCTGTTGGGTTCATTTGATTAACAAAAAAGTTGCTGAGTTGCTGTTGGCTTTTTTCAGAAAATAATGCTCTGTCATTATAGGCTTATATTGAGAGGATCCATAGAAATATGACCATTAGGTTTAAGTCTGTACAAAAAATTTGCTGTTTAATTAATTTTAATTTTCACAAATGCTCTCAGGTGTTTTTTTGAGAAAGCATCTAAAAAGTTTGAGAAAACAGTATGGAAATTGTATTATTTCAGATTGTGGTTTCAGTGTAGTGTTATCAAAGACATAAAATAATAAGTAAAGAGAAAAATAAAAAGGAAAACTTCCCCCTCCAGTTATTCTAACCCCATCATATGTTTTCTAACCAAAACTCTCTGTATCTCCCCCCATTAGTCTCCATCCTGAGCCACTGATTTGTATTCCTTTTTTCAGGTCTGAGTTTTTGTTTTCTCACTGCAGGGCAGACACAGAGCAAATGTCTCAGGTGGGAGCAGGGGGTGCTGCCCGCAGCAGCTCAGCCATGAGAGTGGCTCTCCAGGCCACTGTGCTCCTGCAGAAACTGCCCAGTTCATGTTATGATAAGATTTAATGCTTTCTCCACCTTTGATTTGCACTTTGAGATCTGTTGCAGGTATGAGTCATGATTAATTTCATTGTATGATAACAAAATGTGAATGTTGCTGTGAGTGATGCTCACAGGGATGGAGAACGTTTGGAGCAGACACAGAGCAAATTGGGAAGGGGAAGGAGCTGGGGCTGGGCTCTGCCTGCTCTGGCAGGCTCCATGAAATGAAAGGGAACCGATTTTCTTACAGCTCTCCCAGGTGCTTTTATTAATCTCTGTTATTAGATGATGGTTAAAGGCTCTCTAATGATTTCTTGTTTGCACCCTATTCATCAAAATTCACATAATGAAGCCGCTCGCCTGCTTTTATTTGTTCTTAGATCTTGTTTGAGCCTCTAACCCAATGCCTAGTGCTGCTTTTGGCACCTTTTCATGTGGCAATCTCTGTTTCACAATTACAAAATGTAAACCAACAAAAGGATTCTCACTGCTAAGCAACTTGCCATAAGGGCATTAAAACCACTCATACTTACAGGTGATGCATATCAGAATATGGATAGGTTTTGTGTTGTCTTGATGTAAATCTTAAGATTTTTTTTCAAGAAATTTTTATGCCTTTTTTTTTTAGCTGGAAGTGTTAAAAGCTTGTTACAGGATCTGAAATTAATTGATAAGCAAGCTTGAAATAGTAGATTTATTGACTGGTCCATAAACATTTTATATTAGTCAAGACAGAGACAGTGTTATGAAGAAGTTTTTGAATTTAGAAACAAACTTCCTGCACCTCCATTGAGCTTGGTTGAATCCTTTTCATGAGACATTAGAGATTCATTATTGATAAAAATTAAATCACCAGGGGAAAAAAAAAGTTGAATTTTCTCAAAGATGAGACAAAAAAAGAAATACAATGCTGTTGTTTTTAATGACAGCAAAGTTAGGCCCCTCTTGAATACTGGAAGAGCTAAAAAAAAAAAGCCATTGGCACTCACTTTGGGAATACTTAAATATCAGTGGCTCAGAGCAACACAGAGTTCTGCTGTGTCGTTATAGAGGATTGTTATGCCTCACACAGGCATTATTGTACTAATCAATTAAGGAGGAATTTGCATATAACTAAAACTGCATCATAAATGTCTCTGGAAATAAAATTGTGTCTTCACTTACAAACACCATGCATGTGAGGAGAAAACTTTTGTGTAATGAAGCAAATTAAAATAGCAGTGGATTTCTGATTGAACTTGGGATACCCATGTTTCTTCTAGAAAAGTAATGGAATTTCCCAAGTGAAGTTTACTGGCACCTTTTGGGTGGACATCACTGTGCTCAAATCTGACATTACCCAGCATGTCATATGGTGAATTGTGCCTTTTTTTATCCTCTGGAGAGATAATGGAAAATTCTGACAGCTGTCAGTAAAGCAAATACTGTCCAATAGAAAACGATGCTCGTTAGGAAGAGCAGGGCAATTAATGCCTGTGCTTGCAGCTTTCACTGCTCCAGAAAATGGGTTCAGTTGACTCAATGTGCAGTTAAATACGTGCACATCAGTATTGGTTTTGTTTCTTAAATCTTCAAAATCATGAAGCCGTTACTCTTTAAGGTGATCATTACCTTAAAACTTTTATCTGTAATGTAATAGAAAATTATGAGAGAATTGGGCAGAATTACCCCATAGAAAACAAACAAAAAACCCCCTGTTCTGTAGAATTATTTTATTAAAGTAGTTGATTTTGACAATTAAGAATATGTTGGAGGAGTCTTTCAAGATGAGTAGATTTTCAAATATGATGGATTTTAGAGCACTGTTCTTATATACAGCCAATAGTTTAGGAAAAGAAATCTATTTATTTTGAATACTTACTTTTTTTCTCATGAGGAAAAGAAGCTAATCCCTCTTTTCAAACCACAAATGACTATTTCTAACTCCTTTGTTGAACTATTTCAAGGCTATTATAACATTTGCTACCAGTAATATTTAAGCAGATATTCAAGAGATATTTATATTGCTAGATATGTTTGCTTATTATCCATGTCCTGGAAACCTGTATAGTTTATAGGTGATTTTCCTATAGAACAAGTCTGTGTACATGAACATAACCCCCATGGGTCACCTTCTCCTTCCCACCTGCACAGGTACATAAATGGTGGTACCCAGAGTGGGTGACACACATTCCACTGCACACTTTATTTGTCCTGTGTTTTGGCAGTGCCCAGCAGATGGTGGAGACTGCATGTCTTAAGTTAATGGAAACAAAAATTGCATGAAAAATACTGTGTCCAGAGAAATAAGTCACGTCAACTTTAAAAAAATCAATTAATAGGAGCCAAGAAATGATGGAAAGGTGGGTGATGACAGACATTAGTGATGGCAGGACTTTGAGGCATTCTTAAAATTTATATTTTGTGCCAGATTTCTCATGACTTGCAGCTGTCATTTAATCACTCAAATCAGCTTTTAGAGTTTCAGAGGGTCAGAGGAGAGAGAGTTATAGTTCATTTTGAAAATGTGCTCATTGGTCACGCAGTTGCTCTTGAAAAAAACCTTACTACACAGAATTGAATAAGCTGAGATTTGCAATTTTCAGATTTCTGCCTGAAATAATCTTTGGAGGAGTTTTACTTAAGTCTTATATTGCTCTTTATTGAAGGGAATAAGGGGTCATGTAAAGTTTTTCCCAGATCTTTTCATGTCAGATATGATGTGAAAGCATTTTATACATGCTTTATTTCCACTGTCGGATGTTGGCCAGAAATTATATCTTACACTTGGTAATATGACCTTGAAGTGCATTAGTCTGGTAGCTGGGAAATGTACAGATGGTGGGGTTTGGCAAGCCAGTGAATTTGGTAAAGGTCTTCTCTGTTTGAAGTCAGTGATTTGATCGTTGATTTATTTATCACTGGTTTAGTGTAATTTGAATGAAAACTTAATTAAGTGAGCTTTGATTTAAATTCCATATGAAGAATGCAAATGGTAAATGATGATTAATCTCAGAATTGCTAAAGTTTTGAAAATAACAGAATGTCTCCTATTACCTGTCTGGCTGCTTTTTTTAGCAGTACCTCTCCACCTCCTCTGCTGTGTTTTTTCAGAAAGTACTTTTATATAATAGTGTTCTGTCCTACCAAATTACAGACTGGTTTAATTACAAGCCGCTCTTCAAAACCCCAGAGCGAACCTCAAATTTTCACAATTATCTGTATTAATTCTTAGGCATTTTTGCTGTTGTCATTTATTGAGGGCTTGAACTCACTCAGCATCAATAAACAGAATCTGGGCTGGAAATGGGGGGAGGTTCATGTTTAGGTTTAATGATGGAAATATGAGCAAGAGGCTTAAGGGTAGAGAACCAAAGCCCTTGAGTTTATTAAAGAGGGAGGGTGAGCAGAAATAAGGAAATGTTCTTTGGGGCACTGTGGGGCTGAATTAGCAATGGTGCAGAGTGCATTCCTAATGCATTTGAAGGCACCTCCGAGGCTCAGTCACTGAGTAAAATCCTTGCTCAGAGTGAGCACTTAGTGCTATTTACATTTATAGTTGCAGTTGACTGAGCCTGCATCAGCTGTAAATTATCTCTGGATGTGTTGATGACACATCTGTCCATGCTCACACCTTATAAATAGATATTGTACAGTATATATTTATATATTACATCTATATATATAGATATTAGAATGTGTGTAACAAAAATGAAGGTGCAGAAATCAGTTTGTTGGGCTTTTTTTTTTTTTTTTAAATTAGGAAGAGTCTGGATATTTGGGAAATTGTTCTGGACAAAGCAAGGAAAAGGGCATTATCTGTAATTAGAAATAATAATCTATAATTGGTTCATTTGCCATATTTCTGCAGTTCTGATTTAGTTGAACAATGTGATCATTATGCCACCAGTTTTCAATAGAGGTGTCACAATGAAAAATAATTGCAATATTCCACAATATTAACTGTACCCTAATTGCAAAAGTTTTGAAATATAATTACCATGAAAGCTAATGCGACAGGGAACATTAAGCATAATTAGTGTATTTTAAAAAAGGGGAAAACCGTTAGAAGCTTGTTATTGTCTCATAAGGTAGCTTCAAATTAGCTGGATGCAGAGCACTTTCATCTAGGTTTTCTATAATTTTGGTGATTAGCACAGACTGCAATAAATTTGTTTGACATAGCCCACACCTGCTAACCCTGCAGGAAGGAATTTCTAATGTGCAGGGGACCCAGGGTTCTCATAGAATCTGTCACAATTTCCTGGGAGACAGCACTGGGTAAGATTTAGCAGGGGGTGACTGTAGGGATGATTTTTGTTTCTTGTCAGGTTTGGTTTTTTTTCATATAGACAGTCAGCTACACTGCTCAAATTTCACTGTGTTTTAAGAAATTTCTGCAAAAAGCCTCATAAAAATGCACCTTAAATAAAATATTCACTACACATCAAAAACATGTTCCGAAAAAATATATTGTATATTACTTATCTGTTTTCTCTACAGAACAACTGCATGCTTTTACATAGAGCATGAATGTTCACCTGTATAATTAGAATTTATTTTTTGAAGCAAAGGAAAACAATGTATCACACCACTTGCATAGAAATGTTTTTGTGCCTGAATAGCAGGGGAGAGGATCCAATCTGTAAGAAGCAGTGCTGGCTTCCTCTAAGATCAGATTTTCTCTAAGAAATATGCCAAAGATTTTCCTGTGACTTTTTGGTAATATTTTTCAAGTAGAAACTCAATGTTCTTCTGGTTTTGCTGTGTTTCAATGTCACTGAAACTGGTTTGGAAATAAGCTAGATCCAAACAGAAATATACAGAGGAACACCATTCCTTTAAGTACTGTTAGTGGACACTGTTTTAAGAAACACTTCTGCTGCTTGTTCTTAAATTACTATTAAGCATTGAGGCTACTTTTTGTCATCTTTATTTGTTGTTATTGCAGATATGTACCATATTTATTCTTCGAAAGAAATTACATCATATATTAGATAAAGTTTTGGATTGGATAGTGCAAATCATTTTTCCCTAGAATCTTCTCAAATTAGCATCTGATGCTTATTTTTGAAAGTGTAATTTATGAAAAAGTTTTGTTTTCAGTTTAACTCCAGTGACTTAATCTCTTCAGTGTGTATCAACAGCAAGTGCTCTAATATTGCTTCTAGGGCATTTAAGATCTTATGAAAACTTGTAAAAAAAGGTCTTTGTTTTTTGCAGGTTTTTTTCACTCAGAAGTAATTCTTACTTAATTTAAGCCTTGAACAGAGCTTTTTTCTGTGGAAGTAATGGAAAGTTAAAACTGAGGAAAGGTGTGGAAATCCAAGTGATGTCTATAGAGAGCCTTATGGAAGTCAGCCATCTGACAGCAAGTAGGGAGAATAGAAACCTTTCAGAAGTTAAACTGATTCATTTATTCAGCCTAGCCCCATTTTCTATCATTTTCTCTTCTACAAGGGTGAGGTGGTTTTTTTTTAAGTTCTGTTAAACTGTGGACATGGAAGTCTGCAGATATTTTTGAGTAGCCATTTGGTATATGTGTTCTGGAAGGTAGAAAGTCTTATTAGAATTCTTCCAGCTGGGGAACAGCACTGCAGAGCTATCAAAGCAGGGGGGGCAGGATCCAAGCAAGAAGTGGGAGTGTGTGATGTAACACTCGGAACTGATAGCCAGCCCACAGAAAAATTAAGTTAGATAACACTGGAAAGCATGCTGTGTTCTCACTTCTGTCAGTTAAGTTTAATAGAGTAAACTACAGACTGTTCAGTGTTGTGCTTAAAGAAAGTTAGTCACAATTTTTAATTTAGAGTAAAAGACAGCAGAAAGCCAACCTGAGCTACAGAAGAGGGTGCTTACATTTTTTTGAAAGGAAAAACATGAGCTGTAATACATAGGGCTGGATTGCCTTTATCCCTTCATTTAACTGGATATGAACCCATTTTATTTTATTACTGTGGTCTTTATGCTGTTTGCCTCAAAGTGCAGAAATACAACCCCAATCCATAAATTCCTCCCTGCCCTGCTCAGCCCCTGCCCCTTCCTGCCCAGAAGGAGGGATGCCTCAGCATGGAGATGCGTGGAGGTTTGTCAGTGGTGCTCAGAAGCAGCAAGCCTCAGATGGAGGCTTTTCCAAAAGGCCCCCTTTTCCAAGTGTCTCAGTAATGATGCCTACACTGAGAGCTTTTTCTTTGGATTATTCACCAGAGCTGAGATTTATGGGCAAAACTTTGGCAGCACAAGTCAGCCCTGCCTTAGCTCCAACTGAGCTCATTGCTGTGAGCAGCCACGGCTGAACCACCCTGTCCCTCCCGAAAAGGAGCTGACTGATGTCACCTCCACAGCAGACTGACAGCTTTGACCTAAAATGCATTGATGTTTAAAAAGCACCTCGTTTTCATCCAAGTGATACACAGCTTCATGGGGTGGTACCTGTAAGTGCAGCCTGCTTGTGTCACCTGCCAAAATGCAGGACAGACTTGGCTAAAAATCATGTTTGGTAAAGGGAGAGAGTCTTTGTGACCACTCAGAGAGTGCCATAGCCAGCTGTGAAAGAGTTCATTCATATACACAGGCTGTCACAGTCTTACTTTGGAGTCTCATTTTCCTCACNACTCCTTGGCTTAATTCCCCTGTTATTTATTATATAAAACATTATTTCATTAACTAGATTGAAACAGATGAGAGTGGAAAACAGAGCTCTGTCAAGCAAATTTAAATGAGTATTCAATATCTAAAATCAAGCTTTGAATTTTCACGAATTAATCTCCATTTAAGCTCCTGTATGAAAAATAATAATTTTTCTTTTTGCCTTCACTCTTAAACATGTACACAACTATTCATGCATACAAAGCAACATGTCAATACTGAGAAGTGCAGAATTTTTCTTTTTAAATAGAGCATTTTTTTTAGCAAAGGAGCCTCATGACCACCACGACAAATAATTGTGCTTACTACTACTGCTCAGCACCTTCTTGCCTGTTGAAATTGCCTTTGAAAGTGAATATTCTGAACTGTGTTTTTGGAAGGATTGCTTTGGTGGGAGCCTCAGCCCAAGGAGCTGCTGTGCCTGTAGGAACACTCACAGCACTTGTGAGCATTCCTTCAATCTCTGTTGGAGCATTTCTGGATAAAGTGAGAAGAATTTTGTTCCTGAGATTTGGGTTGGGTGGGTTGTGCATCTTTAACTCACTATATTTCAGTTTTCTCAATGGTTTGCAACAGAAGAGAACAGACTGATGGAAAGAAAAAAAATCCCATTTTGTCTGTGAGTCAGGCACCTACACATGTCATTCCCCACAAAACCTTTGCCACTGGGTTATTTGGGATGTTCTTCAGTTCCCTGAAGAGCTCACAATGTGTCCCTACTGTTTGTAGCTGTACTAGTTTGAAAAACCAGTGGTAGGCACCAAGTCAGAATAACAATTTAATGGGGAAATTAAAGGAAAAAGAAAACACTGGTTCAAACTGACAGTGTCAGGATCCAGCCTGACACCCAGCCTGGCACCCTGTTAGTCAGGGTGGCGGTAGCAGTCGTCCTGAAGTGGTGGATGTGGTTCAGTGGAAGCAGGGATCCTGTAGAAAGGGTCTGCTCTTCCTTGGAAGGTCCAGTGGTGGCTGTGTGGCTCCTGTCCTCTGGGAATGCAGTGGAAAGGGTGTCTGTGGTGTGTGGAATCTCAGATTCTATCCAGGATGGAATGCTCGGTTCCTCCTCCTGGGTGGAGCACCTCCCAATGGGATGATGAGCCATGAGGCAGGTGTTGATGGGCCATGGACAGAAGATGGTCCAGAGGGAGTTATCTCTGGGTCAGGCTGCAGGGCACTGATGGGCCAGTAACTGAAAGATAGTCCGGAGGGAGGAGGCCAGGAAACACTGCCCACCTGCTTTCAGCAGCTGCTGAGGATGGAACAGAACACACTGCAACCCAGGACAGTAGCAAATGGAAAAGTAGGCATTTGAATATTCTTCAGTCTTTTCTTTCTTTTGTCCCTTTCCAACATAGTTTGCACTGAAAGGATATGAAGATGCCAAAATCAGCTCACTTCACTCTCTTTGTTGAGCAGGGGGGATGCCTTTGTTAATGTTCATGAGAATTAGTTTAGTTATTACCCTTAGCTCCTAAAACATTCAGGTACAAGGGAATATCAGTAACTAATTTGTGTTCTCTTCTTCACACTGTGTTGGAATGCACAGTCCTCATTAAGATTTTCTACTTATTTTTCGTGAGGGTTTCAAGACAGACATTTCCTGTTGGAATTTTCAGCCATAAATAGCTGTCCACTTTTTATTCCCACCAGCCGTGCATTTGAGGAGCAGGCAGCAAAGTTTATGAATCACTTCTCCCCGACAGATCTCAACAACCACAATACTCTGCCACACAGGCAGCAGCAGCAAGTGAATGATATTAGCTCTTAACTCTCTAGAAAACTCTATTCAGTAATTAAACATTGAGCCTCTGATGCCTATCATCATTCACTGCCAAGACCCTTTACAATCCAGGTTTGCTATGTTCAGGTAATGATATTAGAGATGATCATTTATTCTGGGAATGTAGCTGAGAAGAATGAATCTGCTGAAATCAGAATTTCATTTATGAGCTGGCTTTTCAGGACTTTTCTCCTAATGTTGACAGTCACCACGCACGAATATTTATTTAGTTAAAAACTACTCTGAACATAGGATAATTGACAAAGAGTGATGAAAAGAACAATATTTAAAACCATGGCACTAGTAGCAGTGTGTAATATAATGCAGAAATCTGCCTTCATTCAATAAGGACAAATGATCCAATAGCACTTCAAGCTTTGGGTATCATTTCCAAGTTAATCTGCTCTGCTTTGGTGTCAATATAAAATTGAGATCAACTCTCTAGCTAACAAAGCAGCTCTGGAAACTTCAAATAAAAATTCGAACTTGTAACACATGCAGCACTATTGACAGAAACTGTGAAGTCTGTTTTCCATCAGTGTATGAACATAGCTCATTTAATGTTATTGTGATGAGAAATAATAAGAATAACCCTCAAATAAATTAATAGCTGTGTGTTGTTTGGTGATGGCCACAGCTCCTGCTCACCAGCTGAAGCTGTCAGTCTCTGTTCACTGAGAGTAATTTTCTATTTTATAACAAAATGGCCAAAGAAAATAAAACACACAGAACTTTAAAAGATCTGAAGCTTAAGCTGCATAATCAAGCCTGGAGAAGCCTCTGCTTTTCAGAAATAAGGCTGGCTGTGCCCAGTCTCTTACTCTGTAATGCATTGCACCAGAAGCTGGAGCACTGCTCTGGCCCCCAGCCCCAGCAGCTTTGTGGCCAGCCTGGGAATGTGCCCCAGGGTAGCAGGGCACCCCTCCCACCATTCTCCTGGTAGTCCTTTTCTAGCTTTGCTATTTATTCAGTGCACAGTCTGTTTGCCTGTCTAGTCCTAATCAGCATTTCCCTTGCTCATCTAGTGATTTTTGTGAACTGACTTTCACCCTTTAGTTTTTCTGGGTCTGGGTCAGGTTTTGTTTTGGTTTTTGTCTCGCCTTTCTCAATAATTTTTAGTTCTTCTTTCCTCAACTGGGAACTCCAAATGTATCTTTTTCTCCCTTCTGTTAGGTCTACCTTTCTGTCTTGTTTCTCTCAGAACCTCCATGTGTTCTCTCGTTGGCTCCATCCCCCCGATGGACAGCTTCCCATTTCCCAGCTCCTCATCCTGCCTCAATCCTTTTTAGCCCTCAGTCCTTGGCTTCCTACTGTCATGACTAATAAGGCCCAGCATGAGCCAGCCCGAGATCCTCAGTCTCTGTGGATCCCCCACTTCCAGGTGCTTCTCCCTGCTGCAGTAGATGGCTGAGGAAGAAGGACTGCAGCTCTCTGAGCAGGTGGGAGCACAGTGTTCACCACCTCCAGGTTTTCTGCCTGTTCCATCATCGCTGCAGAAGGTCTTTGTTGGTGATTTTTTCCCCAGTCCCTATAGCAGAGACAGCCAGGGGAGAGTATGAGGCTGCTGCAGCCAATTTCTCATTATTTTGTCTGTATTTCTTCTCCTGTGCCTTGGACAGTGTGATGTTTGTGGGGGTTTGTTTTACTGCCTGTCACAGCCGGGGTTCAGAGTCGCAGCCCCCATTGCAGGGCAGAGAGGAGAGCCTGTCTTTGATCCTGGCACCAGCTGGGCTGCAGAGTCTGAGGAAATGTGAAATTCAGGAAGCCAGCTGAAGCTGTGGTGTCCATGGACACAGGCATGGCAGGAAGCATTTCAGCAGTGGTCACTGCACCTCCAGGGCCATGTCTGTGCTGCTCCAACAGAATATTGCTCTGCTGTCCTGAGCACAGGCAAACCAGACCATTCCTGCTGCCTGTCTGCCAGGAAGAGGGGAGGCCTCTGCCTGACACTTCCCAAAGTGACACTGGGCCAATTTTTGTAGAATGATGGCCAGGTTATCTGGGGCAGTTCTAGGGAAGAAAACCAGAATATTCAAGTAGGCAACACAGAAAAGTTTATTAATTGGTGGAATTTGTAGTGCATGGGGTGAATGTATCGATGGAAAATTGTCAAACAAATCAGCAGACATGTAAATTAATATATTCTTTTGTCATTCAGATTTTTTTATCAGTTTTATTAATCTTTACAAAAATGGCAGAGGAGCAGCTACATTGAAATGAATCTTTATTTACATCTTTAAAAATAGGACAAGTATTAAAAAATCCCTGTGCAGAAAATAATAGAATGCTTACAAAATATATATTTTTGCTTGAAATGATGATGAACAGATGCAGTATTTCAAAGAGCTCTATTGCATATTTAGATCTCCTTTTAATATATTTCTAGGATAGAAGCAAAAATGAAAATATTGAAAATACAAAGAATCAGTGTTGGTTTTTTGTTTGTAAATAAAAATGAAGCTGACATTACTAGAATACAGAATAGTTGTGAATGGAAACCTTAGATTATAAGGCAGATTTGGCAGCTCATGTTTCTAAAAAGAATACTTGAAAGGCAAATATTATGTCTTTCATAAAATGAGATTAACACAGCTAATTCTTAATGCCCAAAAGTGAGATTGCCTTGCAAGATGTTAGATGTCAGGCAGTATAATTGCCTCATAAAAGAGTTTTGAACAGTAACTTCCCCTAGTTACAGAGAGCCTCCTGAAGGACTCAAATGCAGCAGCAGTAATGCCATATTTTATTAATCTAAAATTATTCACCTAATGTTTGGGGACTGTATTTCAAATAGGAATTGCATTTCAGACTTGGAGGAATAAAATTAACGTTCTCCTTTTTCTCCACCTTTTCTCATCTCTAAATGTTTGAAGGCAAGAGTTTGAAATGTTAAACCAAGGGGAGAGCTGATTTGGCAGGGAACTGTGCTGATGGCCACTGTTATCATCCATTAGTGCAGTCTGCAGCGTGACACTACCTGCAGGCACCTGGAATGGATCATTATTTAAATGCACAACGTGATGTAGCATCACTTGTGTCACAGCTGCTGTGTAGCTACACGGACTGAAGTTGTCTGTGTGGAGCAATTTTTTGGTTGCACATTTTTTGGTTAATTTGGATTTGTGTTGATTTTTGCTCGCATCAAAAAAATTGCTGTTGACAGGTGGATGGGACAACCTCAGATACAGGTCAAAAATTTAAATGGGTTCTCTCCCAGTTTAGTGGCCTGTGAAAATCTTTTCTTCTGCAGTGCTTTACAAACTGATTCCTACATGTAGCTCTTGATAATTTAATTTGTATTTGTGACCTTTTTTCATTAAGTTAAATTTAACCTTCTTCCCATAACAAAATAAATGTTTGGTGCATCCAACAGTATCAGATAGATTTTAGCTGACTGTGATAAGTAAATCTTGGGTAGGTCTTTTAACTGATCTGTGGGACTGGTTATTAGGTCACAGGTTGGATGAAACTATTTGGGGTTTTTTCACTGGGGCTGGAATAGGTGTAAGATTATTTAAATGAGCTTTGAAACCTTACAGTTCATCTGGAAAACTGCTGTAGGGGACTGGAAAATGTGAAGGGAAAAGGCAGAGGAAATTCTGAAAGCAATTAGAGAACCCTTTTGACAGTTCTTTCAGCAGATAAAAAAACATCTTCTTGTGAGAAAGGAAAGCATCTCCTGGCAATGGTTTGTGTCTTATGGACAGTTGTGTCATTAATATGCAAATGTAGAGTATAGGGGAAGGCACGTGTTGAGACACTTGCAGATTATTCAAAATTTAAATAAAATTACCAGGAGTATAAATAAGACCTTTTTTTTTCCTTCAAATCTAGCAGTCAAACTTTTTTAAAATGGTTCAGTATTTTACTCTAAAATCTAGTTACTTGAGCCATCAATCCGGTGATTTGAATTTTTCTGTATGCATATTCATGCGTGTGTTTACATATTTGTTTGTTTATTGCATCTGGTACTTGGGTAATGTGTAATTTCTATTTCTCCCTTTTGTCTGGGGGCCTCTCATATTACATTTAGATTGTATCCTTTATCATTCTAAATTGACATTTATGCTTTTACTGCTATTGTTTGCCTAGCTCCTCTCTGGTATGGATCAACAATTTGTTTTAATCTGTGTCACTTCTCTTATCTCGCTGCAGTCACTCGGCTCTGAGCACGCCCACAGAGATTGTGTCCGCAGCAGCGCGGAGCTGCCCCCGCCCCAAAATCCCAGCAATCTTAATTGCTTTTCCAGTTCGTTTATAGGAGCGCATACACAACAGTATGTGCGAGACCAGCTTTGACAAAAGTAATGGTATGCCAGTGCCTATGAATAAATAAATGCCATTTGCATAGAGGAATACCGTGGCAGCAGAAGGGAAGTCGCAGAATGAAAGCTAATGATGGTTTATAAACATTATTCCTTGTTCTTAGCAGGGAGCCGAGTAAAGTCCAGAGAGCTGCAGTGCTTGGGCTGCTCTACAGGTACTGCTCTCTTTGTAAACAATAGTTTTGGTTTTCATTTTCTCAGCTGACTGGCTTGAAAACTTTGTGGTATAAATGGGAATTAAACAAGAAATGTTTAAATTTCCAGTGGCCTCAGGAAGCTGTTATGCTTCCTGTGGATTTTTTGCCTTTTAATAACCATTTTAACAGTTTGTATTCCGTTCCTTCCCTCTATTCCTTCCCCACAGTTAAAAGCTGTGATGTCAAACAGTTTAGGAAGTAAGAAATAGTGGCATAATCTGTGTGTGGTGACAGATTTGGAGCTATAAGCAAAGGGCTGGAGCGAGTCAGTTTTACGCATTGAGTAATGAATCTCTCTCGGTTGGAAAGAGGAATAATGAGGGCAATCAGAATTGGCTGGCAGAGAGCAGGCGTGGAAACAGGCTCTGCAGTTCTCAATAGATCAATTTAGGTGTGGAGGCTGATAATGGGAACCTAATAAAACAATCAGAGGTGAGCAGGGACGCAGAAATGAGATAGCTGGGGCACCTGCCTGCTCCCTTTTCCTGTCTGCAAACCAGTGCCTGTGACCCCATACAGAGCCTTCCAGTGCCTCAGTGACCCTAATGTTTGGCTTGGGGTAAATTCCACATGCCACGAGTTCACCATTTGTTACAAACTCTGATGGTGGCACACTCTGCCTTCTCGGGAGGGAAACAAGCTGCACCTTGCAGGAGAGTGTGGCGTGGGAGGAAAAAGCTGTTTGCATTCCTGTATATCCCAGGATAAATGCCAACTGATTAGAAGGTGACAGTCACCAGCTTGGGAGGAAATAGTACTGATGGATATGTTTAGGAAGGAAGAAATCTGTGTCAGAATTTGAAGGAGTAATTGGAGAAATGTCATAAGGAAATGTGGCGTGCATTTAAACTGTTTATTGAGTTACTGATGATAGCAGTGATATATATATGCCTGTATATATATATAAAGACAAAAAAAGATAATGATCACCTGCCTTGTTCAGGTCTGGAAGCTCTGCCATCATGAAACATCAAAGTTAGCAAATACAGTTCGTGTGTTTCTTTCAGCTGTGTGTCTCAGTGACAGTCTTTCCACTTCCATCTCCTTCCCTTATTTTTTTCTTTACTCATGTAGCCATTATCGTTGGTTTTACTTCAAGAAAATAAATACAGTTTTGGGGAGCACATGATGTTTAGAAAGAAAAGTAGAAAGGAAAGAGATTGTCCTTTTTCAGAGGTGTCCTGCTCTGTAGGGTGGGAGTGAAGGCAGCCCAGCAGCGTGCCTGTGCAGGCCTGACAGCAGACAGATAATTCAGGGACCACAAATAATGATAAGCTATTTCTAGCTCTTATGAATCAGGAGATTATTTTTTCTTTCCCACATGCTCCATAAAAACTGAGACAGGTAGCATGCCTGTCTCTTCCAGCCTTCTCAAATGTGAATAAACAATGCCTGTAGCACTGTAGCTCTTTAATTTTTGATCTTGAGAAGCTTTATTCTGTTTTTACTATGCTGTGTCTCCTTGACCAGCAGCTTTGCTTGCAGTGCACTGGGCTTCTAATTGCTTGGAGTTAAAAAAGAATCAGATGTGTACACTAATAATATCTGAAGAACAAATGTGTTACAGTTGTTAGGGAATTGGTTTAGTAGGAGCCTTGTGAATTACCAAGAAATAAGAGCAGAAGAGTATTGTCTTTCACTGAAAAATTATGAAATGTTAGAAAATTGAAGACAATGTATTATTGTTTATCATTTATGACAATAATATCAGTACTTAGGCTGTGCCTAAGTGATGCCTTTGTTATCATTTTGCTCTGATGATGCTGCAGTTCATTTGAGCAAAATCCAGCAATAACTGGCTTGACTCACAAGTGAAAAGAATAATTTATATAATGCACAGTGGTGGGATTGAACAGGAAGCTGCCCCTTCTTTTAGTTCATGTCCAGCTATGAACTGTGCTTAGAATGTGGACACAGGACCCCTGGATTTGGAGATACCTCATTCCCTTGGACAGCTTAGGGATCCTTTGGAGTGAACCAGAGGGAAACTGAGCTACCAGATGCCTCCAGTCACTGCAGGGCTCAGAGTGTCCCAGGCTGGCCTCTGCCTCTTCCCCAGGCAGTGGCTCTTGACTGTGCTGCCCACGTGGGGAAAGCCCCAGGAGTGTGGTAGGTGCTGTCACACCCAGTGAGACACCCAGCTGGAAAGCGTCCCGGCAGGAATCTGATCCCTGCCCAGTAAGTGTGCACACAGCCTTTTGGAAACAGCTCTTCACACTTAGGAAATGACACATTGGGCTTGGTCAGTGGGTTATTGTATGCTGGTGTTTGGGTTTCCCACACCATTGTGAACACGTGCCAGAAGAGGAGTGTGTTTCTGCGTGTTTTGGCAGCATGGGTGATCTCCCAAGAGAAATGGTGAGCCGTGACTGCTGGAAGAACAGCCGTCCTGAGCAGGAGGGGTGTACCTGACTGTCAGGTCTGAAACCACTGCTTGTACTCATGGCTGTGCCTTGGGAGTCAATCACAAGCCACCTCTTGGCTACCTGACCCTTTGGGCAGGTTTCTTTTCATTATTAGTCCAAGGCATATCAAAGTATGGCCAAATTCTGTGCTTGTCATCCGATGCTGAGATTATGGTAAGTGCCTGTTCCCTGCTGCCTTAGTCAGATATGCATGTGTGTCTTGCTAAAACACCAGTGTAAGGACTCACTGAAGATATTGTGGAGTGATTCTGAAACACTGACTTCACTCAGCTGAGACTTGAGCAACAAATACGTGTGTCTGCACACCTTGTAGTTTTTTCAATTCTTCGTTTTCTAACAGAATAAGATGTCTTACCTGAGTCCACACTGAGACAGAGGACAGAGTTTTCAGGGGCACAGTCAATAAAGAAATTCTGGGACTGTATTATGTAAGGCCCAATGGCAAGTGAAGAGCTCTGGGAGTTTTGGGAACACGTTTGTCCCTGGGTCCCAGCAGCCAGGGTGTGTGTTGGGGTCCTTGTGAGTTCTGTGCCTCCTCCACTCACAGAGACCCCAGCTCTCACTGCAGGGAGGACACTGGGCAGTTCCCAGGCTAAATACTACTCCGGGTTTACAGACAACACCTGTGTTTAGTAGACACTTTAACTCTTTCCTGCTGGTTTCACAAGGCTGAGGAGGAAGGAGGCAGAGCACCTTTCAGCCAGTGGGAGCCAATGGCTGTGTTTCCCAGCTTGGCTCCTTTCTGATGTTTGCACAAGGCATGCTCTAAGTGCACCCCTGGCTCTCTCTCTTCTCTAACAAGGTGCAGCTCTTGGTGTCAGAGCTTAGCAGATACTCTACATTTCTATTTTCCTCCATTGTTATGCATTTAGAATGTCATCCTGGAATATTCACTACATTATGCTTTTTTCCTTGGTCTGCTCACAAAAATTCATCCTTCCACACCTTTTTCTTCTTGATGTTCATTTAAGTAATCAGCATTTAGTAGAAGAATTTTAAGTTGCTCCTGCATTTTTCAACACTGAATGGCATCTTCTGTCCCATCACCTGTTACATAGCTCTACTTGCCTTTGAAGGACTGTCTAGTGCATTGTATTTTAACAATGTGTTAAGAAAATGTTTCCTCTATATCTTCTCAGTTTTCAAGACCTTTTGTTAAGTACTCTCTACTAGACTTTTTCCCATTCCTTAGACATTTTCCATATAAAAATGTTGAATTCACTGTCTGATTATTACCATTTTTTTAACAGCTATCTATTCCTATTGTAAATTCCTGATCTACATGTTTGAATCTAATTTTAGTTGGCATTACAACTCATGTATCAATACAGAGGAGCTCCTTGATCTCCAAAATACCTACTTTTTAATTTTTTATATGCTAATGCATGTAATATAGCTCTGCCCTGTGATACTATAGTGGTTTTTAATTAAGCAATCCTTAATTCTTATTCTTTGAGCAGCTTAGCTATCTTGTTCTCAAACTTGCTCAATATTCTCGGTTTTTAGATTGTGTAGGCCTTTGACATCCTTCTCAAATTGGCAGTGCTATGTCTGCTGTGTTCTCTGCTCTAGCTTGGTTTTTGATGTTTCTTGAATTTCTCTTTATTTCTGCTACTATAAAAAATAAAGGTGGATTTCTGAGTATTAATGTTTAGGAATTCAATTAATATGATAGCTAATATTTTCTGAAGGTGTTAACATCTGGTGGCTTTCCCGTCTCCCTGCTCAGGGAGAAGAAACATTTGAACAAGTCATTGAAGTTAGTGATTGCAGTTGTCACATTACTTGATCATGGTATTGTTTCCTTATGATTAAATTCATTGGCTTGCTCATGCCTGTCAAATATAAGAATTTACAAACCCTGTATTTCTTGGCCTTGTAATATAAAACCTGATTTGGAACCTGGAGTCCCTACTGGATGTATTTTTCACAATATTTAACCTGATTTATTTGTGATGTGGAACAATCTCGTGCTGTTCCTTGCATGTTTGACCTGTCATTTAGAACTGCTGCATCACCAGCACAGACAAAATCTGATATTAACTCTTAGACCATGAAATATTTCTGTTGTTCCAATCTACAATTTCTGCTCATAATGAAGCAATGGCAGTAACAAACCAGAGAAGAGATTGCATTCTCAGTTTGACACCAGCAGCTGTATCAGACTCTTTGCTTAAGTTTGCATTTTCTTTAACCAGTGAAGCCATACCTTGAAATACAGTTAGGTAAATTTAATTATTTTTGCTTGCTTCCTGTAATACTTCAAGATATGTGAAAATGAATCACAATGGGGGTTATCACCTGCTTTCTTAAAATCTGTAAAGTTTATAATGGGTAGATATTGGTTTATTGCATTACACAATTTATTATCCTCCGTTCACACCTATTTTTTCTTTTATTTCGACTTGAAAAGCTCTGCCTAGCTTGAATTATTTTATTTAAACCTTACATTTTTACCTTCACACAGTTATGATTTTTTTATTAATCACTGTTATGATTAATTCTTTGTTCCCATTAAGAAGTTTGGGTTGTAAACAACTTGATTGACACCACCAATTTTGGGTGACAGAGGGACATGTGGATACACAGTCCCATCCAGGGAGTCCTGTTTGGGATTGGATGCAGCTCAGGAAGCTCAAAAAGCAGTAAAACTGCAGGGCCACGAAGCACTGGGCATGCAGAGTGCTGCAGTGAGAAGGACAGAAATCCCAAACACTCCTTACAGCTGCCACGAACTGAATGTGAAATAACCTTCACATGTCTTGAAGGAAAAATAGGAGATCCATATGTGCAGCCTCTGTAGGAAGGGAACTTCTGGGGAGAAGAAGAGGGAAGAAGAAATGCATTTTTGCCATAGGGAATCTTTTCTGTATAATGCCATACAAAAAAAACCTGCAAGGAATCTTGCACCCTACAGAGTGTTCTCATTGGTGGGAGGACATGCCCCTGGAAGTGGGAACACAGACTGCACACTGGGAAAAGAGGAAACCAAGCAAATATTGTTAATCCTCGTCAGAAACATGCAGTCATGGTCAGGTAAAAGACTGAAGGTATATGTGCTATTCATAGTTTGCTCCATTGATGCAGTTTTTGCATTCAAGTCTCAGGAAAATTTCTTTTACTACCCAATTAGTTTTTATTTTATTTCTAGTGAAGAATTGTAATATTAATTACCAACATAAAAACAAAGATGCGATGCACGGAAACAAATGGATGCTTTTTTATGCTTAGATTAAAACATTACTTGTAATTGTTTACAGTGAAATCTCCTCGCTGTCACACTGGTCTTAACAGGGTTATAAACTTTTAAGTTCTTAGAAGGAAACACAGAAGTATATTATCTTCTAGCTGTGGTGTAATCCACCATTAGCTACCCAAATATTGCTTCATTTATACTGTATCATGTACTTATCAAACATCTACATGACTCCTTAACTATTTCCAAAACAAAAGAGTCATTATTTACCCACTGTGAAAATAGCCTTGTGTTAGTGGTATTAGAAATCATTAGCTCTATTAAGTCCGTTATCAGCTCTGCTAGCAGCTGGAAATATCCTGCAGCTCAGGAGGGCTCCAAAATGTTCCCCACTCATTATATTCTAGATCACTTTGTTTTCTTGTATGCTGGAAACAGATTATAATCACATTCACAGGCAAAAATAGAAGCTGACAACAGTGGTAGAAAAAAAGATTTATGAAACTTTTCATTGCTTGGGGCAGTATTTTGAACATGATAGCAGTGTTGTCCCTTAGATAGTGAACAGTTCAGCTCTGTCTTTCTGTCATCTTGGTGTTCTGTGTCTCAAAATGACAATTATCACACCATAAATATAGCCCAAAGCATTACAGATGTCTGTAAGCAGAATCCATATTAATTGTTAATGCATAAAGAAGATGGCTCAGTTTGTTAGCTTAGGAAATGAGAGTCTGGATTTTTATGAGTATAGAATAACATATAAAAATATTAATTTTGTCTTTTCATTGGTTGCTTTGAATAGGATTGACTTAAAAAATGGTTTCTTGAAACATTTGTGGTTAAAAGAATTCTTTTATTAGTCTTTGCTCCTTTGGGTGAAGCTGGCCCTCCAAACAGTATGTATTAGGTAGCAGAATTTAAATAATTTCTTTAACATGGCTTAAGATCATGGATTTGGGTTTTTTTCCCTTAAGAGAAGCATTATTTGCAAAAACTGTTCCTTTTTGAGAACGAAAAAGAATTTACTTTTTTGAAAGCTGCTGTGGTGAAAGAATAATGATGCCTCCATGAAAGTATCTTTTTAATTTGCTGTTTTACAAGTGCACAGCTGTGAACTCCCCATTTTCCAAACCCTCTGAAACAGTACTGAGGTTTAAGAAGGACATGCCTTAGCACCTTGCAGCAGTGTCTCTGAACTGGAAAACAAGCTGGTGTTACTGGGACTGAGGGGAAGGCGTAGGTAACACAAACTGCTGCTCATCTGTAGCACTAATCAAAAAGGAATGGATTTGTATCTGTAATTACAGCTATAGATATGTCTGCAGTATGGGAGCTGGCTATATGGGATACAGCTCCCAAGGCATGCCTGAAGTGGGAATGCTCAATACTGCATTCCTCCTGCCCAGGCACTTCCCTTGTCCTGTCTTTCACAGCTCTCCTTGTTGTTTCCCTCGCTTTAAATTGACCCTAAATCTTGCCTAAAGAGAATGCAACTGTCTTGGAGCTCTGCACCTTTTTATTTGCTTCCTTTCCAGCTCCCCTGCTCTGCCCTCATGGTTGTGTCCCTTTGTAGCTCCCTCTCACTTGATAAAGGTGCATCCAGTGGATTCTGCAGTGCCTTGGCCACCCCACTCCTCTCCCCTGGCCACATTCCTGCTGACTCCCCTTCCCTCCCTGTGCTGGCTCTGGACTGGCAGGGCCAATGCTGCCCCAACAGCCCAGTCTGGCTCCACCAAGAGCCCCATGCAGGATTATTTGCTTCACCTGCTCATTTGTTCCTGTTTTTGTACATCAGAGTGTTGTCCTTTGTACACTCAGTACCTGGGAATGTCCACATACCTCTGTGTACCTAACAAATGTAAATGTGATAAGTATAAATTCCATCACTTCAGAAATTGTATTTTAGCTATGCTCCCCCTTTTTGATCATCTGAGGTAAATTAGTATAGGACCAAATCAAAATGAATCTGTAACTCTCCCTGCTGTTCATGTGAAGAGCTGAGATCTGCATCACTTGAGTTTCTGTCTGAGCATCATCTGAAGTATTTATAACCAAGGCTCTAAAAATGTTACAAAGATAGTAGCATGCCATTTCTTTTTATGCAAAACCCACTTTGGTATGACATATCTGGAGCAAGGAAAAGGCTAACATGCTTATTTTGCCAGCTAACCTAAGTGAACAAATAGGTACAGAATGATTGGAGTGGGAATTGTTATATTTTATGTGATGAATCAGGTTTTGAAGGAGGCTGAGTAATTTGGTATTGTGCAGGGATGTCAGAATTCCTGCCAGTTATGCAAGATGTTTGAATCAGTTCAAGAATTGGAGTAACAATTTTAAGCAGAATTATTTGATTAAGAAACAATCTATTTTGTCTTTCTGATGAAAAGATACTTCACACACATGGGGAAATATGGGAAAGAGGATGGCATTAAGGGAGGAAAATTCCTATCAGTTTTTTAACTAACTAGGAAGTAAGTTTGTCCAAAATTAAGATGGAGCATCTGATTTTGTGTTTCTGCATCACAAAACATTTATGGACCTTTGTGCCAGTTTGGCCAAATTTAGAAATACATGCTCTGAGAGAAGGCAGGTTACAAACCACCCCTCCCCCACCAGGTTTGGGAAAAAAAAATTTCCTCAAAGGAAAGTGAAAGAGATAAAATATATTTATTTAACAAGCACACAGGAAAAGGATCATAATGCTAAATAATAAAACCTCTCACTGTGGAGAAAAATCTGGGGAAGTTTCAGAGTCCTTCCGTTGGTCCTTCTCCTTGGAGCTGCATAGTGGGCCCAGCTCCAGGGCCTCCACCTCGGTGGAAAAAGTCCTGATGTGTTCTGGTGTTGAAACAGTCCAGCAGAGAAGGAAAGGAAAATCTGAAATTCCAGGAAAACAAAGTTCAACTCTCTGGAGAAAGGAAAAAAAAAGGCCCAAAGCTGGCTGAACAAGCAAGCAGGGTGGTGCTCTGCTCCTCTCGCCACAGCAGCAGAATGCAGAGCAGTCTGTAATCTGTGTGTGTGTGTGTCCTTGCACAACTGCTTTGAGAAGTACACTCGGTTTTCTTCTCTCCCCCCTCTCAGGCTCAGTTTAAAGGCATAGAAAGGCACAGAAATTAATTTCTGGGCATAGAGCAGCAATAGGGGATAAAACATAAAGTCACTCCAACCTTGATGTTATTTGAAAAAATTTCTCAAACATCTAGAACAAGGCATGCCAGTGAGTGAGGATTTCATATTTCAGCAGATGCTACAGATATGTTTGTGGGGTTTTTGCTGTAGATATGTTTTAAGGACACTATCTTTAAAGAACCCAGATCATACTTGTCACTAATTATGTATTTCAGCAATGGAATCATAAGAGGTCCTTTGTGTTGCTGTGGGTGAGAGCTGGTTTATCAGTGGTTGTTTTTTGTTTGACCAGGTGGGTGATCTTGGAGGATGGATTGTAAGAGGTGAGGAGCCAAGGGGCAAATTTCCTGAACTGTTGATGGCAGGACAGGGAAAGAATTGAAAACCACAAAGGAAAGTATGAGATAAAACACAGGCTTAAAAAACCCCCACTTTGTAGATGCTAAAAAAACTAGCAGAGAAATTTTGCAGCTTCTCACAGCCTCCTGTGAAAGCTTTCGTTCTCACACAAACTATCTGAGAAAACAGTTTGAGAATTTGTAAACTATTTTGCAGGTGCAGGCTGTGTGGGAATGTTTTGGTTCATTGAGAATAGTATTTATAAATGGGTGGTATACCTCTCAGCCTATCACTTTGGTAGGTGGTGGGCTGGTGAGCCAATCCTGTCATTTCTCTGCTGTGAACCATGCTATAAAAGACAAGTTCTTTTTTCTTTAAATGTCAATCATTGTTCATGTGTTCCTGACCTGATCTGTGTCGTTATTACTCACTGTTCTTGGTACAACAATGACACCACAATCCTAAAAAAAGTAGGTAGCAGACAGAGGAGGATGAGAAGAAAAGGAGCAATGGTATCTCATGAAGAATTTTTCAGACCCCCTCAGAGCTCTGGCCCTAAACCAGCCTGTTGGAGCAGGGTCTACTTTCTTTACATGTGTTGGTTCAACTTAATAAAAAACAGTGCACCAAAGTGCTGTCTCTCTCTTCCATTTCTTATTCCCTCTCCTTCTCTTCTCCACCTCTGAAAGACTTTCTATGTCTCTAACATGATATAGTTCCTTTAGCACGTGCACCATCACAGCCTCAAAGGTGGAACATCTCTTCCTGCCCACAGGTGGTTGTTGCCCACTGTGCAGACAGACAGTGCTCATGTTCAGCACATCCACAGGACCTGCTGCTGCTTGGGAAACCTCCCAGTATGTACCAAGCCAGTGCCCCTTTGGGGTCTGCAGCTTTCCTGTTGGATAAACAAGGGATCTGAGGCAGGAGCAGGGGGTGAGTCAGTGACCTGGACACCATTCTCACCACTGGGCTCTGTGTTGCCTTCTGCTGAGAAGTCAGGCGACCTGGTTTCAAGACAACAGCACGGCGGCCCAGCCCCTCCCGGGCCACTTGGTCCACGACACACAGACACCAACGTGGTGGATGGTCAAATGGCGTTTATTATCTTATGTCATGGGGTTAAAAAGTCAAGGGGGCTTCACTATGTCAGAGGGGGACGGTAGGACTAGCCAGGGTTAGTAAGAAGTGGAAAACTACTGGAGTTAGGAGGGGTTGCATACCTGGGGTGATTGCTTATCACAGCGGATGAGGGGGGAAGGATCCCTGCTGCTTTCCGTCACATCCCGAAATCTTCCGTTCGCCTGTCCCTATCTACCACAGCTCTGTGCTCAACTGTTGTCCTATTTGGTACAAATAACATCTTTCCTTGAGTTTTAAGCTAATTTCTTTGTAGTCTGGTGCATCAGCACAAAGTTGCCAGAGGCTGAGGCAGCTTTCGTGTCATGTTGTGTCTCCAAAGTACAATAAAGTCCCATCACCTCTTTGCCAGGAGCAGGGGGTGTGCAGCTCACACCAGCCACACACCACTACCCAGAGTACACCACCTTGCTCTTCACATCAGCCTGTCTTTGTCACTTGCTCCTAAATTTGACTCTGAGGCTGCTTTAGCAGCAGGCTCCCTCTGTTCCAAGGGTATTTTGCTGCCAAAACATACTTTTAATGAGAAGACCAGCTGTTCTCCCTCAGGACCAAGCTTCCACTTGCTCCTTAGTTTGCTTCTTAATTGTCTTATCACTGATGAATAATTTAATAATTTTTCTTGAGTATTTCATAAACTTAGAGTTGTGTGGAGTCTCCGTTAATAAAAACATAATGTACAGCAACAGAGAGTTGGTTCTGCTCCCTTCCCTTCGTGGCACAGCTTGTCATATTTCCCTGAGCAGTATCAAACAATATGCAACTAAATTGAAATAGTGATACCGGATCAAGATGCATCCTACACTGATGTGCAGTTTGGGTTTTATTCCAGACTGCTTTATGATGCAGAAAATATGCAGAGATCAGTCTTCAAGCTTGAAGGATGACTGGCTTGCATGCCCTGTAGAGGCTGGTTTTTGCTCTTGCATTTCCGTTAAAATATCCTAATTGGACATTAGCTTAAAAGTCTGAACCTCCCCAAGGGGGCAGGACTTGGGCTGTGTAGCAATTGGAAAAGTCTTTGATCAGCTGTGGGGGTTTGAGGGTTTTTGTTGTTGTTTTCTAACAGCTGTAAGAGATCTGGCAGAACAAAACTGTATTTCTAGACCTGCATCCAGTGTAGAAATTGCCTCATTTGTTTTTGCTTTCTGAGAGGTGTTATTGAAATATTCTGCTTAAAAAACCCAAATAAACCAAACCTGTTTGAACCAGTAGTTAAACATGGGACACTTTCTGTCAGCTCCTACTGGAATTAATTTTCATGTGTTTTAGTTTATTGTGACTGGAGAAATGTGTGATGGACACATGGAAGAAGAAAAATTCCAGGGTGAAACCAGTGGACCAGGGTTTGGTTGTACAATTCCATATGAGTTCTCTGCTCTGTATTTCAGTTTGTCATGTAAAATTCTGATAACATCTTTACCTTATTGGGCTTTGGCTGTTGAATGCATTGAAAGAACACACAGAAGATACTGGAGAGAACACAAAGAATTACCACTTTTCTTGCTTTGTGGTTATTGGTATTGATAATTTCCATGTATGTGACGTTGACTGCAATCACTTTTGAGAGATAAAAACTCCACAATCAACATTGCTGGAGTTCAACATCATTTGGTTTAAGATCCCATTCTATACCACGTTTAACTGTCCAGTTAAAGGCAGTCTCCTCTGCCTTCCCATGTTTATGAATATTTCTTTCAGATACATTCATTTGAAATAAAATCTTTCCTGTGTGGGCATTCATATTCCTTTAGAGCTATGTATAAGAAAACCCTAATTTTTAAGTCTTGTGTTAAAAAATTATATTTATTCCTGATCCAGGTGCCATGTGCATGTACCCATCTTCTGATAACCTTCTGAAAGTGGGGTTTGATTTTTATAACCAGAATAAATTCTTCCATTAGTGAAGTTGTCTGAGTTGATAAATGAGTGTAAATTAAAATCTTTCACACATAACAGATGCAAGAAAATTACTAAAAATGAACAGATATCTTAAATTTTATTTTTTTTTTTAATTTGTAAGGTAACTGTTGTTGGTATGGAGAGTCACAACTAGCCAACAGCAATAATTTAATCAGATAGCTGTATTTTTAAAGGTAATTTGGTTTTTGTTCATTCCATGATAAGTATGGACACCTAGTAAGTATCCCACTACCTAAAACTATAGATATCTGTAATTTACTGTTAACAATATAACAAAAATAACTTCCACTTTAAACACTACGCATGTTTAGGAAAAAAAAAAAATTCTCTTTGCTTTGGAATTTCTTAAGCTTGACAACACATCTGTTCCTGAATTTTCCTCTGAAAATGTGGTTCACAGAAGGTCCATGAAGAAAAGTCTTGATGTACTAAGCATGTCTCTATAGAAGACTTAACACAGATCTTTCTTGCATATTAATTTAGAAATAGGAAGACTGTGTGCCATCATTCTGTATCCTAGTTGTGATACCAAATGAAAATAATCTAATTGGATTTTTCAAACAGAGAATTGCAATTTAATATCTGCAGTATTAGAAGTGTTGACAAATTAATGCAAAGGGGCTCATTCTGGTGGGCTTATGAGAGGTGGCAGATGTGACTGGTCCATGACACTGCTTCAGAGCATGTGCAGGGGAAGGCTCCTGGTCCAGGTGTATCAGACTGACTCCTATCCAAACTTACTGCCCCACACTGTGCAAACATTACAGGTATCAACAGGGTGTCAAAGAGCTTCTGCTCTCATCTACTGATAATTCTTTGCTGACCTGCATGGGGGTTACATATGTAACACACATGATTGTCCAAAGCTTCATTTCTCTATGGAGGAAGCTTTTGCAAGAGCTCTTAGGACAGGTTTATTTAGTGTCTTTTCCCCTTCTCTTCTGCTGCCTCTTTCTTTGCCCCTATGTCTTGAAGAAGTCAAAAAGTCTGACTGATTTCAGAATGCTCATCTTTTCTCCTCTGCCATGAGTTCACAAGCCAACTTCAGTATCAAAAACTTTTGTTCCTTGGTCTGTGGATTTGCTCAAATTCATCTCTTGCATTATGGCTTTACCTGGCTTGAACCTTTTCTGTCCAAGGGATTCCAGCAGTCCACACTAACAGTAAAGCAGAGATTTCAGGCACAGGTTTTGATTGCTTGACATCATTAGAAAAAGCTGCTAGCAATTTTTGCAGGGTGAGATTTTTACCCAAATCGCAATCTTGATATTTAACTACTCTTTAGTCTCCTGTGACTTCAATTGAATAAAATATTGTGGTCATCCTCTTTTTCCTGTTTTTAAATTCTCCTTTAGTATTGCCACTGTCATTATTATCAATACAGCATGGCACTTGAGAAGTGTTTTTTCCACTTTCTTCTCATGGTATTAAACACCACTTAGTTCTGTGCCAGCCTCCGACATTCTGAAGGAAGAAACAGTATATAATGCAATTACAATAGCTGTTCTTATACCTTAAGTAGGAAGTGCTTTCTGTTCTGTCATTTCTCGATTAATAGCATATTTCTTTTCACTTGAGTGCTTTTACTTTGCATAGCTGAGCTCAGAAAAATAAAACCATGGCCTTGAGACAAAACAAGCCTGTAAAGCTGGTGTTGGTGTGAGTGGCTGGGGTGAGGCTGTGCTTTCACAAATGTATTCAGTGTAGTGATGGGTAGGGCTGTGCTGTGCACTCTCCCCTTGACACTGGGAGCAAGCAGCATTGCTGAAAGGCATTACAGTTCCCTGCCTCCTGTTTGTTCTGGTAATGTGGGAACACTTCAGTGTTTGGTATCTGCCAGGATGATTACACAGGCTCTTCAGGCTGGGAATTCGATTGCCTTCCCCATGCTGGTGAGGGAAGAGCAGTGCATATTTAAAGGGGCAGCCCAGAGCACGGCTGCACTGTGATGGTGCTGTGGGAGACAGGCTCTGGGAACTGGGCAGAGGGTGTCAGGTAGGCAAACAGCACTATCCCAGGAGATGAGTAGTGAAGGTGCTTCCTATTTCACTAATTGTTCGTGATTAGATATGGTTATTTAATTTTTTTTTAAATTGAAAAGATCCATAGCCTTGTTCTGAGAGTCTCTTCAAGCTCACATCATAGAGAATTGCATGGAGGTTTAACATCTTGGTAAGGGTTAAGTCTCTGAAAGATGTTAGTAATGCTATTTAGAGAAGACAACACTTGATCGATCTTGAGCAAAGTTTTCAGTGGGCTCTTTCCTCTCTGCTGGGCTGCAGAGTGAGCTTGCAGTACATTTTTCCATGGTAAATGCAGTAGTAGTGAAGTATTTGCTGCAGTGCTGCTGAGAGGATCGCTGGCCAGCACAAGCCCTGTGGGTGCCTCATCCCACGGGTGTTGCTCAGGAAGTTTTCTGGCCCCCGAGCAGACAGAGCCAGCTGCAGGCAGGGCTGTTTGGCCACGGGGATGGAGCTGGTCCTGAGGCAGCACTGTCAGCAGCTCGGTGTGGGGCTGGTTCCCAAAGCAGCGCTCACCTTCCCCATGCTGAGCTCTGCCCTGCCCTGAGCCCCTCATCCCTGGGCAGTGCCCGACAGCATCCCCTGGGGCTCGTCTGTCCCTGAGCTCTGCCACACCCAGGGCCAAGGAGGGTTGGCACTGAGGCTGTGGGTGGTGGGAACTGGGATCAACCCCTAGACAGAGTCACATCAGGCATTGTACTTTGAAAAGTCCCCAGTGAGAGAGAAGCCCATCATTCTCACAGCTGAAATCATCTTGTATTGATTTTTCTGTTTTACCATGTGTGACTGAGGGGGTTCAGTTGGTTTTTAGTTGTTTGTTGTCCTTCTTTTTGCCCTTCATGCAAAAAACCCTCTATTTAAAGAATTGTGTAAGATTTGCTGGGTTAATGTGCCGAGTGAAGCTGTGTGAGGTCTTTCATCCACCACTTTATGATAATCTGTATTTTATTCATTAACCCATGGTTTCATCTGAGTAACAGAACTTTTTACTTGTAGTAGCTGAAGGTAACATCTCTGGTACCTTGAAAAGTCAGGAAACTTCAACAGCACTTCTTATCTGAAAGCTTTGTGACTTTCTTTTTTAGTCCAGTAACAACCAATAAAGAATTCAAACGAAATCTCACTGCCTGTGAAAGAAATGCCAGTCATGTAGTATTGCAGCTTGCAGTACCCTGGAGGCAGACAAATCCTTGTTTCTGTCTTGTACTTGCTTGTATCTTGCCTGCTTTTAAAAAGAGAAATAACCCATTGAAAAGCCTGATCTAGCGCAACATGTACATTGTATTATATTTTTTTTTCTTTACTCTAGAATTATGCAACATTCCTCTTACTTTTTCCATAAATTCTACACAAATTATTTTTACCTGTTCTGCATGTTGAGAAACAGATGGTCCAGGTAAGTAAATAAGTGGCTTCCCAGGAGCTATGAAATTGAATTCTCCCAGGTAGCTCCTCCAGGAACCTTGTATTTACTGGTATATGTCAGTGAGCCTTCATGTTAACGATGCTTATATATCAGTGTTTATTTCCATCCTTTGATTATCACCTGGTTCAGCCTAAAACTTTTTAAAATTATTAATTTCATGCTTTTTGTATTCCAAAGGAGTTATATTTTAAGCATTTTTTGAAAAAAAATACTCAAACCCTGAAAACCCATTAAAGGACATTGTAGTAAGATAGAAGAGGGGGTTTTTTTTCCCTTTTAGACAAGACAAATATAATATTTTTGTTGATCCTGCTGTTGAACTGAAAAAAAAAATCTAGATTGGTATGCACTGTGCATTATGGTGAGTTGTCCTAAGGCCAGTAGTATAAGATGGAATAAAAAAAAAATTCAGAAGTTGAAAAAAGTTAGTGCTGCTGGGAAGAGATTATACTAGTGCCTCAGAAACAGAGAAATTACATGATGCTGAAAGCCTTGTTCAATAAATTTAGTTTCATTAGTAGTTCAGCTGCCAAACTTCTCAGTGGTGCAACTTGACCTTACAGAGTCTTGAAACAACAGAAAGATACAAAATCATTATTCTGCTGATAGACCATTCCTTCTCTCAAAGATCTGCAGCACCTTGAAGGCTGATTTATTAAAAATCTCAGTTTCCTATTAGATCTTCTCTCTGACACAATTACTTTAGTAATTTATTTTGAGAGACTTTCTGGTATAAATTTTTTAGGAGTTTAACAAAAAAAATATTTTGGATAACGTGTAACATATTGTGTGATGCTTCTGAAATAATCAAGGTGGTGCATTGCATTAAACCACCCATGATTGGCATTTCTTTTGCCCCTTGGAAAGCAAATGTGTTCCAGCTCACTGGGTGATGCAAGATCCTAAGTGCTGCTGTAACAGCTTCAGGGATGACTTTCTATTGCACCTGACTCCAGACTCACAATGAATTGGAAATTATGGCACACTTATTCTCATGTCACCATGAAAATTATCCAGCTCTCCCATAGACCATCCAGAGAAGCAGCAGTTTTCAGGCCATAATCCTATCAGGAAAATGTCACCAGGTTCCACTGCTGGCCTGAATATTTCTGTTCCGAAATTTCTCTCTGTTGTTCAGAAAAATCTGTGTCTTCATTTTCACTTTGGTGGGATTCCCAGTGCTTCAAACTGTGTGGGCTTAGGCAAGAATTTGTCTGAGTCTTTAGACAGGGTCCAGCTGTTTCCCATTCTGCAGAACCAACTCTAGAGAACATTCACCTTTCTGCACTAAAATGTTCCATGGTGGTGATGACAGTAATAACAAAATTCTATGCTTAGAAATATATGTGCCTGTTTTTCTTTTTAGTTCTTCTTACATCAGTGCCTTCTTCAAACAGTAGTCATGTGCCCGAGCTGCAGAAGATAAATATATCCTTAAACTCTCTGAAATATGTTTTATTTGGAAACTAAAATTAAAAATTTTTTGATTGAAAAAGATGCGAGATGATTATTTTTCAATTAGAAGGAAGAAAACTCCAACTTCTCCGTGGCTCATTTGTATGAGGCAAAATTTGAAATAGTGTGCCTACCTTTTCATATATGTATAACATACACATATATACAGGTTAAAAAGTAGCACAGGACACTGAGGCTGCATAAAGCATTATTGTTGATGTGATTTTCCATCAGCCAGACATTATTTTATGCAGCCTGTGCACCTCATACAGTGCAATAATGACTATTTAAGTGATGTATTTCAAGAAATATAATTAGTACATGGTGTCTCAGATAATAATACTTTGTAGGGCAGGGAGTTTTAAGCTTTACGGGTGACCCTCACTTGAGAGAAGTGGTTATATGACTGTAATCCCTTAGGTTTGACGCCTGATGAAGGGTCTAACTTTGCCTTTGCTTGTATGACTGTGCACCCTGGATATTGTGGGTAAGCAATGGGCAATTTTTTCCTTGGTTTGTTTTTTTCTGTTGTTGTTTTTTGGTGGTTTTTTTTGTTTGTTTGTTTGTTTTGGTTTTTGGTTTTTTTGTTTTGGTTTGGTTTTTAGGGTTTTTGTGGTTTTTTTTTTTTTTCTTGTTTGGATTGGATTTTTTGTTTGTTTTTGTTTATTTTTATGCCACAGCAACATTTAATTTTCTACTGTAATATTGTGCTGGGGACATGGCTGCAATGCACTGGCAGACTCTGATAAGTGACTTACCGTTTCGAATCACACATTTACTGAATTTTCAGTTTGAAATGTACCGTCTGGGATGACAGCCAGTCATTCAACCTATTCGTGCCTCAAAGAATGTAAAAAGCAGGCAGACAAAGGAAGGAACACCTGGCAAATGTCTTGGGTTTAAAACAACAAGAGAGAGAGGTAATAATATCCATGGTTAGGAGTGAGATGCCTTTCTGCTTTACAGAATGTGTTGAAAACATTTTCAGAACATTGAGATGCCATTTAGCTACAGCCTTGCACAGAATAATGTAGAGAATTAAGCGCTGAAGCAGCCCCAGCACGAAGCCCAGTGTGTGTTGCTGGGCCCAGCCCTGCTCCCACCCCGAGCTCACCGAGGGCTGCAGTGCCAGGCTGGAGCCTGGTGCTGGAGACAGCAGCTCCTGGGTGACCCTGCCACGCTCCTGGGCGTTCCAGGGCTTTCTGTTCTCCCTGACTCAGAGCAATGGGAGCTGCCTTTGAAGATGAATTTAGCTTGGAAGGTGGCCCTGTGGTTCTGTGAAACACCCGTTACTCATTGTGATGGCAGATGATGTGGTTTCCTTGAGAAAACAGTGTGGCAGAGCTATTTGAATAAAGAACCAGGAGTGCTGCAGACTCGGTTTCTAATGCTGGCTGACAAGGGTTGTCTGTGGGCTTTTTAATTATTTTCTCGCAATGCATCAGCTTCGGTTTGGGGGGATTTTTTTGGTCAGTATTTGTATTGTTTAAAGCATGAGGAAATAGTTGTGTCATTGTTCATTTCAGAAAAATAATGCATGTTTGGGTTTTTTCTTTTAGTTCTTTTGTGAAAAAGAATGATGAGGAGGTGTTTATGTCTCTTTAGCATTTAATAATATCACGGAGGGTAATTCAGCACAACTAAGATACAATCTCCATTACTTTTTTGAGGTAGTATTGACAAAGGACTGGGATGCAGGGAAGCTATTGCTTTGCTTAGATTAGGGATGCTGCCTTTTCTGCTTTGTATTTCATCTCTGAGGTGGGAGATTAACTTGTTCTCCTCGGATCATTGTGTTGCTTGGATTTAGTGCATGTGTTAAGTGAGTGTACCAAAGCCTGGGAAGAGCTATGAAAAACAATTTGACCATGTTAAAGCAGATCTGAAGTTTCACTTTGTATTCCCTTTGAGCTGTGAAAAAGGCCGAGCAGTTTGGAAGCCTGTGCTCAGGAGCACTTGGCCATTGCTGATGTGCCTGTGAGGCTGGGACACCAGGGCTCTCTCTGACCCCTGGGGCTGCCAGGCTGTG